>CM040429.1:71455120-72055120 GCA_022702705.1 Papilionanthe hookeriana x Papilionanthe teres
CACCATCTTGCTGTAAGGGAGTGGTGAGTGACTGTTGGACTAGAACTTCAGGTTCTTCGTTGTCCCGAACTTTCTTTGCTTCATTCGTTATGGTATCTCCGGAGAAGATTGTTTTCTTCGGAGGTGCATAATAAGCTGCATCTTCATGGATTCCAATTTCATGTACGGAGAATGGTTGTAAGTCACCTTTGATGCCTTTGTTCCCCTCCATCGTAGTATTTGATGCACTGATGTAAAGATGATGGTACCATCCTGTTTTCATGTATCCATGGTCGGCCCAGTAAAGCGTTGAACGATGTTTCTGAATCAATTATGTGAAATTTTGTGGTTGTCTTTGCTAAGTCACCGGTCTTCATTAGTAGCGTTATTGATCCGAGGGCTCTTCTCCTTTCTGGTTGAATCCTCTTAATAACATTTTGTACGCCGAGCTCGCGAGCATCAATTTCCAAATATGCTTTAGTGTTCGAAGACTCATTATATTAATTGATGCTCCCGGATCCACCAATACTCCGGAGAGTGTAAACTTCCCGATTGTAATTAAAATGTACAACGATCGGTTGTGATCTGCATCGTCCCAAGTAGTAGGTCATTGTCCGTGAAGGTAACGCCTCGTTGTTCCTTTAACGAGCAAACCTCATCTAAGGAATCTCCGGCCATTTGAGCTAAGCAAATTTCTGGATCAAGTAAGGCCTTGATCCGAGCTTCTCTCATCTCCTTAGATAAGATGAGAGCGTCGTAGATGCTCAGTTTGGCTGGTAGTTTCCTAAGATGGGCTAGCACGTTGTAGTCCACTTTATTTTCATGTATTTTGGCTTCTTCTCGAATGGGTATTTCTTCTGCCGGGGTTGGTTCTTCTTGAAAAACCACCTGCTTTCCTTTGTCCTTTGGACCCATTCTCGGAGGTAGAACTCTTCCACTTCTTAAGTTGACTTCGTAATTTCTTCGACTCTAGTGTTGAGCTTGCTGGTGTTTCTTCCGAATCGGAATGACAGGTTCTTCTGGATTAGCTTCGGAGTCTGAAGGCTCTAACTCTATTGTGACTGGAGCTCCTCGAAACTCGCAAATAGATCCATTGCTCGTTAAACTCTCGTAGCCTCCCTAGTGGATGTCTTCTTCGTCATTGTGATCGTCGAGATTGTGTATGATTTGAGAATTGTCATTGGTATCGAAATCGATGTCCGGATTGTCGCTAGTTACGTAATCGTTAGAAACGATCAAAACGTAGCCAACGCCATCACCCTTATCATTATAAGATCCCACCGAAGTGAGCGGATAATCATACGGAGTCGGAGGTTCGAGGGATTTCTCCCCCGAATCCGAAACAACTATCCTAGGATAAGCGGCCCCTATTCTAGCCTTAGGAGCCTCGGTCTTCTCTTCTTCATCAATTTTCTTCTTTTCTTCAATCGTTTCCCGTTGAGGTGGTTCTTCTATCACAAGTGATAGTGCCGACTTGACAGGTTTCGAACTCTGAATTGAAGCTCGCACCAAAGCGGTTTGGATGCTGTCTAAAATCTTCTTCGAAGACCTTGTCCAAGCGGTAGTCCATCCATCATCAGTCGCATAGGGATCTATCAAAACAATGAGATCAGTCGAGACAACATTGACGAAACCTCCTTTCTGGGGTTCCTTCATGTACTCCTTCGGGATTGTTATATTCCCTTTCCGAAGGTTGTCATTGAGCCAACTTTTGAAGGTAATGCAATCTTCTATCTTGTGTCCAAGCATCCGGTGATAAGGGCAAAAGTTGGGATCACCTTTCTTGTTGACTTCTTCTGGCCTCTTAGGCTTTGGCAGCTGGAAATCTGGAGTCTTCATCAGACTACGGAACATTTTCGGTACTGCTTCATTCTTGAATGGATATTCTTTGCTCAGAAGCTCCCTTAATGTACGTTGCGGACGAGGCGGTTGTTCATACTGTGGAGATGACCGATAGCTGGGTCGGGGTTCTTGGTAATTCTGTTGAGGTTGCTGCGGCCGTTCGGACGATATTTGTATCGGTTGCTTTTCTTTGTCGACTGCTGCAACAATCCCGGATTTCTTTTCAAAAGTCTTCACAGGCTTTTGCTTGTCTGTCTTGTCGGCGAAACTTAATTGCTTCGCCTCCTCTTGCAAGCTCCCGGCCTTGCTTAACAACTTCTCGAAAGTCCTAATAGTAAATCCCTTGAGGAGAAGTGCTATCGGGCCGTGAATGCTTTTAAGTAAGATGCCGACTGCATGTTGTTCTTGTAATTGTATTTCACACTTCATGCTTAAGTTCCTCCATCGAAGTATGTAATCCACCAAAGTTTCGTTCGGCTACGCTTCTCTGCCACCAAATCACCTATAGTGATGTGGTGCCGAGCTCCGACGAATCGCTTGATGAAAAGGTTTTCTAGTTCTAAGAACGTCTTCACTGAACCATTCGGTAATTCTGCATACCAGTCGAAGGCGATCCACGACGAGTCGCCGACGAACTGTCGGAAGAGTAATGCATCGCTCCCGCCGACATTGCAATAACTGGCACGAAAGTGTGCAACATGCTGTCGGGGATTCCCGGTTCCATCAAAGGTCTTGAACAGAGGTGGTACGAAGCCTTTTGGGTATTGGACGGCGTCGAATTCTTCCGGGTAAGGTCTACCCGTCCGAATGGATGTCCCGCTCTTTGACTGTGCTAAGGCTTCTCGCACTCGCTGTTCCACCAAGCTCTTGATATCTTTTACCGGAATCATACTTTGTGTTGTATCTTTCTTTAGTCGATCATCCCCGTTGACGGATGTAATCTCCTTTCCTCCGTCCACAATGTGAATGACCTGCGGGGGTGTCTCTCTTTGGGGTTGCACTTGACTGCGGAGAGTGGCTAGGGCTACAACCATCTCTTCCATCCTCTTCGCCATTTGGGCGATCGTATCGTCTTTCTCTTGAAGCTGTCTTCTCATCACTTCTGGCTCCTCTCTTTCTGCGGCTGCAGGAGCACCTTGTGAAGCTGACGAAGCTCGTGTTTCGACCATGTTGATTTCTGCATACTCGTCGTCCATGAAATCCGATGAATCAATCTCGTCTCCGAAATTTCTCTTCTCTTTGTTTTGCTAGTAGTCGAATATCAGTCCTCAACTTTTCCATAGCGTACTCTAGCTGTCTTTTCTGTGCATCCTCACAGTTGTCGTGTGATAGCTGCCGGGTTCCCTTCTCACGAGTCCCTTTACTTGCGGTGGCGCTTTCTTCGATTCGAGTCTCTCGACGAGACTTTCCTTCTCGAGTCGTTGTTTCGATCTTAATTGTCCAGGTAGTGGGATGCCATACCATCCTTCTAGCAGCAGAAGGTCCAGGACCGGATGGTCCGTCGACCAAATGCTTGGAAGGTGGTATCCTCCCTAATCTGCAACCCCGAAACAACGATAGGCGGACTAGCCTTCATCCTTTTATTTGGATTTTACGTAACAATGACGGAGTTCTACTCGTGGCCCAAGACGGGATTTGAGCGGCACCCGCCCATCCTTCGTAGAATCTCCGATACGGGACATTTCTCTTTCTTTGCTAGCTTCTCGATCACAGTCTGTAGTCGGGCAAATGGCGTGATCCTAGCCCTTTTCTTTCTGCTGTCGTCGTAGTATGCTGGTCGAGGTAATGTAAAAACAATCATGCGGACATTTTCCTCGTCAGCTGCGGCGGAAAGGGGATGGAATCCGCTTCCTTCCAAAAAGGGTGTATCTTCGAGCAATGGTATGTATTCGGGTAGTGGTGTGTACTCGGGAATTTCTGGGATTTCCTCCAGGAAAGTAACTTCGGCAGCTCTGGCCTTCCTGGCAATTTTCCTACTTCTGTTCCTTCTTTGGGTCCGTGTTAGTGATGGAATTCTTGAGCTGGACCTGATTTAAAAAACAGAGGGTCTCACAGGAAAGTCTGTACCCTCCACGGTAGCAGGTTCACCATAGTTCTGGATTTCCTTCCCCCTTAATCTGGAAGAAGCTGGGGTAGGTGCAGAGACAACTAGACCAGTGGGGGTAGCAAGAACGGTCCTCTCGCGGACGAGCGGTACTCCTCTCGGTCGGGATCTTTTGCGGGGCGGAAACTCTTGGGTTGACCTAAGGTTGAACTCGATCAGCGGCTTCTTAGCTTCAGATACTTTGTTTGTCAGTGCGAAAAGGGAAATGTCGGTGATCTTGACATTTGTGTTCTTAAATCCTTGTCCAAACCGGATGATCCCATTGTCGGGCAGCTCATCCTTGTAAACAGCGAAGTCCAGTCCATTGGTGAAGGAGAAAATCAGCTTTGGGGCTTCCATTTCGCGGGGTAGATTCGGTTTGTCGGTCCCAAGTTATGCTTCTTCTCATCAGGACGAAAAGAAAGGAATCAAAAAGAGTCCGAACACATTCTTATTCATGTATTTATAAGAAGGAGTTATTTGTTAAAAGAGTCATTCATTAGAGGGTTTGTTTATTTAGAACGGAATGTTCAAAGGTGTAGAGAAGATAAGGAATCCGATTTAGAATTGGAAAGGAAAAGAAAGTCTTATGTAAGACTTCTCGACTCGAAGGATCACTCCTAAACTAACACCTATCGGGGTCCACCCCACCTCGAAATGAGGTAAAAGGATCTCGAACCTCTCGTTTAGGGGTGTCTAAACGAGTGGCTCCTAAATCCGAGAGAATGTTGGCTATACTTGTTCAAGGTAGAAATGAACATAGTACCCCAATGGAAAGAAGGGTAGCTTGATCCACTAGGAATATAAATACACTACCAATTTTTGAAAGCAGAATTGTCTGATTAAAAATGGAGAGAGGAATTTTCCCCAGCGGAGTCGCCAGAAGTTGTCGGCACTATTTTTAGGTTGTGTGTTTTATTTTGAAAAGGGGGTCGCCTAACAGAAATTGTCGGTGAATTTTCAATTTAATTTAAATAAATAATTTGAAAAGTAATATTTGATTTTGAAAATAATTTTAAATTTGAAGATTTTAAGATATGAAATCAAACCGATCTCACATCCCAAATAGTTTATATAAACGAGCACCACACCACAAACCATGTATCTATCCCTAAGGATAGACACACTCGCATGACGAGTGGGGCTCGATTAAACAAACTAAAAGATTTGTGACATCTGTTTGGTCTGCGAACCAATTTTATAAGCCGACAAATTCTCTCGCTTAATATGAAAGTATTAAACATGGTTTATATTACACGGGTTCTTTAAAATTCCCTATAAGGGCAAGCCCTATAGTTAATTACATCTTAAGTGACGGGAATCACCTAAGAAAACTCTCGATAATAATCAATAATTCTGCTCTCAAGAATTTCAAAGTTTAAGTATTCAAGGGATTGAATTTTGGAATTTCAATAGGGAGTGGATCAAATTTGGGACATTTTGTTTTGGGAATTCAAAGGAAGAAAGGTAGGAGAAATTACGGATCCGAAGAGAACTTCGGTAATTTCCCGACTATTCTATTGTTTGGCTTGGATTTAGGAAAGTCCTAATGTTTATTTAGTATTTCAAGTCTTGCCAATTTTAATTAATTTGGACTTATATTTGTATGATAGAATCATACAAATAGCCTTGAAGATGTGAGGGTTTATGTCGTATCGGACGACTACCTCAGAATCCTAAGACCGGATAGGGCTTAATTTGCAATACAAATGCCTAACAAAAGGTTGAGGATTTATGTTGCACTAGGCAAACTACCTCGAAATCCTATGGATTTGTTGTTTAATTCTAAGATAGTTTTGCTGATGTAGATTCAAGTTTCTCTGGCGACGATGGCCGTCGTTGCCCACTATGCTCCAAGCTCCTTGTTGTTGCGAGAGTTTTAGTTATAGAAGTCATAAATCAGGAGATGAGAAAAGTGTTTTGGTTTAGAGAAAATCTTAATTTCCAAGTGTTTTTTGTATTTTAATTAAAACAAATCTTAAAGTTGATTATAACGACACCGGTTAAGATCCCACGGTTCCATCCTTCCGGCATCGTTATTTTTATCGGATTCACTTAGTCCAGATGAATTTGCTAAACTCAACTAAATGAGTTCCACACTTTCATTTAGACCGTGGGAAATCCCGTTAGCAACACGTAGGTTACATCATCCGAGGTATTCCCGATCATCCAACGGGACGTTTTAATTTAGTTGTAATTGTAGTTTTGTGTTACTGTTTGTGATTAAATTTTGAGTTATTTTATATTTTGAAATGTTGTGGCGGTGAATTTTATCTTGCAATGACTTTTAATTTAGTTTTGGTTTCAGTTTTAGGGACTATCCTAAAGGTGTGGGTTTTCATGCAACAGTTGTTTATCATGCAAGAAAGGATAAGTGCGATGCAATTAAAGAAATTGCAATAAGGTAAATTGCAACAAAATAAAAGCGTACCTGGAGGGTCTTCCCGTCATCCCAAGCTGCACTTAAAACACAATTAGAATATTTAAGCATTTAAAGCAAATTCTAGGTAAAGCTAAGGGAAGGGTTATGGTTTTCTACCAAGTTCCTAATCCTATAGCTAGTCATTTCCTATGACGTCTAGGTTCTTGTGTTTTGGTTTGAGGATGATTTTCTTCATCAAAGAATAATTAAGTTCAATTGTTCTTATAAGTGTCCTATCATATTGATAAAGTGCTTAAGAAGAATCTTAAACATCTTTTCAATCTTGCTTAGGATTGTTTTAAGTCCAAATGAATTTAATTAATCAGGTGAAGTAATCGTCCGAGAATTCAAGTTTTGTTATCTTGCTCAGTGAACTAGGACATTTGTATATCCTATAAGTGGAGTAACATTTCATTTAATGTTCTATTTAGGAGTTATGATAATTAAAATTTTGAAGGCAAATTGGTGTTTAAATTTGGAATAGTGTTCAAGTTGCTTTATATTTAATTTCTTTCATGTCTTAGGTGATGTTATTTTTAATATAACTTTAATTTAATTTAATTTAATTTTAACTTTAATTTAATTTAATTTAATTCAATTTTAGTTTGATTTGATGTTAAATTAATTTAGTTTAATTTGATTTAATTTCCTTTAATTTAATTCAATTTGATTTAATTTTAATTTAATTTGATTTAATTTAATTTAATTTAATTTAATTTAATTTAATATGTTTTAATTTAATTTAATTTAATTTAATTTAATTTGTTTTAATTTAATTTAATTTAATTTAATTTAATTTGTTTTAATTTAATTTAGTCTAATTTAATTTAATTTAATTTATTTATTTAATTTAATTTAATTTAATTTATTCATTTAATTTAATTTAATTTGTTTAATTAATTTAATTTAATTTAATCTTTAATTTAATTTTATTTTTAATTTTAATTTAATTGAAAATTTAAAAAGAGTTTAATAATTTAACCTTTTTATTTAATTTAATGGTTAAGTCCTTTAACATTTTAAAACTTAAATTTGAATTATCCTTTTTTAGTTAGGAATTAAATATTATTGAAATGATTAATTGAGGGATTTTTAAATTAAAGAATAAATCTCTTCCTAATAATATCCCTATTTTAATAATTCCAATTTTATTATTCTTCCCAAATTTAATCAATTATTTAATTAAGGTTTATTTCAATTATTTTAAATTGTTTAATGGGTTTCTACCCTTTAACTATTTAAATTTTCAATCATCCAAATCAGATTAAGATCAAATATTTTACTTGTTAATTTTATTAAACCTAAAGTTTTAATTAAGGGTTAAAATTTTAATTACCATTTTGCCCTTCAAGCTTAATAATTTCATAACTCACTAAATTGAGCTTAAATGAACTTGAAATTTTTATGTGACTTCACTCATATGCCAATAAAGACATGAGAGGAGAAAATGTGATTTTTATGTATTTAATTTATTTATACAATTATTTTTGGTGGAAAATAGGAATTTCCAAGGAAAATTTAATAACATGACCAAGGGAGAGTTTCTGTCCTTAAGAAAATTATGGGACATTCCTAATGACCAGAGGACCACTTGGACCAATTTTGGTGATTTTTAAATTATATTATTTTTATTATAATTATTTTAAGTTTTGGAGTGTTAATTAATTCAAAAATAAAATAAAGGTTGAAAAATGAATTTAATATTTTTCAAAAATCTCTCTGATATCAAGGAAATCAGAGAATCAATTTTTGCAATTTTCTGATTTTTCTATGATTTATTATAATTATTTTAGTGAAAATGCTAGAAAATACACTTTTTAATTTTAAATTTACCTAGGGCTTTAAAATTTAATATCTCATTAAATAGACCTAAGAAAAATATGGGGTTTGTTCCTAAGTGATTAAAATTCAAAATGTGACATTTTGGTGAATTTTGTTATTTTTGTGATTTTTATTATTTTTTAATTATTAAAAATATTAAAATAATATTAAAAATTAATTTTTTTAGAAAATTGAAATTTTAATTTTCTTAAATTTCCCTAATATAAGAGAGGCTCCAAAACCAATTTGGTGAATTTTTGAAAGGTATTTTGAAAGTTATGAATTTTTAAAGTTCAAATTGACTAAATGGCTTAATCAACCCATTTAGTAGGGCTAATTAAGTCCAATTGACTTCAAATTTTTATGGTGGGTTCCTCTGATCCTAAAGGTCAATGGAGAATTGATTTCAAGTCAATTTGATGTATGGTTAGCTCTAATTAATTAGGGATCTATTTTGGGTGTTTAAGCCAATTAGGGTTATTTTAAATGAGTTAACTCAAAACTTATTTTTCCTAAGGTCCTGCTGAGTCATAAGAGACATCACCAAATTTTCCTAGAATTTATTTCACAACATGCTAATTATTAGATTTAAAATACTCAAAACGAGTAACATGAATTTGAAAAATCAATAACTTCTTATAGGGATGGCCTACGACTTTCGAAAATTCGGGGAATGTTCCCAAATTCAGAGGCTTCAAAAGCCACTATGGTCTCATGCCATGGTGAATTTCCTATATGCATGGAGAATTAAAATAATACGGACGAGTAAATAAATTATTAAAAATAAAATACTTGATGAAATTAAATGATTTCTTTTCCACATTATTCTCCTATGTTCACTGAGCAAGAGGGTATTTTTATTTTATTTTTATGATTTTCCTACACAAAGTTATGAATTTTCCAAGTTCAGGGGATTAAATAAATAGGAAAATCCCTAATTTTCTATTTATCCGAGTCGGCGCCGCGTCATCCTCGGCATCTCCGAACGGCCACACGGCGCGCTCCCATTCGACGCTGCCGCTTGAGTCAATAGCCCGGGTCCCGCCTTCCGCGTATCATCTGCTGATCCGACCTAATCTGAGCCGTCCGTCCGCTCGTGTATTGAATGAACGACATCCGTTCATCATCCCCAAGCCTCCTAGCCCGAGAACCGTCCATCTTCTAGGCCTAAGATCTCACTCGATACTTGACCAAATTTAACGTTCTTATGCTTTATGGATTCGTCTCGAGAAGACGAACACATCCATACGGTTTATGTGGCATGAAATTGACTTAATGAAAATGGAGAATGTTCAGAAGCTTGGGAAGAAGAGTGAGGCCATACCTTTGCTCAGAGAAGTGTGGCTTCGATCTGAGGGTTGTTTCACCTTCGATTGGATCCCACCAAGCTCCAGATGAAGTCTCCGGTGCAGTGAATTGCCTAGGTAGGATTTCGACCACGGCCGATCACAAAGCTTGGAGGCTGGAGCAACCGGGTGGCCTCGGGGATGGGGCTTTCTTTGGTGGACACCTTCTCTTGGTCTGGTGAAGGTGTAGGACCAATCAATTTGATGATTGATCCACTGTGGAGAAGTGTCCTGGTTTTTGGGCTAAAGTTTGAACTCAAAATTGAGCTCAGCTGGAGGGATTTGGGGCTGGAATTCAGTGGGGATCAAATGCTCTATGTATGGGGAATAGTCTGGAACAATTTTGGCAGAGTTTCCTTAAGGTTTGTTTCAGCACCTCCCATGGCCGAGAAGGGGTGGTGTTTAAATAGGAGAGGGTGGAGGGCCTCCCAAGGAGAGTTAGGGCTTGGGATCGACTGCTCGGGCATGGGAAGAACGGCCATGGTGGCCATTGGGCATGGGGCGGCTCAGCGAGGAGAATTCCAAAATTGGCTCACATGTGAGCTCTCGGCCATGGTGTTTTCCGGCGACACGGTGGTGGCCGGCCGAGCATTGGTCACCATCTTGTTCAGAGTGGGTCGGGGCTGGGGTTTAGTGTAGGCAATTGGCAAATGCCATGTGTAAAAGGCTTGGATTAGAATGGAATGGGAGAGGGCTCATTTTGGCTCAAATTGGTCAACCCCTCCATTTGGGCTAGGTGCACCACCCGAGGCCTGGTTTAGAGCTGAATAGAAAGTGATTTAGGTCAGCTTAATCGGTGGGGAATGGTCACCATCCAAGTACAATTAAGCTTAAGCAAGGTTTAGTGGAATCATGGGAGTGGTTAATCACCTTTAGGAATTAAGGAAAGGGTCTCCTCCTTTTGCCCAAAATGGCATGGTGACATGGAAAGAGGCTCTCATGGCTTCCATGTGGCTCATGCATGGCTTCATGGCTCACCTTTGGCTTGGGAAAAGTCAAGTCAATTTCATGGAAATGGATTTAAGAAAAATTTTGGTATTTAGGGGTGATTTAGCATGAGGCTTGATTTGGAATTATTTGATGATGGGATTATAACTTTAGGGAATTACTTTGATTAAATGGATGGAAAATGGAAATGTCATGTGGGCTTTGGATGAATTTGGGCTTTTGAATTTGAAGGAAGTGGGCTTTTAGGAAGGTTTAAGGGAAGTGGGCTTTTTGAATTTTAAAATGGACTTTAGGATGAAATTTTGGCAAAGGTTTGGGCCAAATAATTGTTGGGTTTAGCTCATAGATGTGTCATGAGTGACTTGGAGCAAATTGGGAGTGATTTGGGTTTGAATTGGGTTGAATTTGGGCTTCTTTGGTGAATGGGCCAATATAGGTCAAATTGGACTAAGTTGGGCCAATGTTGGGCTAGGGTTGAAATTGATGTAAAATTAATGTTGGGAAATGTCTATGGAAGTGTTTCAAAGAGGTTTTGACTTTGTTTGGGCTTTGATTTTGGGGTTTGGGCTCATTTGGGTTAGGTTTGGGTTTAGGTCAAAATTGGGCCTTTTAGCTTTGGGTTGAATTTGAGTGGGGTTTGGGTCTAAATGTTGGGCAAATCATGTTAGTGTTTTGTTTGTAGGGATGTTAAGGAAGATTTAGAAAAGATTTCGGGTTAATTGGAGTTGAATTGGGTGAGTTTGGGTTAGGTTTGGTTTGTGGGTCCAAATTGGGCTTTAAGGCCAAAAGTGAAATTGGATCCAAATGTCAATCAAATTGGACTTAGGTTTGGTCTAGATTGGTGTTGGGAATGTTGAATTGAAGTTTAGAATTGAACTGGACCAGAATTTGGGTCAATTGGGTAGGTTTGGTTTGACATTGGGTTCACTTAGGGTTAAAATGGGTCAAATTGGGGGTTTTGACAAAAGTAGGGTAAATTAACAAAATTGGCCCATGGTATAGTTGAACAAAATGAAATTGGGAATATTTGGGATTTTCTGGAATTTCCTGGGAATTTTCTGAATTTTTGGATTTTTAGGTTAAGAGGGGTATTTTGGGTATTTGGAGGGTATTGGGAGGTATTTTTGGAATTTTTGGTATTTCTGGGTATGGATGATCAATTTGAGTGATGTGGAAATGTTTGGGATTGGTTTTGAGGAATTTTGGGTGATTTGGGAATTTTGGAAATTTTAGGTAGTTTCAAGGGCATTTGGTAGGCTAGGCGGGTGTAGGGTCCCGGGGGTCAAAAATTGAAAATTTGGAAAATTGAATATTGGGTATATGTAAGTAGAATAAAATCATTTTGGTTGAGCCATGAAGCCATATCAAGCCCACATGAGCCATGAAGGGACTCATTTGAGGCATTCACTATGTTGTTCCAACCCTCTTGCCGAGGGCTTAGGGGTTAAGGACCATCCATGTGAATCACCTGCATGAATCAGGAGGTCAAGTTGGGTATGGGTGTGTTTTAGGAGATGTATGAAAGTGTAGTGTATAGGTGTGGTGTGTGTGTAAGTCAGCCCTTCACTGCACCAGTGCCACCCGTGAGCGGTCTTAAGGCCAAAGAGTCCTATAGGAACTCATCCTTTAAACTTCCACATTTGGTTTCAACCCTCTAGGTGATTAGGGGTCTACAGTCAAGTTTGTGGAGTTTGTAGGGAGTTAAGAAGTGGTTTAAACTTCTAAGTTGTGGGTCCCAATTCTAATCCTCTAAGATAGTCAAAGGAAAAGCCTAAGGCTAGATCCTAAGTACTAAAAAGAAGAAGAGAAGACCTCATCAAAAATGAGGTCAACAGGACTCCGACGCCTAGGCGCCAGATTTCGGTGCATAGGTGTGACAGTTACTTTCTAGAATATACATTGTATTTGGATGAATTTTGAAGAGGTGCCTTAAGCAATTCCTGGTCAAATTCGGAGCTCTATAAATAAGAGTCAATTCTATAAAGAAAAGCACCCCTTTTAACACCCTATAGCCATTCTATCACCATATACCCCCCCTCTAGCATCCAATCATTTTAGGGAGCCACTTTCTTTTGAATTTAGTAAGTTTATTTTGAGTATTACTACTTAATTCCTTGAGTAGTAAGTGTGAGTTTTCAAGTATTGTTGTTGTTGAAGTTTTGTACCTTGCATTGAGTCAGTAGGAGTCAGCGGATCACTTGAAGGAACATTCAAGATAAGTATTTGTAACTTGGTTCAAAGTTTTATAAAAATATTTTGTTGTGTGAATTCAATGTGTTTTGAGTAGTTAGTTTTCTTTCTCCTTTCAACTATGTAAAGATAATAAGATAATTGAATTTTGTTGGAGAATTTAACTTAAAATATTTATAAAAATTGTGATGAAATTAATACCTGATCTTAATTTACTTTTTAAACTGGCCATTTAAAATGTTAAAACCTGTTGAAGAATTCTGAGACCTATCCGGAGATGAGTTCTTAACTAGTAGATATCACATGAATCCTTGCGTAATCGAAGGCTTTATGCGGGTTATTCAAGGTGAAGTGAAATAAATAGGAAGATATTATTTATTGGGCATAGAATTAATTAGTTTTTAGAGTGACAGACTAAATTCTAATAATTTGGTCTATAGAAAGGGAACGGGTCACTGGTAGGGCCGACCATAGCCACCCTTGAACATCTAGTAGTGTGAGCCTAGATTAACCCATTCTACTAATAAAACATCCTGAACCGATCTATAGATTAGCTAATGTTCTTTATACTATCGAGCGAAGGTAAAGAATAGGAATGCTTCTATTTGGCACAATACCATAATCTAAGTTCTCCACAAATGATAATTAATATAAAATTCTTGAATTAGTTGAAAAGAAGAAAGTTGTTTTATTTATACCTGCGTTAATCTTTATTTAATTACTGCTTAATTAAATTTAGTAAAAATTTTACTTAAAATCTGAATTTTGAAAAGAAATAAAAATAATAATTAGTTTTAGTTTGAAAAATCTAAAATATTTCATAATTTTCTCATAATCATCCCTATGGGATCGATAATCATTACTCCAATAGAGCCCTGTATTACTTGAAACGATACGTATACTTGCGTTTGAAATTGTCACTTTTACAATAATTAATATAAATATTTAAATATAAATTCATAAATTCTTACACAAGTAAAAGTCAGGTCGTTGTGCATCAAGTTTTTGGCACCGTTGCCGGGGAAGATAAGGAAGAAAGTTAAAAAGATAATTTTTACATTTCTCAAATTAAATATAATTTATACACTTTTATTTCTTTAAAAATAATAATTATAAAAAAATAAAAATATAAAAACAAAAATACCAAAAAGATTTTAATTTATTTTTATGCGTAGTTCTAGATTTGAAGGATTATTACCTTTTCGTTCGAGTTAGGAAGAACGATAAAAAGAATAAGAAAAGGAAAACAAATTCAAAAATATCAAGAAATGGCTAACTTACATAACAATAATCAAATCCAATAGAAATCAATGAACAAAATGTTTATAAACCATTAAGGGATTATGTAAACCCTACAGCTGACGAACTTCATATTAGTCTTCAAATGCCAGTTGTAGATGCTAATTCTTTTAAGCTTAAACCTTCTATTATTCAAATGGTTTAAAATAATCAATTTTGGAATAACACCGAATGAGGATCCAAATTTAGATCTTGCTAGTTTTTTAGAACTTTGTGCTACCTTTAAATATAATAATATTTTTGATGATACTATTAGGCTTAGACTCTTTCCTTTTTCCTTAAAAGATAAAGCAAAGATATGACTTAATTCATTAGCAACTGTTCTATTAAAACTTTGGTAGATATGGCACAAAAATTCCTTGCTAAATATTTTTATCCTTCTAAAACTGCTAAATTAAGAAATGATTTTACTTCATTTTTTCAATTTGATGGAGAAACAATTTATGAAGCATGCGAAAGATTTAATAAACTATTAAAAAATGTCCTCATCATGTTTTACCAGATTGGTTAATTATTCAAACATTTTATAATGGACTTATTGGATAACTTAAATTTGTTATAGATGCTGCTGCTAGTGGTTCTTTAATGGCTAAGACATTTGAAAAAGCTTATACTTTAATTGAAGAAATGGCTAATAATAATTTTCAATGGCCTTCTGAAAGGGTTAATCGTAAAAGAATGGCAAGTATTCAAGATAAAGAAGCCTTTTCTATTTTAGCTTCACAAGTGGTTGTGATATCTAAGAAATTAGTTAATTTTGCTATTAACATATCACATGTAAGTAATGATAATTCTGCAAATACTGATGATTCTCAAACAATGGAAACTTTACAAGCTATTGCTAGTAAAACTAATAACCTTTATTCTAATTATTATAATCCAGGTTGGAAAAATCATCCTAATTTTAATTGTAATAATGGACATCAACAATGGAGTAATAATCAATTTAATCCAACTGGAAATTGGAATAATTAAGGAAATTCAAACTTTAGACCAACTTATCCTCTTGGTTTTAACAATCAGCAGAAAAAGTTATCTGTAGAAGAATTGATCTTGCAACTAGGTAATCAGCTACAAAGTCAAAACACTGCTATTCATAATATTGAGAATCAGATGGGTCAAATTGCTAATTTTATTAATTACATACCTCAAGGAACACTACCTTGCAACGTCGAAATTAATCCAAAAGAATATGGGAAAGATCATGAACAAGCAAAAGCCGTACAACTTAGAAGTGGAAAGGAATTAAAAGAGAAAATTCAGAATGATCAACGTGCTATGATTGATACAACGTGCTATCATTGATGTGCAAAAAGGAGAATTAACGATGAGAGTTAATGATCAAGAGATAACATTTAATATTCTAAAATTAATGAGGTATCCTAATAAAGAAAAATTTTATCAGATGGATATTTTTGATTATATAATTGAAAGCATTATCAAGAAAAATGTAAGGTCATTTCTGAAGAAAAAGATGATGAATCTGTGTTATATAATGAGTCATTAACTGAAGAAATTGAAGAACTAAATGATGAAAATTTATCTGAAGAAACTCATTATATTCATCAAAATTGGAAAATTTTAGACACAATTTAAAATGATATACTTTTACTCTCAATTAAAAAAGCCCCTAAACTGGAATATAAAATGTTACCTACACATTTAAAGTATGCATTTCTTGGAAATTCATTAACTTTACTATAATTATATCTTCAAAACTAAGCAAAGATCAAGAAGAAAAATTAATAAGAGTTCTGAAGAACTATAGGAAAGCTTTTGAAAGAAGCCCTTCAATCTGTATGCATAGGATTTTAATGGAAGAAAATTGTAAACCCACTATTGAACCTAAAAGAAGATTGAACCCAATTTTGAAAGAGGTTGTAAAAAAAAATTCTGAAATGGTTAGATGCTGGAATTATTTATCCTATTTCGGATAGTCAATGGGTAAGTCCTATTCATTGTGTTCTGAAGAAAGGAGGAGAAACTGTCATTGTTAATGAAAAAAATGAATTAATCCCTACAAGACAAGTTACTGGATGGTGAATTTGCATTGACTATCAAAAATTAAACAATGCCACTAGAAAAGATCATTTCCCCGTTACCTTTCTTGGATCAGATGCTGGATAAATTAGCTGGACACTCATATTTATGTTTTCTGGATGGATATTCTAGTTATCATCAATTACCCGTTGCTCCTGAGGACTAAGAGAAAACAACATTTACAAGTCCTTATGGAACATTTGCCTTTAGAAGAATGCCTTTCGGTTTATGTAATGCACCTGCAACTTTTCAAAGGTGTATGATGTCAATATTCTGTAATTTAATTAATAAAGGAATTGAAGTATTTATGGACGATTTTTCAGTTTTTGGAACTTCTTTTGAGTCTTGCTTGGAAAATTTAACGAAAGTTTTGAAAAGATGTGAAAAAACAAATTTGGTTATTGGGGAAATGCCAATTTATGGTCACAGATGGAATTGTACTTGGACATAAAATTTCACAAATAGGTATGGAAGTTGATCAGGCAAAAGTGATAATTATTGCTGATCTTAAACCACCTACTACCATTAGTCATGTGAGAAGTTTTCTGGGTCATGATAAATTTTATAGGAGATATATAAAGGATTTTTCTAAATTGCTAAACCTCTTTGCCATTTTTTAGAAAAAGAAGCAAAATTTGAATTTAATGAAGATTGTTTGAACGCGCTCAATATTTTAAACAAAAAATTAACCACTACACCTGTTATTGTTGCACCTGATTGGAGTAAACATTTCGAATTAATGTGTGATGCAAGTGATTATGCAATTAGAGCTGCATTAGGACAAAAATATGAGAAAATTTTCAAAGTCATATATTATGCTACCAAAACTATAAATAAAACTCAAATAAATTACACTATTACTGAAAAAGAGCTTTTAGCAATACTATATGCCTTTGATAAATTTAGATCATATCTTCTTGGGACGAAATGTATCGTACATACTAATCATTTTGCTATTAAGTATTTAATGTCTAAAAAGGAATCTAAACCTAGATTGATCAGATGGGTTTTACTTTTATAAGAATTTGATTTTCAAATAAAAGACAGAAAAGGAACTGACAACAAAATTGCTGATCAATTATCAAGAATAAAAAATAATAGTGAGAAGATTTATGAAGAAAATATAAATGTGAAATTCTCTGATTAACAGTTATATGTTATTCAAGGATTACAAATGCCTTGGTATGCATATATAATTAACTATCTGGTTAGCAATATTTTACCATATGGGTTGAATAACAAATATATTAAGAAATTCAAAGTTGATTGTAAATCATATAATTGGGAAGATCCTCATTTATTTAAAATAGGAAGAGATTCTGTGATTTGAAGATATGTACCTTATGAAGAAACTTTTGCAATTATTCAAAAATGTCACGATTCTAAATTTGGAGGACACTTTGGAGTGGATAAAACTACATTTAAAATTTTAAATTCTGGATTTTATTGGCCTACAATTTTTAAAGATGTTGGACATTATGTGAAAACTTGTGATTGATGTCAAAGAATGGGAAATATATCCAGAAAAGATGAAATGCCTTTAAACTATATATTAGAAATTGAAATTTTTGATGTATGGGGTTTAGACTTTATGGGACCTTTCGTACCATCATCTGGAAAGATTTATATTTTATTAGCAGTTGATTGTGTTTCAAAGTGGATCGAAGCTGTAGCTTTACCTAACTGTGATTCTAAAAGTGTTTCAAAATTTTTAAAGAAGATGATTTTTACAAGATTTGGAATGCACAAGGAAATTATCGCATATGGGGGAATTCATTTCAGAAATATAAGAATTCAATCTTTAATGGAAAAATTTGGAATTAAACATAGAATTGAAACTGCTTATCACACACAAACAAGAGGAATGGTTGAAGTATTAAACAGAGAATTAGAAAAATATTAGAGATGACTGTTAATCCAAAAAGAACTGACTGGGTTGATAGAGTTGATTCTGCATTATGGGCTTATTGAACAACTTATAAGACACCTATCGGAATGTCACCTTATCAGTTAATTTATGGTAAACATTTTCATCTACCTATTGAACTGGAACATAAAGCTTACTGTGTGATAAAGAAGTTCAATTATGATTTGAATGTTGCAAGAGAGAAATGATTATTACAACTGAATGAAATGGAAGAGATAAAAAATGAGTCCTATGAAAATGCAAAGATTCATAAGGAAAGAATGAAGAAATTGCACGACAAAAAGATTTCAAGGAAAATATTTGTGCCTGGACAAGTGTTATTATTTAATGTTCGTTTAAAACTTTTTCCTGGAAAATTAAGATCTAAATGGATTGAACCATTTATAATTAAGAAAGTACACCCTTATGGAGATGTGGATACTAAAGATTCCAAAACTGGAAAAATATTTAAAGTTAACGGATTAAGACTGAAGCCTTATATGGGAGAAATGAAACCAAATTACAAAGAGGCTTACGAACTGAGTCTACCCGATTAATTCAACTGATTAGGTCGGACAGACGACGTTAAACCAAGCGCTTTGTGGGAGGCAACTCATTTATTATCATTGTGATTCTTTGTGATTTGAATTTATCTTAATCGACGTTTATGTATTGATCACACCCTTTTATTAGACCTATTTTTAAGACCGAAACTTTGTAAAATTTGACGATAAGAGAAACAGAGTCGATCGTGGTTCCGGTGCCTGGGCGCCAAAAGTCGGTGCCTAAGCCTCAGAATAACCAGTGTGTATGGATAGTCCGGTGCCTGGGCGCTGATCCCCGATAGATATAAGTGCAACAGTGCCAAAAATTTTGTACCGTCAGATATAAGTGCGCTGATGATTTTAGATATGAAAATAATAATTTTATAATATGGGATACTACGCAAGTATACGTATCGTTTATCAAGTAATATAGGACTTTCTGATTAAGCCCCGAGATATCGAACCCATAGGAAAAATGTGAAATCTTTAAAGGAATCATAGAAATTATCTTTTTTACTTTCTTTAATTGTTTTCGAAAAAGCATGTCTTGATTTTGAAAAGTTTTAAAGGTTGATATATATATTTATTTTTTAATTTTCTTAATACAATTCAAAGAAAGAAATTAAAATTACAATAACTAATAACACTGGATATAAAATACTATTAACTAGAATATCTTTTTCTTTCCTTTCATGAAGTAGTAATAATTCTTAAAGTATTGTTGTGGAAGTATTCAAATTTTTGTTGTGACAGATAGAAGCAAATGTGTTCTTTACCCTTTCTTGGTTCTATAAAGAACATAGATTAATTTGAAATTTATATTATTTTGAACGTGGTTAGGTAGAGAAGATACCAGTCTCTCACTCTAGAGTTCCCTTGATTCCCACCACCTGGGGGCTAACTTCTCATAACAAAACTCAAAACTTCAAACCAAATTAGGGGGTTTTAGCCTGTCACTCTAAAATCCTCTAATTTTACTCCTTTTTATAAAAATATCTTCTAATATTACATTCAATTATATGGACTACAGTTCTCACCCGTATACTTTTATGTGATTCTTACTAACTTTTATAAGACAATACCGCATTGGATCTTACATAATCTCAATAAATTTTACAACTTAACAGGCCAAATTAAGAAGTAAACAAAGTTTTTAGAAACAATCTTCACAACTTCTTCCACTTATACTTTCCACAACAATTCTATTTAAATTAATTTCTTCTCCATTTAAGAAAGAAAAAGATAAAGTAAACTACTCAGAATGCATTGAGAAAATATTAAAACACATTGATTTGAAATTAAAAACAACGTTAATAAAAATAATAAATGAACATAAGTATTAATAAACTAAATAAAAGTAAACACTTATATGAAAATCCTCTCCACAAGACTAAGGAAGTTCCATTGAAACTTTGACTCTTCGTTAAACTACTTCTCAGAGCAAGTCTTCCAACTCCGTTGACTCAGAATACAGACTTTGGACTTCAATAAAAACTAATCTAAAAGAAAGAAAAGAAGTGGGAAGAAGAATACTTCACTCCGAGCCTTTTCTCCTTTCTACTCTCTACTCCTACTCTAAATAAAACTTTTAAAATGCAGCGGAAGAACAATGGAAGTACTCTTCAAAATGCAGTGGAAGAGTCTCCTCAAAATGCCTCCCCTAAATCTTTCCTAAGACTCCCTTTAAATAGTAAACCAAAAGGTGCCTTGGTGTCTCTTCAAAATGTGTCCAGATTCGATGTATCTACCAAGGAATGCACCCCTTCATTCAAACTTGCCGCCCAAAGGAAGTTATGGACATTACCACCAAGTGTTGCTTCACATCCCCTTTGAAATTGGCGCCAAATCCATTTGAATCTCGATTTTTAACTGTGGCGGCTAAGCGCCGGCCCAGCGGTGCTTAGCCGCCATTGCCAAATTTTTTATTTTTCATTTTTTTGCTCCAAATTTGATCCAATTTTGTTCCTTTCATCATGACCATCCATTTTCATCATACCTGCAAGAAAAACACAAAATACCTTCCATTAAAGTGCAATATCATTAAAAATAGGTATTAAAATGTGCATAAAAATACTATATATTTTAGGTGTATCAAAATCCCCCAAACTTAAAATGTTACTTGTCCTCAAGTGACGATTAATCTCATAGAACATTTTAGCATGCAAATTATGTAATGAGTTTCTTAGGAAGATAACAAAATTTTGTTCTAGAAATAGAATAGTCCAATTTAGAAAAAAATTTAGTAATTAAAACCAACTTAAAGTTTAGAAAGTTCTTAAGTAAAAGAAAATGATAAATATAAGTCTCAATCTATTTTAGAAATATTTGTAGATTTTTCAAAATATAGGATTCAAACATTTATTTTTCTCACTTAAAAATCCTTACTTGAAAAATAATTTTACTTACTATATTACAACTTTAAGCTTTAGATTTTCTCTGAACTCATATCTTAAACTTTAGGTATGAAACCAATTTTTGATTAGGCCCTTAAATCTTCAAGCTTCTCCTCCCTTTTCATATACTATATTTTTCACTTCTTTTTTTTTAAGGCAAGGATTACTATATCTGGATATACCTTTAATGATTTTGAATTCCATCCTTCCATTTAAAATAAAGGTCAGATATACATCTTACACTTAAAAATCATAATAATAGTATCTAAAAATTACTCTTCAATAAAAGAAATTTAAGCTTTGAAAAATAAAAGTCAAATCTTCTATTTATCCAAAAATACAAAACTTCTTACTAAATATAGTTTAACTTTATTTAACACATCTTCATTAAGAAAATTTTAACTTTAAGTTTTTCATGATTACTATAAATTTTAACTAAATTCTTTTATTCATTTCTATATTCAAAATTTTGTTCCTCTAATATAACTTCATGTACATAATTGTTCTCAATCAAAAATAAGATTTATTTTTAAGTATTCTTGAGAATCAAATAAAATTTTAGGTTTTTGAAAATCTTTGTTTTAAAATCCCACCCAAACTTTAAATTTTTAATTAAGATAAAACATTTAAGCATAAGAAATGTTACATGGGTGAGAAATAAAAACTGACATATCATGCTTGCAGGAATTTTTAATATCCTAATATGCAAGTATAAAAATTTAAATACAGGAGTAAAATGAAATCAAATTTAGTGTTCCAAAACATTTTTCTTTTTTTTATGACAAGAAAAGTTAAAATTTCAGAAGACTTCTACAGTAGTGGAGGTTTTCAAAGAAAATACACACCAACTAAAATAACACACTGATACAGATAACAGATGATAGTGGAATTTGAAGAATTTTAAACATGTAGTTTTCCTAAGTTGAAATTCCTAATAGAGGTTTATAATTTCCTAACAGTTTTTGGAATTAAAGTACACACTACTAAAAACTCTTGACATAACATACACATAAAAATATTTACTATTACACACTATCACACAACAACATATAAATCAACAATAAAAAAACAACAATACCTGAATATGCATAACAAATAAACAGTACAACTACAATCTGCATACTATCAAGGTTCACAACACAATACATTCATTAAACAAAATACTAGATAAATTACACAGTGACACAACACATTAATATAACAACTAAAACAAACAACATACATCTACTCTTCATCCTCATCATCATCATCTTGCTCGTTCCAATCTCTAGATGGCACATAAGGTATATAGAATGGATGAGGTGGCATCTCAGCACTCTGATCTCCTCTAATCAGTCTATCCAAATATTGCTGATAATTCTCCTCATATTCATCATGTTTTACAATATATCTCTCAACATTATCCAGCTTACCATCCATATCTCTCACATGCTCTCGAGTGAGACTCACTTTTTTCAAAATCTTTCTTAATAAACCAATCTGTGAATCAGTAGATGATGAAGCACGTGAAGTAGTAGCACGAGAAGCAGAACTAGAAGTAGTAAAAGCCCTACCAAATCCACCTCTCCAACCAAACTCTGAATGTATAGTGTAAGCACCAACGTTTACACTTGTAAGTCTCAGTGGCTGAAGTACCTCTTCCCAGGTTTCAAATTTCACTGCAGATCTTTCACATAGTGAATGAATCAAAGAAGGAAATCCCATACCTGCAGTCGTGGTTGATCTAGAACAATTCAAAACATAATAAAAAATTATGCTTCCAATATCAATAAGCTTCCCATGCGGAATACAATGGTTCAACACTCGCTCTTTCTCTCGTCACTTCACTGGTATGACTTGAAGGTAACAACTTAGATGAGATAAAATAATGCCATGCCTTAGAAATGGCATTCAATTTGGAAGCAGGAAAGTTCACTCTTCTATCATTTGTAATTTTCCATAATCCTCTTCCATCAGTCAAAAACTCCATAATCTCATCTATTTCTCCTTCCGAAGGATGATAGTTAGAATAAAAACGGAACATGTCAGAAGGTAGTCCATAAAAGGTATTGATTACACACGAAGAAAAGTTTACTTCATGCCTCCTAACCATCACCTGATTTTCCTCTCAGCAGAGAAAATTTGCATAAAATTCTCTTACCACGTAAACAACAAGCAACGACGAGAGAAGCAACGATGAATTCGTCAGTTTCTTCTTGCAATCATATCTTCAATCATCTCTCCCGGCTTACTAAACACTCGCTCAGGAATCAACTTACGTGATTGCAATGCATCGACGTATCGTTCCTCAGCCCTCAAACAAACAAATTTGTCAGAATCAAACTTCGTCTTTTCTTGTGCACGCTTTGACTTTGTATCTATCTTAAAAAATTCACGAAAAATTCACCATAAATTCTAAAATCAAACTAAAATTACTAAATTATCTTCCAAAAGATATTTTCACTAAGTCCAAGCAATTTATCAAGCTTTTCCTTAAATTTTCACCATGAATAGTGATTTTAAGATCTTCCAAAATGTACTCAAAATACAAGGTGAAAATAAAAAAATTTTACTTAGGAGTAGTGCTCTTACGTCAAGGAATCCAAATCTAACAATTTTTGTTGAGATCGGCTCTTAAATAATCTACAATATGATACCCTAGGCTCCTCTTCCGCGACAAACCAAAGGTTGAAGACGATGAGGCGGTTGAAAATGGAAATTTTCGGGTTTTTAACTTTCAGGAATCAATTTTGCGAACTAGCGCCTAAGCGCGAACTATCAGCGCTTAGCCGCGAAATCTGGCGCGTAAGCCTCGGCATTCTGGAGCTTAGCCGTCAATACCCAAATTTTTATAATTAAGGTATATGCACTAAATCACTTGGTTAATTACCCTTAATTACTCCAATATAATTATTTTTCCTCACATGAATCTTCTAATACTCCAAGTCAAAATTTAATAACCATTGATTCCACACAAATTTCACAAAAACATACTTATATTAAAACAAACGTAACATTCAATACAATACTAGAATTTTTATCCAAGCATAAAGGATAAAATTCTCAAAATACAAGACAGTATAATCTTAAATTGATAAGTGTAAATCTCTAAGATGTACCCATCACATCATCAGGCATATATAAAAACATTAAAAACACCAAACATGAACTCACAAGAACACTAACATAACACATAAGACACTAAACAAATAGAAACAAAACACTTTTAATTCCACTCTCCATTAGGCGATATATAATAAGGACCACTATTATTCTCATTTGACCCTTCAGGAATGTAAACTTGATAGAACGGGAGATCATTGTTCATTCTTATAACATCTTCTTCAATCCATTTGTTCTTCACAAACATCGCCTTATCTATTTCTTCCACATACCTTGAATGATTGAATTGCATCTTGAGTTGCCATCCCATGTGATCCAGATTGAAAGTAATATCATTTGTCTTTGCTTCCATTGAAGTCACTAGGGCTTCAATTTTTGCAATCATCTCTACAATACCTTGAATGCTAACAACGAGATATCCATTAAATAACTCCTTAGCACTATCACTAAAGAACTTACTTATATCAGAATCTTGCTTCTTCTTCATCTCGTTCTCCCAGGAAGACATGGTGCTCAAAATTCTCTTCTTAGACTTCAAAAATGAAAATAGGACTTGGGGCAAGTGTTTTCCTTAAGTCAGAACCTTTTTATAGACTTGGGAGATGCTAGAATATTCTCCAACACATTTAGAATGTCCTAAATAACTCCCACAACTTCTCTCCACGATCTAGGCTCTAAATTCACATTTTTTACATTTTTTATAACTGTGGCGCCTAAGTGCCAACTAGTCGGTGCTTAGCCGCCAGTGCACAATTTAGCACAGGTATGCTAAGTGTCCAAATTCTCATTCTGACTTTTCCAAATCATCAATTAAGGTCAAATAAACTCCACTTAAGTTTAAAAACTCCAAATTACTATCACTAAAAAAATAAAAACAAACCAAACAAACTAAACAAAACACATAAAATAAATATAAAGCAAACACACTAATAAATATTGGTTGCCTCCCACAAAGCGCTTGTTTTAACGTCTTCAGCCTGACATACCCAAAACTCATTCTGAGTGACCCAACATTAAATTCTCATCAGAGTTAGATTTATTACCTGGAAAATAGGGTTTAAGTCTATGTCCGTTAACTTTAAATATTTTTCCAGTCTTAGGATCTTGAATATCTACAGCTCCATAAGAATAAACTTTTATCACAATGAATGGACCCATTCACCTGGACTTAAGTTTTCCAGAAAATATTCTCAATCTAGCATTATACAACAAAACTTGGTGTCCTGGTACAAGATTTTTGGTAAGAATTTTCGGATCATGCCATAACTTCATCTTTTCCTTATAAATCTTAGCATTTTCATAAAATTCATTCCTTATTTCTTCAAGCTCATTCAATTGCAATAATCTTTTTTCACCAGCACCTTTCAAATTATAATTGAACTCTTTAATAGCCCAATAAGCCTTATACTCAAGTTCAAAAGTTAAATGATAAGCTTTTCTAAAAATCAGCCTATATGGGGACATTCCTATAGATGTTCTGTAAGCAGTCCTATAGGCCCACAAAGCATAATCCAGTTTAATTGACCAATCCTTTCTATTTGGATTAACAATTTTTCCAATATTCTTATAATTCAACCAAACCACTTATCTACGGATGATAAGCAGTATCAATGCAATGATTAATATGATATTTCTTTGCTAACTGCCCAATAATCGCATTTCTAAAATGACTTCCTCCATCCGTTATGATTACTCTTGATATTTCAAATCTACAAAATATATTCTTTTCTAAAAACTTTGCAACACTTTGAGCATCACATTGAGGTAAAGCAATAGCTTCAATCTATTTGGAAACATAGTCTACTGCTATCAAAATATAAACATTTCTGAAAGATGGTGTAAATGGTCCCAAAAAATCTAATCCTTAAACATCAAATATTTCAACTTCCAACATATAATTGAGGGGCATCTCATTTATTCTAGAAATATTTCCTACACGCTGACATCTATCACAATTTTTAATATAAACATTCACATCCTTAAAAATTGTAGGCCAATAAAATCCTGATTGTAATATTTTATATGCAGTTTTATCACTTCCAAAATGTCCCCCACAAGCAGAATCATGACAATTTCGTACACATCTTCGAATTATAAGATCCTTTCCTTGTTTATATAAAAATGAGTCATCCCAAAAATAAGTCTTAGCATCAGACAAAAATTTCTTCTTTTCATGATATGTCAAACCATAGGGTATAATATTACTAATAATAAAGTTTACTATGTCTGCATACCACGGAACACTCCATTCTTTAACAGTGAATAGTTTTTCATCAGGAAAATGTTCATTAATTTCTTCAATATCACAGAAAGATTTTTCAATTTCAATTTCAAGCCTGGACAAATGATCAGCAATTTTGATTATCAGAACCCTTCCTATCTACTATCTCAAAATCAAATTCTTGCAAAAGAAGAATCCATCTTATAAGTCTCGGTTTTGCATCATTTTTCTTCATTAAGTATTTGATAGCAGAATAATCAGTATGCACAACACATTTAGTTCCAATTAAATATGATCAAAATTTATCAAAGGCAAATACTATAGCTAATAACTCTTTCTCAGTAGTGGTATAATTAATTTGAGCTTCATTAAGAGTTTTACTAGCATAATAAATTACATTGAAAATTTTATCATATTTCTGACCCAAAACAGCACTAATAGCATAATCACTAGCATCACACATTAATTCAAAAGGTTTTTCCCAATTTGGTGAAATTATTACAGGTGCAGTGATTAATTTTTCTTTTAATGTTTCAAAGGCTTTATGGCTCATCATCAAAATTAAAAATTGCATCCTTTCCAGTAAACGACATAAAGGTTTTGTAATCTTTGAAAATTCTTTGATGTAACGCTTGTAGAATCCAGCATGTCCTAAATAACTTCTAATTACCCTTACATTGGTTAGGCAAGATAAATTAGATATAACTTAAATTTTTGCAGGATCTACTTCCAAACCTTTTTCTGAAATCCGATGTCCCAAAACAATTCCTCCTGCTACCATAAATTGGCATTTCTCCCCATTAAGGACCAAATTAGTTTCTTCACAACATTTTAGAACTTTAGATAGATGTTTTAAACTTGATTCAATTGAAATTCCAAATATTGAAAAGTCATCCATAAAAACTTCAATCCCTTTTTCAATTAAATCACAAAAAATAGCCATCATACATCTCTGAAATGTAGCAGGAGCATTACATAATCCAAAGGGCATTCTTCTAAAAGCAAACGTACCACAAGGACTGGTAAACATAGTTTTCTCTTGATCCTTAGGAGCAATTTGAATTTGTTGGTAACCAGTATATCCATCCAGAAAATAAAAGTATTTATGCTCAACCAGTCTATCCAACATTTGATCTAGAAGAGGGAGTGGAAAATGATCTTTCCTTGTGACAAGGTTTAACTTTCTATAATCAATGCATATTCGCCACCCTGTAACTTGTCTTGTTGGTATCATTTCATTCTTATCATTAACAGTCACAATTACTCCTCCTTTCTTAGGAACACAATGAATATGACTAATCCATGCACTATCTGAAATAGGGTAGATAATTCCAACATCCAACCACTTTAAAATTTCTTTCTTAACAACATCTTTCATGATAGGATTTAATCTCCTTTGGGGATCAGCCCGCGGTTTGCTATTATCTTCCATAAGAATTCTATGCATACAAATTGAAGGACTGATTCCTTTAATATCAACAATTGTCCATCCAAAGGCTTTCTTGTGCTTCTTCAAAATTTCAAGCAAACTCTCTTCTTCTTTTTCAGTTAATTGAGAGGAAATTATAACAGGCAAGGTTGAGGATTCACCTAAAAAACATACTTCAAATGATCAGGAAGCATTTTTAACTCAAGTTCAGGAGGTTTTTCAATTGATGGACCATAAGATTTATCTTTTTCAGTCATATCCAACAATTCAAAACTTTTATCAACATACTTTAAATCTTCTTCTTGAAAATCTTCACAATCAAATAACTCCTCTTCTTGCTTATATTCAAATTCTTCTCTTTCAGCTTTTTTTTCATAAGTTGATTTGAAATGACATTCACTTAAATATTCAATAACATCCATCCTAAAACACTCATCTTATTTACCTCTTGCAGGATATTTCATCGATTTTGAATTATTAAATGTAATAGTCTGATCATTAACCCTCATCGTTAATTCCCCTTTTTGCACATCTATCATAGATCTGCCTGTAGCTAGAAAAGTCTCCCCAAAATTATGGGTATCTCTTTATCTTCCTCAATATCTAACACAATGAAATCCACAGGAAAAATAAATTGATCCACTTTTACCAAAACATCTTTTATAACTCATTTAGGATATGTGATCGATCGATCTGCTAATTGCAGAGTTACAGTAGTCGGGGTTATTTCTCCTAGTCCCAGTCTTTTGAATATTTTAATAGAGGCATAAGGTTAATGCTTGCACCCAAATCACATAAAGCTTTTCCACAGAATCTTTCTCCGATTACACATGGAATTGTGAAACTACCAAGATCTTTAAGTTTTTCAAGATGCTTTTTTTGAATTATCGCACTGCACTCCTCACTAAGTGCAACAGTCTCATTTTCTTCAAACTTGCTTTTTTATTAAGAATAACCTTCATAAATTTTGCGTAGCTTGACATTTGTTCTAGGGCTTCAGCAAATGGAATATTAATGGTAAGCTTCTTTAATATCTCCAAGAATTTTGAAAATTGCTTATCCAACTTTTGTTGATGAAGTCTTTGAGGAAATGGAGGTGGTGGTTTTTCTAAATCAACCTTAGGCGGAGAAATAAGTCTTTCGAAACCTTTTGGAGCATCCTCTTTAGGTCTTTAAATCTTTTCTTTCTCTACTTCAGTTTCTTTTTGAACTCTACCTTCCAATTCATTTCCACTTCTCAGTTGAATTGCTTTCACTTGTTCTTTATTCTTTTCTCTTGGATTAACTTCAATATTACTTGGAAGCATTCCTTGGGATCTATTACTTAAGGCATTTGCAATTTATCCCAATTGATTTTCAATATTTTTGATGGTTGCTCCTTGAATTTGTAATTGATTTCCAATATGTGATACTACTTCTTCCATTGACAACTTCTTCTCCTTATTTTGTAAAGCATTGTTATAACCTAAAGGATAAGTTAATCTATTATTATTATTACATTGGTTGTTCCAATTCCCCAATGGGTTTACTTGGGTGTTCCCCCATTGTTGATTAACACCACCCTGATTATTGTTATTCCAATTAAAATTTGGAAGATTCTTCCAACCTGGGTTATAATAATTGGAATATGGGTTGTTAGGTTTGATTATAACATTCACAGTTTCTGGTGAAGAATAAGAATCAACCATTTGTCCTAATGAATTTTCTTCAATCATGAGATTTGACTGAGAAAAATTCATCCTAAATTGGACTATCTTCCTTGATACAGCAGCAACTTGATTGGCTAACATTGTAAAAACATCATTTTCATAAACACTAGCTACCTTTTTAGGATTTAACCTTTCAGAAGGCCATTGAAAATTATTAGTAGTCATTTCTTCAATTAAAGCATAAGCATCAGAAAATTGTTTAGACATTAATGATTGATCTAAGAGATTGATCTAAGATATCCAACTAATCCATTATTAAAAGTTTGAATTATTAACAAATCTGGTATCGCATGATGTGGACATTTCTTGAGGAGATCTTTAAATCTTTCCCATGCTTCATATATTGATTCTCCTTTAAACTGCCAAAAAGATGTTATATCATTTCTCAACTTAGTAGTCTTAGATGGTGGAAAATATTTAGCAAGGAATTTTTGTGACAGTTCACCCCAAGTTCTAATTGATCCAGGTGCTAACGAATGTAACCACATTTTAGCTTTATCCCTTAGTGTGAAAGGAAAATGTCTAAGTCTAATAGCATTATCCGAAACACCATCATATTTAAAATTAGCACATAACTCTAGAAAATTAGCAAGATGCAAATTAGGATCTTCAGTTGTTACTCCCCCAAACTGATTATTTGACACCATTTGGATAATAATAGGTTTAAGCTCAAAAGAATTAGCAGCTACAGCAGGGTTTTGAATACTACCACGAAGTTCATCTGAGTTAACCAGGTATCAAATTGACTTGAAATCAATTCTCCACTGACCTTTAGGATCAGAGGAATCCACCATAAAAATTTGAGGTCAATTGACTTGGTTAGCCCCACTAATCAAGCCGATTAAGCCACTTAGCCATTTTAAACTTTAAGAATTCATAACTTTTAAAATATTTCTTTAAAAATTCACCAAATTGGTTTTGGAGCCTCTCTGATATCAGGGGAACCTAAGAAAATTAAAATTTCAATTTTCTAAAAAAAGTTGATTTTTAATAATATTTTAATATTTTTAATACTCAAAAATAATAAAAATCACAAAAATAATAAAATTCACCAAAAATGTCACATTTTGAATTTTAATCACTTAGGAACAAATCCCACATTTTTCCTAAGTCTATTTAGTGAGATATTAAATTTTAAAGCCTCTGTGGTAATTTTAAAATTAAAAAAAATGTATTTTCTAAGATTTTCACTAAAATAATTATTATAAATCATAGAAAAATCAGAAAATTGCAAAATTTTGATTCTCTGGTTTCCTTGATATCAGAGAGATTTTTGAAAAATATTAAATCCATTTTTCAACATTTATTTTATTTTTAAATTAATTAACACTCCAAAACTCAAAATAATTATAATAAAAATAATATAATTCAAAAAATCACCAAAATTGGTCCAAGTGCTTCTCTGGTCATTAGGAATGTCCCCTAATTTTCTTAAGGACAGAAACTTTCTTTGGTCATGTTATCAAATTTTCCTTGAAAATCTCTATTTTCCACCAAAAATAATTATATAAATAAATTAAATACAAGAAAAATCACATTTTCTCCTCTCATGTCTTTATTGACATATGAGTGAAGTCACATAAAAAATTCAGGTTCATTTGAATTCAATTTAATGAGTTATGAAATTATTGCTTAAAGGGTAAAATGGTAATTAATCTTTAATCCTTAATTAAAACTTTAGGTTTAATAAAAAATCAACAAGTAAAATATTTGATCCTAATCTGATTTGGATGATTGAAATTTAAATAATTAAATGCGTAAACCCATTAAATAATTTTAAAATGATTAAACTTTAATTGTTATATCAAATTTGAAGAATAATAAAATTGGAATTATTAAAAATAAGGGATCTTTATTAGAAGAGATTTATTTTGAATTTAAAAATCCCTAAATTAATTATATCAACTAATACTCAATTTTTAATTAAATGATAACTCAAATTTAAAATATTAAAAGACTTAATTAAATTATTAAAATCTTTTGAAATTTCAATTAAAATTAAAAATAAAGTAAATTAAAGATAAATTAAATTAAGATTAAATTAAATTTAATAATTAAATTAAATTAAATTAAACAATTAAATTAAATTAATTAAAATTAAATTAAATTAAATTAAACAATTAAATTAAATTAATTAAAATTAAATTAAATTAAATTAAACAAATTAAATTAAATTAAATAATTAAATTAAATTAAATTAAATAATTAAATTAAATTAAATTAAAAATTAAATTAAATTAAATAATTAAATTAAATTAAATTAAATTAAATTAAATAATTAAATAATTAAATTAAATTAAATTAAATCAAATTAATTAAACATCAAATCAAATTAAATTAAATTAAACTAAATATAAAGCAATCTCAACACTATTCCAAATTTGAAACCCTTTAACTTAAATCAAATCATTCAATACTAATTTACCCTCGAAAAGCTTTGAGCTATTATAACTCCTAAATGAAACATTAAATGGAGTGTTACTTCACTCATAGGATATTCAAAATGTCCTAGTTCACCGAGCAAGTTAATAAGATTGTCTCATTTATCGATCTATTTATATAATTAAATTCATTCGATTCTAAATATCCTAGAAATATTGAAAAGATGTTTAAGATCCTTCTTAAGCACTTCCTCAATATGATAGGATATTTATAAGAACAATTGAATTTGATTATTCTTTGATGAAGAAATTCTTAAACTAAAACTCAAAGAACCAGACGTCATAAAGAGACACTAGCTATGGATTAACAGAATTTGGTAGAAAACTATAACCTTTCCCTTACCACTAGAACTACAAATATTCTAATCGTGTTTTAAGTGCAAAATTTGGGATGACTAGAAGACCCTCCGTACGTCTTTATTTGATTGCACCATTTTCTCGCAATTTACTTTCTTGCAATTTACTTTATTGCAAATGCATTTTACTTTTCGCATGATAAAACAATGCTTGCATGAAAACCTACACCTTTAGGATAGCCCCTAAAATCGAAAACCAAAATTAAGTTAAAAGTCATTGCAAGATAAAATTCACCGCCACAACATTTCAAAATATAAACAACTCAAAATTTAATCACAAAATTATAACGTAACAAAAACTACAATTACAACTAAATTAAAACGTCCCGTTGGATGATCGGGAATACCTCGATGATGTAACCTACGTGTTGCTAACGGGATTTCCCACGGTCTAAATGAAAGTGTGGAACTCATTCAGTTGAGTTTAGCAAATTCATCTGGACTAAGTGAATCCGATAAAAAATAATGATGCCGAAGGATGGAACCGTGGATCTTAACCGGTGTCGTTATAATCAACTTTAAGATTTTGTTAAAAATAAAACATAAAAAACACCTGGAAATTAAGATTTTCTCTAAAACTAAAACACTTTTTCTCAACTCCCGATTTATGGTTTCTAAAACTAAACCTCTCGCAACAACAAGGAGCTCGAGCATGGTGGGCAAGACGACCATCACACGCTGAAACTCCGAGTCTACTTCAAATAAAACTTTCCTAGAATTAAAAATCCGGCCAAGGACTGAGAAGCCATTTAGTGCAACACAAATCCTCAACTCTTCGTTAGGCATTTGTATTGCAAATTAAGCCCTAACCGGTCTTAGATTCCGAGGTACCGATACGACAATAAACCCTCACATCTTCTAGTGCTATTTGTTTGATTTTATCATACAAATATAAACCCTAATTAATTGAAATCGGCAAGATTGAAATATCAAATAAACATTAGGACTTTCCTAAATTCAAGCCAAACGATAGGATAGTCGGGAAATTATCGAAGTTCACTTCGAATCGTTGATTTCTCCTACCTTTCTTCCTTTGGATTCACAAAACAAAATGTTCCAAAATTTGATCCATTCCCTATCGAAATTCCAAAATTCAATCTTTGAAAAACTTAAACTTTGAAATTCTTGAAAGCGAGTTATTAATTATTATCGAGAGTTTTCTTAGGTGATTCCCGTCACTTAAGATGTAATTAACTATAGGGGCTTGCCTCTTATAGGGAATTTTAAAGAACCTGTGTAATATAAACCCCGTTTGATACTTTCATATTAAGCGAGGAATTTGTCGGCTTATAAAATTGGTTCGCAAACCAAACGGATGTCACAAAACTTCGGTTTATTTGATCGAGCCCCACCATCGAGTAGTGTGTCTATCCTTAGGGATAGATACACGGTTTGTGGTGCGGTGCTCGTTTATATAAACTATTTGGGATGTGAGATCGGTTTAATCTCATATCTTAAAACTTTCAAATTTAAAAATTATTTTCAAAATCAAATACTACTTTCTAAATTATATATATTTAAATCAAATTTAAAATAAAAATTCGCCGCACAACTTCTGTTGGGCGACCACTTTTCAAAATACAACACAAACCTAAAATAATGCCGACAAATTCTGGCGACTCCGCTGGGGACTATTCCTCTCTCCATTATAATCAAATAATCTCGCTTTCAAAAATCGGTAGTGTATCCATGTCCCTAATGGATCAAACTACCCCTCTTTCCGTTGGAATACTATGTTCATTTCTATCTTGAACAAGTATAGCCAACATTCTCTCGGATTTAGGAGCCACCGTTTAGACACCCCTAAACGGAGAGGTTCCGAGATCCTTTTACCTCATTTCGAGGTGGGGTGGACCCCCAATAGGTGTTAGTTTAGGAGTGATCCTTCGAGTCGGGAAGTCTTGCTTAAGACTTTCTTTTCCTTTCGAATCGGTTTCCTTACCTTCTCTACACCTTTGAACGTTCCGTTCTAAATAAACAAACCCTCTAATAAATGATTCTTTTAACAAATGATTCTTTTTATAAATACATGAACAAAGAATGAGTTCGGACTCTTTTCAATTCCTTTCTTTTCGTCCCGAAGAAAAGAAGCATAGCTCGGGACCGACAACCGAATCTACCTTGCGTAAATGGAAGCCCCGAAACCGATTTTCTCCTTCACCAACGGATCGGACTTCGCCGTCTATAAGGATGAACTCGCCCGACAATGGGGTCATCCGATTTGGACGAGGGTTTGAAAACACGAACGTCAAGGTCACCGACGTCTCCTCTTTGCACCGACGAACAAGGTATCCGAAGCCGAGGAACCACCGCTCGAGTTCAACCTTAGGTCGACCCAAGAGTTTCCTCCCTTGCAAAGGGTCCCGACTAGGAGGAGTACTCGCCGTCCGCAGGAGGACCGTTCTCACTACCCCCACTCGGTCTAGTTGTTTCGCACCTACCCCGACTTCGCCAAATCAAAGGGGAAAGAAATCCGTAACTATGGTAAACCCGTTACCGTGGAGGGTACGGATCTTCCCGTAAGACCTTCCGTCTTCGAAATCGGGTCTAGTTCAAAGATTCCGTCGCCGACAAAGACCCAAAGAAGAAATAGAAATAGAAGGATCGCCGTGGAAGCCGCAGCCGCCGAGATTGCTTTCCCGGAGGAAATTCCGGAAGCTGCCGAATATACACCGCTGCCGAATATACACCACCGCTCGACTACATACCACTTTTGGGAGGAAGCGGGTTCCATCCCCTCTCCGCCGCAGAGGATGAGGAGAATGTTCGCAAGATTGCTCGCCATATTACCACGGCCCGCATACTACAACGATAGCCGCAAGAAAAGAATCGAACTACGCCGTTTGCTCGACCGCAAACTTTGGTAGAAAAGCTAGCAAAGAAGGAAAACCGCCCCGTGTCGGAAATTCTACGAAGGATAGGACGGGTGCCGGGTCAAATCCCGTCTTGGGCCCCGAGTAGAGCCCGTCGTCATGATAGAAAAGCCAAGCAAGAGAATGAAGGCTAGCCCGCCCGTCGTAGTATCGGGATTCACAGATTAGGGAGGATACCACCTTCCAAGCATTTGGCCGATAGACCATCCGGTCATAGACCTTCTCGCTGCTAGAAGGATGGTGTGGCGTCCCACTACGGGGCGATTGAGACCGAAACGACGAGCCCGAGAGAGAAAGTCTCGCCGAGAGGCCGGAATCGAAGAAAGTGCTACTGCGATGAAGGGGACTCGTGAAAAAAGGACCCGGCAACCATCGCATGACAACCACAAAGATACACAGAAAGCTCCGCTAGAAGATGCCATGGAAAAGTTGAGAACCGACATCCGACGGTTGGCGAAAGAAAGAGAAGAAAAGTTCGGAGATGAGATCGACTCATCGGAATTCATGGACAACGAATATGCAGAAATCAACATGGTTGAGACACGAGCTTCATCATCTTCTCAAGGTGCTCCTGCAGCGCGCAGAAGAGAGGAGCCGGAACCGATGAAGAGACGAGCTTCGAGAAAAGGACGACACGATCGCTCAAATGGCGAAGAGGATGGAAGAGATGGCCGTAGCTCTAGCCACTCTCCAAAGTCAAGTACAACCACATGCAGAGACACCCCCGAAGTCATTCACATCGTAGACGGAGGAAAGGAAATTACATCCGTCAATGGGGATGACCAGTCGAAAAAGGATACAACACAAAGTATGATCCCCGAAAAGGATATCAAGAACTTGGTAGAGCAACGAAGTGCGAGAAGCCCTAGCACAATCGAAGAACGGGACATCTATTCGGACGGGTAGACCTTACCCGGAAGAATTCGACGCCGTCCAATACCCAAAGGGCTTCGTACCACCTCTCGTTTAAGACCTTCGACGGAACCGGGAACCCCCGACAGCATGTTGCACACTTTCGTGCCGCTTGTTGCAATGCCGGCGGGAGCGATGCGCTACTCTTCCGACGGCTTGTTAGCGATCCATCGTGGATCGCCTTCGACCGGTATGCGAATTACCCAACGGATCCGTAAAGACATTCTCGGAGCTAGAGAGCCTCTTCATTAAGCGATTTGTCGGAGCTCGGCACCACATCACTATAGGTGATTTAGTGGTAGAGAAACAAAGGCCGAATGAAACTCTAGTGGATTACATACTTCGATGGAGAAATTTAAGTATGAAGTGTGAACCACAACCGCAAGAACAACATGCAATCGGCATCTTGCTTAAAAGCATTCACGGCCCGATAAGCACTTCTCCTCAAGGGATTCACTATTAAGACTTTTGAGAAGTTGTTAAGCAAGGCCGGAAGCTTGCAAGAAGAGGCGAAGCAATTAAGTTTCGCCGACAAGACGGACAAGCGAAGCCGGTGAAGACTTTCGAAAAGAAATCCGGGGTCGTTGCAGCGAGTTGACAAAGGCAAACAACCGATGCAAATACCACCGTAACGGCCGCAAGCAACCACAACAAAATTACCAAGCAACCCCGGTCCAGCTATCAGTCGTCTCCGCAAGTATGAACAACCGTCTCGTCCGCAACGTACATTGAGGGAGCTTCTGAGCAGAGAATATCCGTTCAAAAATGAAGCAGTACCAAAGATGTTCCGTAGCTTAATGAAAACTCCAGCATTTCCAACTGCCAGAGCCCAAAAGACCGGAGGAAGTCAACAAGAAAGGTGATCCCAACTTTTGCCCCTACCATCGGATGCTTGGGCACAAGATAGAAGACTGCATTACCTTCAAAAGTTGGCTCAACGACAACCTTCGAAAAGGAAATATAACAATCCCGAAGGAGTACATGAAGGAACCCCAGAAAGGAGGTTCCGTCAATGTTATCTCAACCGATCCCGTCATCCCGATAGATCCCTATGCAACTGACGATGGATGGACTACCGCTCGGACGAGATCTTCGAAGAAGATTTTAGACAACATCCGAACCGCTTCGGTGCGAGCTTCAATTCGTAGTTCGAGACTCGTTAAGCCGGTACTTATCACTTGCGATAGAAGAACCACCTCGACAGAGACAATCGAAGAGAAGAAGAAAATTGATGAAGAAGAGGGGACCGAGATTCCTAAGGCTAGACTAGGGGCCGCTTATCCTAGGATAGTTGTTTCCGATTCGGGGGAGAAATCCCTCGAACCTCTCGATTTTGTATGATTATCCGCTCACTTCGGTGGGATCATATAATGATAAGGGTGATGGCGTTGGCTACGTTTTGACTCGTTTCTAACGATTACGTAACTAGCGACAATCCGGCGTCGATTTCGATACCAACAACAATTCTCAAATCATACATGATCTCGACGATCACAATGATAAAGAAGGCATCCATCAAGGAGGCTACGAGAGTTCAACAAGCAACGGATCTATCTGTGAGTTTCGAGGAGCTCCAGTTACGATAGAGTTAGAGCCTTCAGATTTGGAAGATAATCCAGAAGAGCCAGTCATTCCGATTCAGGAGGAAACACCAGCAAACTCAATACTAGATTCAGAAGAAATTACAGAAGTCAACCTAAGAAGTGGAAAAGTCCTACCTCCAAGAATGGGTCCAAAAGACAAAGGAAAGCAGGTGGTTGTTCAAGAAGAACCAACCCCGGCAGAAGACATACCCATTCGAGAAGAAGCCGAGACACAGGAGAACAAAGTGGACTACAACGTGCTAGCCCATCTTAGGAAACTACCGGCTAAACTGAGCATCTACGATGCTCTCATCTTATCAAAGGAGATGAGAGAAGCTCTGATCAAGGCTTTACTTGATCCGGAAATTTGCTTAGCTCAAATGGCCGGAGATTCCTTGGATGAGGTTTGCTCGTTAAAGGAACAGCGAGGTGTTACCTTCACGGACAATGACCTACTACTTGGGATGACGGCATCACAACCGACCGTTGTACATTTCAGCTTACAATCGGGAAGTTTACGCTCTCCGCAGTATTGGTGGATCCGGGAGCATCAATCAATATAATGAGTCTTCGAACACTAGCATACTTGGAAATTGATGCTCGTGAGCTCGAGGCCGACAAAATGTTATTAAGAGGATTCAACCGTGAAAGGAGAAAGAGCCCTCGGGTCAATAACGCTACCGATGAAGACCGGTGATTTAGCAAAGACAACCGCAAAATTTCATATAATCGATTCGAAACATCGTTCAACGCTCTATCGGGCCGACCATGGATACATGAAAACGAGGATGGTACCATCATCTCTACACCGAGTGCATCAAGTACTACGATGGAGGGGAACAAGTGCATCAAAGGTGACTTACAACCATTCTCCATACATGAAATTGGAATCCATGAAGATGCGACTTATTATGCACCGCCAAAGAAAACAATCTTCTCCGGAGATACCGTAACAAATAAAGCAAAGAAAGTTCGGGACAACGAAGAACCCGAAGTTCTAGTCCAACAGCCACTCACCACTCCCTTCCGGCGAGATGGTGAAGGTTTCTCCACAACTCGCATCCGAGGTCGAGGCCGGGGACGAGGCCGTGGTAGAGACACTAGGACAATCGGACGTAAGAAACCAACCATCAATGTTGATTGGGATGATAGTTCCGAAGAGGAAAAAGAAATCAAGCAAGAAGCGACGACAATAAGTCGAAAGAAGCCGCAATACAAGATCTCCCTCGAAGATGAAAAGAACGAAGAATACAAATCAATGTACGAGAAGATTAACCACTACGTACATACTATGACCCTAACTCCGATCCATTCTAATAAGATCGAGGGTATGGAGGTCAAAGAGGTACGTAGTGACGGTGCAAAGCCGATCAAATTCTACCGTGGTGCTTCTTCCTCCAAAGCCGAAAATAATGTACAATTCGAAGATGTCACTTCATCGAATTAATGGAATTACCTTTTGAGTGGTACTCTCCCCGTGTTCAAAATTTAATTCAACGTGGTTTCTTACCTCGACAATGGACAAAAGGCCAATCACAACATTTTGAAAAGTTATGGAATAACTCCGGCCGTCCTCCCAATTCAAAGTATGGACTCGGATTCGGCACGGTAGGGTCGGCTGACGATACCGAATTTTGCTTGGTTGTCACTTGCAAGTCCAATGAAAACCGCATGGAAACTACGTACGAACTCGAAGATTTACAAATCGGAGACGCTCCACCGTAATTCGAAGAAGAAATTAAATCCACAATAGATGAATTAATGGAAGTTAACTTAGGTACTAGCGAAGAGCCTAGACCTACCTTTGTTAGCTCCTTACTCAACAAAGAAGACTCCGAAGAAATAATCAAATTGTTAATGGAATTTAAGGACTGTTTTGCTTGGAACTACGATGAAATGCCAGGATTAGCTCCAGAGGTTGCAGTACCATAAGCTAGGAGTGGATCCTACTGCTTCCGATCGGACAAGGTCCCGGAAGAATGCGTCCGGAAATCGAACAACAAGTCATAGCCGAAGTTAAAAAGCTAATAGACGCTAAATTTGTCCGTGAAGAACAATACCCGACTCGGCTAGCCAACGTAGTGCCGGTCGAAAGAAGAATGGTCGGATCGAATTTGTGTGGACTTCGGAGATTTAAACAAGGCATGTCCAAAAGATGAATTCCCTCTACCAATTCCGGAACCGATGATCGATATTGCTTCGACACATGAAATATTCTCATTCATGGATGGATCTTCGAGATACAACCGGATAAAAATGGCTCCGGAAGATGAAAAGCTTACAAGCATTCGAACGCCGATCGGAGTATTTTGCTACACAGTGATGCCATTTGGACTGAAGAACGCAGGAGCAACCTACCAAAGAGCAATGACAATAATTTTTGATGATCTCATCCACAATCAAGTCGAGTGCTACGTGGACGATGTCGTCATCAAAAGCAAAGTAAAGGAAAACCACCTGTATGATTTGAGAATTGTTTTCGAACGATTAAGACAATTTAACCTTAAGATGAATCCCTTAAAATGCGCCTTCGGCGTCACCTCCGGGAAATTCTTAGGATTCGTTGTCCGACATCGTGGAATTGAAATCGACCCGGAGAAGATTAAAGCCATCTTAGAAATGCCGCCTCCCAAAACCTTAAAACAACTACGATCTTTTCAAGGGAAGTCGGCATATCTTCGACGCTTTATCTCAAACCCGTCGAGTAGGTGTCAGCCTTTCTCGGCACTAGTTAAAAAGGACGCCAAATTTATTTGGGAAGAGAAATGCCGAAAGGCCTTCGAAGACATTAAACAATATTTAATGACACCTCCCGTCTTAGCAGCCCCGGCCTCGGGTAGACCGTCGATACTTTACACCGCGGCTCTAGACGACTCCCTCGGAGCCCTGTTAGCCTGTGTCAATGATGAGGGTAAAGAAAATGCTCTTTACTACTTAAGCCGTCGTTTACTTCCGACGGAGGTAAGGTATCCCGCAATTGAAAAGCATTGTTTGGCCCTGATCTTCGCCGCTCAAAAGCTCAGGCATTACATGCTTTCTCATAAGGTCAACCAGATCTCGAAGTTTAATCCATTGCAATACTTGATGACTCGTCCAACACTTTCCGGCGGACTTGCCGGATGGTCAATGATATTATTGCAATTCGATATAACTTTCGTGCCTCGCGTGCCGTAAAGGGACAAGTCTTAGCGGACTTCCTCGCAAGACACCCTTTACCGGCCGAATCTCCTCTCGATGATGATCCGCCGGATGAACAAATAATGAGCCTAGAAGACCCCGATGATCGACGTTGGGAATTGTATTTCGACGGAGCATCTTCAGCACACAAAGACGAAGAATCGCAAGTGATAGTGCCCGGTAAGGCGAGAATCGGGCTAATCTTTATAACACCGGAGCGGGGGATGTTAAGATACTCCTACCACTTGACAGAACCGTGTACAAACAACGAAGCGGAATACGAAGCCCTCATAACGGGATTGGAATTAACCATTCAAATGGGGATAACAGACATCAACATCTACGGGGATTCACGAGTTAATCATTCAACGGATCGTCGGACAATACGGGATTTTTAAACCAAGACTCGAACAATACTTCCAAGTATGCCATACAATTGTTGGAACGGATTCCAAATGTGACAATCTACAAAATTCCTAGAAAAGAGAATGCTTTAGCAGATGCTTTAGCCCGTCTCGCAAAAGAATTTGCCTCGTTTGCAAGATGAATCGGTGGAAGTGTCGGTTCACGGACGTCGAGTCCTATCACGACTCGACATAGACATGATACACAAATCGGAAAAAGAAAAAGAATCGGTTGCAGACAGTGACGGAAAACACGGAAGATCGGCGACGGCCATTGATAGATTACCCGCAAACGGAAAGCTACCGGACGATAGGTCGCTGGCCCATCGGATCAAGAAAAGAACTCTGTCTTACGCATTAATAAACAACACATTATACAGAAGGTCTTTTGATCAAATGTGGCTAAGGTGCCTAAGCGGGTCTGAGGCCCGTGAAATTGTTAAAGAGGTGCATTCAGGACTCTGTGGCGCTCACCAGTCGGGTCCAAAGATGAAAATGAAAATTAAAAGACTAGGGTACTACTGGCCCTCGATGATGACCGACTGCATGAAAATCGCCAAGAGCTGTCACCAATGCCAAGTGCACGGAGTGGTTCTACATCAACCTCCAAATGTGCTACACCCGACAATTGCGTCGTGGCCGTTTGAATGTTGGGGCACAGATATAGTGGGTCCGATAGAACCACCATCTTCAAAAGGACATCGTTTCATTCTTGCGGCTACGATTACTTTTCCAAGTGGGCGGCAGTTCCACTTAGAGAAGTGAAAGCACACCACGTGCTACGGTTTTTCAAGAACCAAGTTGTCTACCGTTTCGGAGTGCCGCGCAGGATCATCTCGGATAATGGGTCGGCATTCGAAGCACACAAATCAACAATTTTGTCGGGAGACACGGAATCGACTCGGCGATACTCAACAATTTACTACCCAAGAGCAAACGGCCTCGCCGAGGCTTTTAATAAAACTCTCGTTCAAATCTTAAAGAAAACCTTGGACGATAATAAGAGAAATTGGCACGAGAAATTGTTAGAAGCCTTATGGGCCTACCGGACAACTTTCAGAACCCCTACTCAAGCTACACCTTACGCTCTGGTGTATGGGTCCGAGGCAGTTGTTACCTTTAGAGGTTCAGCTTCCTTCACTCGGAATTGCAATTGCAAATAAGATCACGACGAAGAAAACGCCGGATTACGACTCGAAGAATTAGAAAGCTTGGAAGGGAAAAGACTTGCAAGCACAACGAATTTAGAACTATACCAAGCTAAGATGGTTCAAGCCCATGACAAACCGGTCCGCCCAAGAACCTTCAAAGTTGGTGACTTAGTTCTCGTTCTCAAGAGACCTATTCTTGCACACCGCAAGATAGGAGGAAAATTTGAACCCACTTGGGAAGGACCGTTTGTGGTTGAAGCGGTATACTCGGGAGGTTCCTACCGCTTAGTGAATTGCCGGGGAGAACGACATATGCTTCCGATCAACGGACGATACTTGAAAAAATATTACGCTACTCGATGTTTCGAAGGAATGAATTCTTCATCCCTAAGAAACACGGGTGAAATAATTACTTATGATTGGGTCCGAACCCAAAAAAAAAAAAAATAATAAAATGTGCTAAGATAAATAAAATCATGATAATTAAGTTTTCCTTGTTTCCTTTTTCAAATCAAGATCTCTTTCCGGATCTTATCCTACTTCATTCTCGTTAAATTTCAAAATATAAGAATAATAAAAAATGTATCTTTAATAAACATTTTCTTAATGTTCTTGTTCTTAGTACAGACCCCGATCCTTTTCCTTGTCTTTTCGCAGGAAATGTCGAACGGGCGGTTGGTCTTGAACTTTAAGAATGGCGTAAGCCTTGCACTCGATGAAAAGAGGGTGAAAGATGGAGCGATAATCGAGATTGACTCGGATTTCGCACCGAGCAGGCCTACGATTACGAGGAAAGTGACTGGGTCCCAGTTAACCGAGAAGAACTACCCGGGCAGACAGTGATGAAAGTGGGTGGCCCAAGCCACCAATCCAACAACAAGAAAAGAAAAGCAAACACCGAAGAAGACAAGAAAATGAAGTCCGTAGTCACTACAGCGGAGGGCAGGCTTGTCAGCGCCGCGCCCGCAGAGATTCAAGAAGTTCGGAGGGCTACTCTCACAGACCACGCAACGAAGAAATAAGAATCGCCGCATCCGTAAAATGTTAACAAAACTAGCCGCGGACCGGCGACGACGAGGCATTGCTAATGCCGGCACTCACATTTCGAGGACACCGGTTCACCAGAACTCGAAGAAAGGAGGCCGGCTCCTAGAATAACGAAAGAACCGGGGAAATCTCCGGAAGATCGGAAGAAAGAAGGCTACCACGCCACCGGATAGAACCACCAGCGGTAGCATGACCTTGTTGCGAAGCAGCCCCGGGGGATGTCCCGACGTGCATCATCCCCGAGGAGCCAAGGTATGCGGGGGAACGTGAAGGGATTGAACCATATATCCCACAATATGTCACAAGGCCTCGCCATCTCGAGATCATTCCGGAATACGAGCCGGAGAGGATGCGAGAATGTTGAAAAGAAAACTTTCGAATACTTCGAGAGAATTAAAGGAAGAAGAATCAACATACTAGAAGGCCTCGAGCTACACACCGACGTATTCTCGGAGTATGAACAACAGACAAATCGTGGATCGTATCCGGGATCCGAAAAGAATGGGCCGAGCGAGGCCGCCCGAGGGAAAATACATACTCGAACCCCGGAGATGGATGCCGGGGAAAGGAAGAATCACAATACAATGCGGATGCTGCTACAACTTTGCCGAAGACGGAAGGGAAACCCACCGGGGATACTTCGTCATGGGCAAGTAGATCCGATGCCATTAGTTATCAAGAGAATGGTGAAAAGATTGATAACATGGAGGGTACCGCCAGCGGATTGCATACCCAATAGCTGCATTATCAACATCTACAAACGGGGTGACTGCATACCCCCACATATTGATCACCACGACTTCGTCGGACCTTTCGCACGGTCTCTTTCTTGAATGAGTGCAACATCATGTTCGGATCCGACCTCCGGATAGCGAGCCCGGGTGAGTTCCGAGGGCCGGTAAAGATACCTTTACCGGTGGGTTCCGTCATGATATTGCAAGGTAACGGAGCGGATATCGCAAAGCATTGCATACCGGAGTGCCGGTGGAGCGAATCTCGCTTACTTTCGGGAGGATGGACGACAACGAAAATACCTTACCATTTCCAACCGGATCCGGAGCTAGAGGACCTCCGGCCTTACGAGTCGTGAGTTACATGGGAAATATCACACCTCCGAGTGTACATCCAGCTCGGCATCCTTGCCAAGGATGGCTTGGAAGGTGATGTTATTGACCATGTACCTCACTATTCGGACATGGATTTTTGACGAGATGATTCTTTTGATGGATCAACAAAGATCATACACGATCCGTTTTGAGTCTACATGGATTGTATGAAATATATTCCGGATCGAGTTGTACGACGTATTTTCAACATGATTGGAATGAAAGTGACCATGTCACGTTTTTGGCCTTCACCTCTTTTGTGCAAATTGATTGGGAAACGCCATTAAAGTTAAATGAACTTCGAACAAAGAACAGAAAAGAAAAAAAAGAGAATAAAAGAAAATTTTTTTTTTAAAAAAAAAATCTAAAAAATGACAAACACCAAGTTCACATGAACATTAAATAAACAACAAAATAAAATTTGAACCATTAAAAGATAAACGAAATCAACACAAATCTCAAATTCAATCTTTCCAAATTCGAATCAAATTTCAATCTTTTCAAACTTCAAAATCAAATTCTATCCTTCCAAACTTCCAAATCAAATCTCAATCAAATTCCAAATCCACTCTCGATCAAATTTCAAATTTGATCTTCCCAAATCTCAAATCAAATTCTCAATCAAAATCCAAATCCAATCTCGATCAAGTTTCAAACTTGATCTTTCAAATTTCAAATCAAATCTTAAATCAAGTTTCAATCGAGTTCAAACTCATCCTTCCAAATTTCCAAATTTCCAAATTCAATCTTTCCAGTGCTTCAAGTCTCAATCAAGTTCAAATTCAATCTCTATCAAATCTCAAATCCGATCTTCTAGATCTCAAATCAAATCTCAATCGAAAACATCAAATTCAAACTTTTGAGTCGAGGATTTTACATCCAAGACTGCACTGCTTTAGGATTCTCTTCCTATTGCACTGAAATACATCAAAATTCAAAACTTTTGGGTCGAGGATTTTACATCCAAGACTGCACTTCGCTTTAGGATTCTCTTCCTATTGCACCGAAATACATCAAAATTCAAACCTTTTGGGTCGAGGATTTTACATCCAAGACCGCATCGCTTTAGGATTCTCTTCCTATTGCACTGAAATACATCAAAATTCAAACCTTTTGGGTCGAGGATTTTACATCCAAGACCGCACTCGCTTTAGGATTCTCTTCCTATTGCACTCGAAATACATCAAAATTCAAACTTTTGGGTCGAGGATTTTACATCCAAGACCGCACTCGCTTTAGGATTCTCTTCCTATTGCACCGAAATACATCAAAATTCAAACCTTTTGGGTCGAGGATTTTACATCCAAGACCGCACCGCTTTAGGATTCTCTTCCTATTGCACCGAAATGCATCAAAATTCAAACTTTTGGGTCGAGGATTTTACATCCAAGACCGCACTGCTTTAGGATTCTCTTCCTATTGCACTGAAATACATCAAAATTCAAACCTTTTGGGTCGAGGATTTTACATCCAAGACTGCACTGCTTTAGGATTCTCTTCCTATTGCACTGAAATACATCAAAATTCAAACCTTTTGGGTCGAGGATTTTACATCCAAGACTGCACTGTTGCTAGGATTCTCTTCCTATTGCACTGAAATACATCAAAATTCAAACCTTTTGGGTCGAGGATTTTACATCCAAGACTGCACTGCTTTAGGATTCTCTTCCTATTGCACTGAAATACATCAAAATTCAAATCTTTTGGGTCGAGGATTTACATCCAAGACTGCACTGCTTTAGGATTCTCTTCCTCTTGCACTGAAATACACCAAAATTCAAACTTTTGAGTCGAGGATTTTACATCCAAGATCGCATCGCTTAGGATTCTCTTCCTATTGCACCGAAATACACCAAAATTCAAACTTTTGGGTCGAGGATTTTACATCCAAGACCGCACTCGCTTTAGGATTCTCTTCCTATTGCACTCGAAATACATCAAATCAAAATTCAACCTTTGGGTCGAGGATTTTACATCCAAGACCGCATTGCTTTAGGATCTTTTCCCTATCGCAATGAAATACATCACATCAAAATCAAACTCTTGAGGTTAAGGATTTTACATCCAACACCACTTTGCTCTGAGATATCTTCTCATTGCAACGATTCAATCTAATCAATTCAATTTTCTTTCGAGGTTGGAGATGTTACATCTAAAACCTCAAAATCCTAATTTTCATTTCAAATCAAATCCCTCAAATTAATCTAAACCCCAAACTAAAATTTAAACTCACACATCAAAACATAAATTGAAACAAAATAAAATCTAAATCGAAATTCCCCAGATCATGTGATTTGGGATTCACCTCCTTTTCCTTTCCCCAGCGAGAGTTCAAGAATCTCCGAGTTCCGGAGATATACTTGACACTCCCCGAGAAACTCTTCTACTTCGTCCTAAGTTCGTCACTTGGACATCCGTGTTGGTTTCGTTGATCGCTTCGGTCAACACCAATACGCGCGGTGTGCTCCGTCGACTCACCACACCTATTGGGGTCCATTTGTTGACCTCATTTTTGATGAGGTCTTCCTTTTCTTCTTTTTAGTGCTTAGGATCTAGCCTTAGGCCTTTCCTTCGACTATCTTAGAGGACTAGAATTGGGACCCGCCTTTTAGAAATTCAAACCACTTCTAAACTCCCTGCAAACTCCACAAACTTGACTATAGACCCCTAATCACCTAGAGGGTTGAAATCAAATATGGAAGTTTAAAGGATGAGTTCCTATAGGACTCTTTGGCCTTAGGGATCGCCCAGGTGGCCTCGGTCGCAGTGAAGGGGCCGACATACACTACACTTACACACTACATTTCCACACACTTCCTAAAACCACACCCATACCCAACTTGACCTCCCGACTCATGTAGGTGATTCACATGGATGGTCCTTAACCCCTAAGCCCTTGGCTAAGAGGGTTAGGAACAACATAGTGAATGCCTCAAATGAGTCCTTTCATGGCTCATATGGGCTTGAAATGGCTTCATGGCTCAACCAAAATGATTTCACCCCACCCAAATTCACCCAATCTTCAATTTCCCAAATTTTCAATTTTTGACCCCCGGGACCCTACACCTACTAAACCTACCCAAAACCCTTGAAATTACCCAAATTTTGGTAAAATCTCCAAATTACCTAAAATTTTCCAAAATCAATCCCAAACACCTCCACATCACTCAAATTGATCATCCATACCCAAAAATACCAAAAATTCCAAAAATACCCCCCAATACCCTCCAAATACCCAAAATACCCTTCTTGGCCTAAAAATCCAAAAATTCAGAAAATTCCCAGAAAATTCCAGAAAATCCCAAATATTCCCAATTTCATTTTGTCCAACTACACCATGGGCCAATTTTGTCAATTTACCCTACTTTTGTCAAAACCCCCAAATTGACCCATTTTAACCCAAAGTGGACCCAATGTCAAACCAAACATACCCAATTGACCCCAATTTTGGTCCAATTCAATTCTAAACTTCAATTCAACATTCCCAATACCAATTTAGACCAAATCCAAGTCCAATTTGATTGACATTTGGATCCAATTTCACTTTGGGCCTTAAAGCCCAAATTTGGACCCATGACCCAAACTTAGCCCAAACTAACCCAATTCAACTCCAATTAACCCCAAATCTTTTCTAAACCTTCCTTAACATCCTCATAAACAAAACACTAACATGATTTGCCCAAGATTTTGACCCAAACCCCACTCAAATTCAACCCAAAATCAAAAAGCCCAATTTTGACCTAAACCCAAATCTAACCCAAATAGGCCCAAACCTCAAAATTAAAACCCAACCAAAGCCAAAACCTCTTTGAAACACTCCCATAAACATTTCTTAATATTTATTTTACATCAATTTCAACCCTAGCCCAACATTGGCCCAAGTTAGCCCAATTTGACCTACATTGGCCCATTCACCAAAAGAATTCAAATCCAACCCAATTCAAGTCCAAACTACCCCAAATTTGCTTCAAGTCACTCATGACACATCCATGAGCTAAACCCAATAATTATTTGGCCCAACCTCTTTACAAAATTTCATCCCAAAATCCATTTTAAAATTCAAGAGCCCACTTTCCTAATCTATCTTAAAAGCCCATCTAAAACCCTTTCAAAAAAGCCCAAAATTCTTCCAAGGCCCATATGACATTTCCCCTCATCATACTTTCAATTAAAATCATCCCTAAGTCCTAAATTCATCATCAAATAATTCCAAATCAAGCCTCATGCCAAATCACCCCTAAATACCAAAATTTTCCTTAAATCCATTTCCATGAAATTGACTTTACTTTTCCCAAGCCAAATGGAGCCATGGAGCCATGCATAAGCCATATGCAAGCCATGAGAGCCTCTTTACATGTCACCATGCCATTTTGGGCAAAAGGAGGAGGCTCTTTCCTTAACTCCTAAAGGTGGTTAACCACTTACATGATTCCACTAAACCATGCTTAAGCCTAATTGTACTTGGATTGTGACTTGACCCCACTAATCAAGCTGATCCAAATCACTTTCTCCTCAGCCTAAACCAGGCCTTGGGTGGTGCACCTAGCCCAAATGGGTGGGTTGACCCATTTAGGTCCAAATCTAGCCATGCCCCATTCCACTTTGGATCAAAGCCTTTACACATGTCCATGGCCAATTGATTGCACAAACCTCCAGCCCCGACCCACCCGACCTCGAGGGTGACCCATGCTCGGCCGGCCGGCCACCGTGCCGCCGGAAAACACCATGGCCGAGAGCTCACATGTGAGCCAACATTGAAATTCTCACTTGCTGAGCTGCCCCATCCCTAGTGGTCACCATGGCTGATCTTCTCCTCACCGGAGCAGCTCGATCCCAAGCCCTAACTCTCCCGGGAGGCCCCCGACCAGCTCTATTTAAACTCCACCCCTCTCGGCCATGAAGGGAGCCAAGCACAAACCTTGCCGAAACTCGCCAAAATTGTTCCAAACCCTTCACCATCCTTAGAGCAGCTTGATCCCCGGTGTCGATTTGCCCTAATCCCCACCAACGAGCCCAATTTCTCAACCGAAATTCCACCCAAAACCAGGACACTTTGCCACGGTGAGCCAATCCTCAAATTGATTGGCTCTACACCTTCACCGGACCAAGGGAAGGTGTCCACCATCAAAAGCCCCATCTCCGAGCCACCCCGGTTGCTCCGACCTCCAAGCTTTGTGATCGGGCTTGGTCGAAATCATATCCAGACAATTCACCAGACCAGGAGACTTCATCTGGAGCTTGCTGGGACCCAATCGAAGGTGCAACAACTCTCAGATTGAAGCCACACTTCTCTGAGCCAAGGTATGAGTTAACTTTCCATCCCGAGCTTCTGGAGATTCTCCATTTCAAATGCCTTAGTTTCAATGCATGTTAGCCGTATAGATGTGTTCGTCTCTTCAAGACGAATCCATAGAGCATAAGAACATGAAAATCCATCGAGAATCGAGTGAGATCTTAGGGATTTAGTGTGGACGGCTCTCGGGTGAGAACACTTGGGGACGATGAACGGATGCCGTCCATTCGATACACGCGCGCACGGACGGCCAAGATTGCGTCGGACCAGGAGACGGTACGAGAACCGCGGGGCCCGGGCTGCTGACTCAGGTGGCGGCGTCGAATGGGAGCGCGACGCGTGTGCGTTCGGAGCTGCCGAGGTTGACGCGGCGCCGCGTGGATAAATAGAAAATTAGGGTATTTTTCTATTTATTTAAATTCCCTAAACTTCAAAAATTCATATCTCTGTGTAGAAAAATCACAAAAATAAAATAAAAATACCCTCTTGCTCAGTGAACAGAGGAGAATAATGTGGAAAAGAAATCATTTAATTTAATTAAGTATTTTATTTTTTATGATTTATTTACTCTCTGCATACATTTAATTCTCCATGCATGTATACAATTCACCATGGCATGAGACCATAGGGCTTTTGAAGCCTCGAACTTGGGAACATTCCCTGAATTTTCCAAGGTCGGAGGCCATCTCTGTGAAAAGTTATTTATTTTTCAAATGCATGTTGTCTGTTTTGAGTATTTTAATTCCAAAATTAGCATGTTGTGAAATAAATTCTAGAAATATTTGGTGATGTTCCTTATGACCGGAGAACTCTAGGAAAAATAGGACTTGAGTTAATTCACTCAGATTAACCCTAATTGGCTTAAACACCTAAAATAGGTCTTTAATTAATTAGAGTTAACCAGGCATCAAATTGACTTGAAATCAATTCTCCACTGACCTTTAGGATCAGAGGAATCCACCATAAAAATTTGAAGTCAATTGGACTTGGTTAGCCCCACTAATTGGGTTGATTAAGCCACTTAGCCATTTTAAACTTTAAAAATTCATAACTTTTAAAATATTTTTTTAAAAATTCACCAAATTAGTTTTGGAGCCTCTCTGATATCAGGAGAACCTAAGAAAATTAAAATTTCAATTTTCTAAAAAAGTTGATTTTTAATAATATTTTAATATTTTTAATAATTAAAAAATAATAAAAATCACAAAAATAATAAAATTCACCAAAATGTCACATTTTGAATTTTAATCACTTAGGAACAAATCCCACATTTTTCCTAAATCTATTTAGTGAGATATTAAATTTTAAAGCCCTAGGGTAATTTTAAAATTAAAAAAAATGTATTTTCTAGCATTTTCACTAAAATAATTATTATAAATCATAGAAAAATCAGAAAATTGCAAAATTTGTTTCTCTGGTTTCCTTGATATTAGAGAGATTTTTGAAAAATATAAAATCCATTTTTCAACATTTATTTTATTTTTAAATTAATTAACACTCCAAAACTCAAAATAATTATAATAAAAATAATATAATTCAAAAAATCACCAAAATTGGTCCAAGTGCTTCTCTGGTCATTAGGAATGTCCCCTAATTTTCTTAAGGACAGAAACTTTCCCTTGGTCATGTTATCAAATTTTCCTTGAAAATCTCTATTTTCCACCAAAAATAATTATATAAATAAATCAAATACAGAAAAATCACATTTTCTCCTCTCATGTCTTTATTGACATATGAGTGAAGTCACATAAAAATTTCAAGTTCATTTGAGTTCAATTTAGTGAGTTATGAAATTATTAAGCTTAAAGGGTAAAATGGTAATTAAAATCTTTAATCCTTAATTAAAACTTTAGGTTTAATAAAAAAATCAACAAGTAAAATATTTGATCCTAATCTGATTTGGATGATTGAAATTTAAATAATTAAAGGGTAGAAACCCATTAAATAATTTTAAAATGATTAAACTTTAATTAAATAATAGATTAAATTTGGGAGAATAATAAAATTGGAATTATTAAAATAAGGGATCTTTATTAGGAAGAGATTTATTCTTTAATTTAAAAATCCCTAAATTAATTATATCAACTAATACTCAATTTTTAATTAAAATGATAACTCAAATTTAAAATATTAAAAGACTTAATTAAATTATTAAAATCTTTTGAAATTTCAATTAAAATTAAAAATAAAGTAAATTAAAGATAAATTAAATTAAGATTAAATTAAATTTAATAATTAAATTAAATTAAATTAAACAATTAAATTAAATAAATTAAAATTAAATTAAATTAAATTAAACAATTAAATTAAATTAAATTAAATAATTAAATTAAATTAAATTAAATAATTAAATTAAATTAAATTAAAAAATTAAATTAAATTAAATAATTAAATTAAATTAAATTAAATTAAATTAAATTAAATAATTAAATTAAATTAAATCAAATCAAATTAATTAAACACCAAGTCAAATTAAATTGAACTATGTTAAACTAAATTAAAACTCAATTAAATTAAGTTAAATTAAATATAACATCACCTAAGACATAAAAGAAATTAAATAGAAAACAACTTGAACACTATTCCAAATTTAAATTCTTTAACTTAAACCAAATCATTTGAATACTAACTTACCCTTGAAAGCTTTAGTTATTATAGCTCCTAAATAAAACATTGAATGAAGTGTCACTTCACTCATAGGATATTCAAATGTCCTAGTTCACTGAGCAAATTAACAAAACTTGAAAACCTCGGACGATCGATTCATTTATATAATTAAATTCATTTGGACTTAAAACAATCCTGGAAATATTGAAAAGATGTTTAAGATTCTTCTTAAGCACTTCCTCAATATGATAGGATATTTATAAGAACAATTGGACTTAATTGTCCTTTGATGAAGAAAATCGTCCTCAAACAAAAACACAAAGAACCTAGACGTCATAGGAGTTGACTAGCTATAGGATTAGGAATTTGGTAGAAAACCATAACCTTTCCCCTAGCTTTACCTAGGAACTTGCTTAAATATTCTAATTGTGTTTTAAGTGCAGCTTGGGATGACGGGAAGACCCTCCGAGTACGCTTTTATTGCAATTTACTTTCTTGCAATTTACTTTATTGCAAATGCATTTTACTTTTCTTGCATGATAAAACAACCGTTGCATGAAAACCCACACCTTTAGGATAGTCCCTAAAACCGAAACCAAAATTAAGTTAAAAGTCATTGCAAGATAAAATTCACCGCCACAACATTTCAAAAGATAAAACAACTCAAAATTTAATCACAAACAGTAACACAAAACTACAATTGCAACTAAATTAAAACGTCCTGTTGGATGATCGGGAATACCTCGGATGATGTAACCTACGTGTTGCTAACGGGATTTCCCACGGTCTAAATGAAAGTGTGGAACTCATTCAGTTGAGTTTAGCAAATTCATCTGGACTAAGTGAATCCGATAAAAATAATGATGCCGGAAGGATGGAACCGTGGGATCTTAACCGGTGTCGTTATAATTAACTTTAAGATTTGTTTTAAATAAAACATAAAAAACACCTGGAAATTAAGATTTTCTCTAAACCAAAACACTTTTCTCAACTCCTGATTTATGGTTTCTAAAACTAAACCTCTGCAACAACAAGGAGCTCGGAGCATGGTGGGCAAGACGACCATCGTCATCGACAAAACCCGAGTCTACTTCAAGCAAAACTTTCCTAGAATTAAAACAACCAAGCCATAGGACTTCGAGGTGGCTTGCACTAGTGCAACATAAATCCTCAACTCTTCGTTAGGCATTTGCATTGCAAATTAAGCCCTAACCGGTCTTAGGATTCCGAGGTAGTCGTCCGATACGACAATAAACCCTCACATCTTCTAGTGCTATTTGTTTGATTTTATCATACAAATATAAACCCTAATTAATTGAAATTGGCAAGATTGAAATATCAAATAAACATTAGGACTTTCCTAAATTCAAGCCAAACGATAGGATAGTCGGGAAATTATCGAAGTTCACTTCGAATCAGTGATTTCTCCTACCTTTCTTCCTTTGGATTCACAAAACAAAATGTTCCAAAATTTGATCCATTCCCTATTGAAATTCCAAAATTCAATCTTTGAAAAACTTAAACTTTGAAATTCTTGAAAGCAGAGTTATTAATTATTATCGAGAGTTTTCTTAGGTGATTCCCGTCACTTAAGATGTAATTAACTATAGGGGCTTGCCCTTATAGGGAATTTTAAAGAACCCGTGTAATATAAACCCTGTTTGATACTTTCATATTAAGCGAGGAATTTGTCGGCTTATAAAATTGGTTCGCAAACCAAACGGATGTCACAAAACTTCGGTTTATTTGATCGAGCCCCACCATCAAGTAGTGTGTCTATCCTTAGGGATAGATACACGGTTTGTGGTGCGGTGCTCGTTTATATAAACTATTTGAGATGTGAGATCGGTTTAATCTCATATCTTAAAACTTTCAAATTTAAAAATTATTTTCAAAATCAAATACTACTTTCTAAATTATATATATTTAAATCAAATTTAAAATAAAAATTCGCCGCACAACTTCTGTTGGGCGACCACTTTTCAAAATACAACACAAACCTAAAATAATGCCGACAGGCGTCTAAATGCCGACCAGGCGGCGCTTAGCCCGCTTAGCCTCTAGGGTCAAATTTTTCATTTTTTCTTTTTTTTGCTCCAAATTTAATCCAATTTTGCTCCTTTCATCATAATTACTCATTTTCATCATACCTGCAATAAAAACACAAAATAACTTCTATTAAAGTGCAATATCATGAAAAATAGGTATAAAAATGTAAAAAAATACTATATATTTTAGGAGTATCAAAATCCCCCAAACTTAAAATGTTACTTGTCCTCAAGTGACTCTTAATCGCATAGAAAATTTTGGCATGCAATCTATGTAATGAGTTTCTTAGGAAGGTAAAAAAAAATTGTTCTAGAAATGGAATAGTCCAATTTAGATAAAACTTCAGTAATTAAGACCAACTTAAAGTTTAGAAAGCTCTTAGGTAAAGGATAATGTAAAATATAGGTTTCTATTTAATTCAGAAATACTTGTAGATTCTTCAAAATATAGGATTCACACACTTATTTTTCTCACTTAAAAAAATTTATTTGAAAATAATTTTACTTACTATATTATAACCTTAAGCTTTAGATTTTCTCAGAACTTATATCTTATACTTTATGTATGGAACCAATTTTTGATTAGGCCCTTAAATCCGCAAGCTTCTCTTCCCTTTTCACTTACTTTTTCTTTTGTAAGGCATGGATTACTGTATCTGGATAGACCTTTAATGTTTTTGAATTCCACCCTTTCATTTAAAATAAAGGTCTGATATACATCTTTCACTTCAAAATCATAATAATAGTATTTGAAAATTACTCCTTAATAAAAGAAATTTAAGCTTTGAAGAATAAAAGTCAAATATTCTATTTATCCAAAAATACAACATTTCTTACTAAAGATAGTTGAACTATATTTAATGCTTCTTTAATAAGAAAATTTTAACTTTAAATATTTCATTATTACTATAAATTTTAACTAAATTCTCTTATTCATTTCTATATTCAAAATTTTTTTCCCTAATATAACTTCATATACATAATTGTTTTCAATCAAAAATTAAATTTATTTTAAGTATTCTTGAGAACAAATAAAATTTTAGATTTTTGAAATATTTCCTGTTTTTAAATTCCCCCCCCCCCCCCCGAACTTTAATTTTTAGTTAGGATAAAACATTTAAGCATAAGAAATGATACATGGGTGAGAATTAAAAACTAACATAACATGCTTGCAGGAATCTTAATATCTAAAATATGCAAGTATAACAATTTAAAAACAGGAGTAAAAAGAAATCAAATTCAAATTTTTTTGAAAATTTTTATAAAAAGAAAAGTAAAAAATTCAAAACACTTCTATAGTAGTGGAGGTTTTCAAAGAAAATGCACACCAAATGAAAAAAACTGAAATCACACCAATAATAGATAATAAATGGTAGTAGTAGATTTTTAACAGTTTTAAACATGCAGTTTTTAAATAATAGCTTTTAACAGTGTTTCATATTCTCCTAACAGTTTTGGAATTATAGTACACACTGTAAAAACTCCGACACAACATACACATTAAAACATTTACTACTACACATATATCATATAAAGCAACATATAAAATATCAATTCAACAAAGATACATCTGAATATGCATAAAAATAGTTCAACTACAATCAGCATACTACCAGAGTTCACACCACAAACACATCAACAAAATAAAATACATGACACAATATACATCAGTACATCAACAAAAACTCAGTAACACATAAAAAAAAATCTACTAATCATCCTCATCATCTTAATCATTTTGCTAGTTCCAATCTCTGGATGACACATAAGGTATATAGAATGGATGAGGGTGCGTAGCACTCAGATCACCACTAATCAATCTATTCAAATAATGTTGATAATTCTACTCATATTCATCATGTTTTACAATATATCTTTCCATATTATCCATCTTACCATCCATGTCTCCAACATGCTCACGAGTAAGACTCACCTTCTTCAATATCTTTCTTAACAAACTAGTCTGTGAATCACTAGATGATGAAGCTTGCGAAGTAGTAGCACGGGAAGTAGAAGCAACAGAAGCAGAAGCAGAAGCAGTACAAGCCCTACCAAATCCTCCTCTGTAGTCAAACTCTGAATGTACAGTGTAAGCTCCAATGTTTACACTGGTAAATGGTTTCAAAGGCTGAAGAACCTCTTCCCAATTTTCAAATTTTACACTAGACCGCTAACATAATGAATGAATCAAGGCAAAAAATCCCATACCTGCAGTAATGGTAGATCTGGCACAATTCAAAATATAATCATAAAAGATTGCTCCAATATCTTGAGGCTTCTCTTGCTGAATGCAATAGTTCAACACAGCTCTCTCCCTTGTGACATCACTAGTATGATTTGAAGGCAACAACTTAGCTGAGATAAAATAATGCCATGCTTTAGAAGTGGCATTTAACTTAGAAGCCTGAAAATTGACTCTTCTATAATTAGTTATCTTCCATAATCCTCTTCCATCAGTCAGAAATGCCATTATCCCATCTAACTCTCCCTTAGTAGGATGATAGTTAGAATTAAAACAAAACATATCAGGAGGTAGTCGATAAAAAGTATTGATTACTACAAGCAAAAAATGTACTTCATGCCTCCTCACCATCACCAAATTCTCTCATGTTGCAGGTAAGTTCGCATAAAATTCTCTGACCACTGAAACAACCGCAACAGCAGAGAAGCAACAATAATTCTCCCAATTCCTTCTAGAAATCATCTCTTCAATAACTTCTTCAGGCTTACTGAACACACGCTCAGGAATCAATTTATGTGACTGTTGTGCGTCGACGTATCGTCCTCAGCCCTTGCAGTAACAAACTTGTCAGAATCAAATCTTGTCTTTTCTCTCGTGCGCTTTAACTTTGGAGCAATCTCTAAAAATTCATGAAAAAAAATTCACCATAAATTCCAAAATCAAACTAAACTTACTAAATTAACTTCCAAAAGAAATTTCCACTAAATCCAAGAAATTTCTCATCATTTTCCTCAAATTTTCACCATGAATAGTGATTTTTAGATTTTCCAAAATGTACTCAAAATATATGGTGAGAATAAAAAATCTTTACATAGGAGTAGTGCTCATACCTGAAGGAATCAAAATCTAATAATTTTTTCGAGATCGACTTTCAAATGATCCAATATATTGATTCTCTAGGCTCCTTTTTTGAAAAAAATTAGTGGTTGAAGACGATAAGGGTAGTTAAAAATGGCGATCTTTAGGTTTTTAACTGCTGAAAATCAATTTTTTCCTAACTGGCGCTTAAGCGCGAGGCCTTCGGCACTTAGCCACGAAATCTGGCCCTTAGCCGCCAGTGTCCAAATTTTTACAATTAAGAAAATACACTAAACCACTTAGTTAATCACACTTAATCATCTCAAAAACATTGTCTCTTCCCCATAAATCTCTCAATAATTCAATCTCAAATTTTAATATCCATCGATTCTAATCAAGTTTCACACAAGCACAAACTTATATTCATTAAAACAAACCACACTTAATACAAACTAAAATTTTCTATCCAATTACTTTAAATGAAATTCCCTATATACAAATGGACTCAATAATCATAAAGATAGGTTCACATCACTAAGATGTAACAATCATACATTAAAGTGCAACATAACACAAACATAAAACATTAAACACTTAAAATATCAAACACATAAAACATAAGATACATAAAACAAACCACAAGATTAAAACTAAAATTTAATTCCAATCTCCAGTAGGAGGAATATATCCAGAACCACTATTATTTCCATTTCACCCTTCTAGAATATAAATCTATTAGAACGTGCGATGATTCAACACTCTTACATCTTCTTCTTCTAACCACTTGTTCTTCAAAAACATCGCCTTATCCGCTTCTTCCACGTGACTTTTTTGACTGAATGGCATCTTGAGTTGCCATCCCATTTGCTCCAAATGTGTGTTAGCTTCATTAATCTTTTCTTCAATTGAAGTCACTCATGCTTCGATCTTTGCGTTCTTTTCTGCAATTACTTGAATACTAACGGCAATAAATCCATTGAATAACTCTTTAACACTGTCACTAATAAACTTACTCTTGTCAGAATCCTTTTTCTTCTTGATCTCATTCTCCCAAAAAGACATGATGCACTCAAAACACTCTTTTTAAGACTCAGGAATGAAAATAGGACTTGGGTCAAGTGTTTCTCTTAATCCAGGACCTTTTTATAGACTTTAGAAGTGCATAAAACACCCCTTAAACATTTTAAAACTCCAAAATAGCTTCCAAAACCACTTCCCCACAATTTAGGCTTCTAGAACCTCATTTATCACATGATTTGTAACTTCGGAGCCTAAGCGCCAACTAGGCGGCGCTTAGCCGCCAGTGCTCAATTTAGCACAATCTGCCGAATGTCCAAAATTTCATTCCGACTTCTCTAAGTCATAAAATAAGGTCAAATAAACACTACTATAATATAAAAACTCCAAAAAACTATCACCAAAACATAAAAATAAACCAAACAAATCACACAAAGCAAACATAAAGTAAAGCACACCGATAACTATGGGTTGCCTCCCACAAAGCGCTTGGTTTAACGTCTTCGGCCTGACATACCCAAAACTCATTCAGAGTGACTGACCGTGATTTTTAATAAACTTAAATAATATGAGAATTCAACACCACTCCTAGAAGATCTAAATCCTCAGTAATACTGCCAAAACTTGACTTGGAGCGTAATTTTAATTTTAGTAACAATTATATATTATAATCTTTAATCGTGGAGTTACCTTTAAACTCAAGTATACGTATCAGTCAAATAATATGGGGCTCTAGTGGAGTCCTGGATATCGACTCCACAGGGAGTATTTTAGAGGCTACAAACTAGGATTATAGAAATCAATTCAGAATCACAACTAAATCAAAATTTCCTATCTGTCTCTAATACGCAATCGATAATAATATAAAATTTAAATTAAACTAGTTATACTAACAATTAACTAATACTACTAAAGTTAAGTTCAAATATATAAGCAAGAATCTTTTTCCTTTGTTAAGATATTTAAGTGAATGGATAATTTTATTAGTTTTAAAATGGTGTTGTGCCAAATAGGAGCATACCTCTTCTTTACCCTTTGGTCCAGGCGTAAAGATCATTGACTAATCCTACGCTTGGTTACTGAATCTGCGGTTAGGCTGGGAGGATACCAGCTCTGACTTCGAAGCTCCCACGTTCCCTTCGCCTGAGGGCTAACAATCTACACTTCAGCACCTAAATGATAGGACCGAATTGAGGATTTTAGCCTTTCACTCTAAAATCTCCAATTCTACGCCCAATTAATATTATTTCCCTATTTATTTGCACCCTCCTTCCAAAGACTTTGACCTTCCTGAATATCTGATGTAATCTTTACTATAGTTGTTAAACTCAACAGATTTTAACTATTCAATTGGCCAGATTGAAAGTAAATTAAGATCTAAGTTAAAGATTATCACAACTTATTTAAATCTTTTATGGCACATTAATTCTATTTATCATATCACAAAAATTTGAAACAATGAGAAAGATAGAACAACTACTTAGAATTCATGGAGAGGATGCAATAAAACTTGGATTTCATATATAAAAGTAAAGTACTACAAATTAAATTAAATAAACACAACTTATCTTAAATTTCTCCCCAAGCAAACTTCTTGAAGTTCCTCTGAATCTCTTCCTTCTTTACAGTACACGGAATTCTCCTTTGAAATGGCAATTCAGAAGAGATCTCTCACTTTCCCTCCACTCTTACTATTCTTCGAAGAATTCCTCACAATCTCTAATTAAACTCACTATTTAACACTCACTAATAACAATGAACACTAGTGGACTCTCTATAGGACACTAAGTAACTATTAGAAATCTCTAATAGTACTTATTACAGACTCTTAGTGACTTTTAGAGGACTCCAAAAGGACCATTTTTCCTAAAAAGGTTCTTTTTAAAGTTGTTGAAGAGTCTCCAAGGGTTTTCTAGGCATCCCTTTGAAAATCATCCACATTCGATGTGTATTGTGAAAGAACTACCGATCCCACCGTCAACGGCCTCAAGCTACGCTGTCGGCGGCCTTCTAGAAATAGTACTTTAAATTGACCCCGCTATCGGTAGCCTCGACCTCCGCCATCAGTGGCCTCCCTTGGAAAATATTCTGAACACTTGGGAAAATCACGCCGTCGGCGCCATCGACCTCGCCGTCGTTGCCCTAGGTCAAATTTTCATATTTTAGTCCTTTTTGCTCCAAATTCGCTCCTTTTTGCATATTTTCGCTCATTTGTCCTTAAATCTTTATACCTACAGAAAAACACCAAAAATACCCTTCTTGTAAGTGCAATATCATCAAAATTAGTATAAAATAGGCATGACAATCTTAACCTTTTTTTCTTGGGTCAAAATTCCCCAAACTTAACTATTACTTATCCTCAAGTAATCTTTAGTACTACATAAAAGTTATGATTCATTGTGGTAAATTTTTAATTCAAAAATACTATAATTTTGATTTAAATAAATATTATAGCAAGAATTCTTAGAAAAAATTTTCAAGTAATTAGATTAATTCTGCAGGTATAAGGTTATCTAGTCGTCAAATCTAAGAGTTCTAGTCTTCTATTCATTTCAAGAATGACTATATGTTGCAATATCATTCACTTAGAATATTCAGAAAATATGAACTTTATTTGAATTCTATTAAGTAAGGAAACTAATCATGAATATAAGTTCAGAAATGCTTTTAGTTTTCCCTTTAGGTTAATCCAAGTGAAGCCAATTTTTGATAAGGCATTTCCTCAAGCTTCTCCTCGCTTACTTTTTTCTTTAACATTGTTTTTCAATCCCATATATTTTTCATTTCTTTTTAGGGATTGTTTTTCAATCCTTTCTTTTTTTTTCTTTTTCTTTTTCAAATAAGGATTACTATATCTGGATAGTCTGTTAATAATTTTGAACTTCACTCTTCTTTTCCTAAATTTGAAACTTTCAAACATTATTTACCTTATATGTACTTCATAGTCTTTCATCATTGAATCCCAATTTTTTCTTTCTCAACTAAATTCCTAAAATTCTTCATATTTCAAAATATAGTTTTTTTTTTTTTTACTTTAAATAGTTAACTATATTCTTATCCTTTTATACTAAATAACTTAACCTACAAAATTAATTTTTCATTACGAAAAATATTTCCTTCAATTTTCTATAATATTTAGATAAAATCTAAACATAGTTATCTGAATTAAATTTTCTCACAAAAATCATATTATAATTTTTAAAAATATGTTATTTGACAACATATAATAGTTAATATTTTTCTCTCTTCCCCCAAACTTAAAGTTTTTCTTTAATAGAAATAATACAGGGTAGAAAGAAAAATTCTAAATTTAAAATTCATACCTTTGCACTTTAGGCATTTTTGTCTTTTTGAAATTTGCAGGTTCTTCTCAAAATTTTCTTAATCCAACTGACATGTAATATTTGAAAAACTTTCTACACACATAACAGTTTATAGAATTTGCTGGGGTATTGAAATTTTAAAACAAGTATATAAAATTAAATATCAACAACTAACTACACAGGACATATGCATTTCACAACACAGAACAAACAGTTTATTATTTTAGACTATTCAGTTCACAATTACAATTACCATCACAAATTTCACAAACATCCAAAAATGAAAATGCAAACTACCAAACCAAACACATATCCCAAAAACAAGCATAGTCCACAGAATACAATAAAAATAAAAGTACTATAACAAAACTAAAAAAAATAAATACATCACATTAAAATTCAATCACAAAAATCAATCATCAAAATCTCATACAACGTCCTCATCACCTTGGTCAACAGAAGGATTGGGCTGATATTGAGTATACCTGGGGAATTCTGGAAAAATGGCATGAGGCTCTCCTCTGTAGTATCTGGCCTGAGCATCATAATATGCCATCTCAAAATCAGAGTGCCTCTGAAGATACTCACTATCTTGATCGTGTCTTCTCTATAACCCTTCAATCCTGTGATCAATTCTTTCTAATTTTCATCCAACTGCTCAAAAAGTTTTCTCTGCAGGGTCATGGCATTCATCAAATCATATAAGGTAGGGGGACTAGAGGCAAGAGGGTCATAACTAGTAGAAGGAATGTCTCTACTAGTAGAAGGTGTCTTGCTCCTACTCCCTATTCTTCACTCCTCATGGGATTCATAAGTCTTTATATATTCTTTACTAATGGGTTTCATCGGATACACCCATTCCTCATCATCTCTCGCTTCAACTTGAGATAATTGATAAAGTGCATAAACGAGGCCAGGATGCCCTAAATATCCATTTGTCTCCCTCTTTGTAGTGGCCATAACGTTCTTATAAAAATTCTTCCCACATTAATGCTTCTGTTATTCTGAATACAAAAATTCAGAGCCGCTCTCTCTCTCGAGACATCACTATGATGGTAGGTGGGTAGCAGAGTTGAACAAATGAAATAATGCCATGCCTTAGCAGTTGCAATCATCATGGACAATGAAAAGTTAACTCGTTCACTATTTTTAATTTTCCAAACTCCTTTCCCATCAGTGAGAAAGTGAATAACATCGTTCAACGGACCCTCCATTGTTCCAAATGTCTCATAATCGCTAGAAAAATAGTCATGAAGCTCGTAAAAAGTTTTAATGTGATTAGCATTAAAGTTGACAGAGAATCCTCTAACTTGGATAGGTTCATCCTCGAGTTGAGTAAGATTGGAGTAGAACTCTCTCACAACTTCAATATCAGCTCTATTTGTTGTGTAACAGAAGTTCTCCCATTCTCTCTCTTTGATAACTCGTTCCACTTCTCCTCCTGGATTTTCGAAAACTTGATCTTGGATACACTTCTTAATTTGAAAGATTGAAGTATACCTCGATTGTGCTTTCGCGTTTATAAATCGAGTCTCGTCATGTTCGAGTCTTCTCTTTTGTCAGGGAGCCATTGTTTGATCTATCAAAATCACAAAAATCCAAACAAATCTCCAAAATAATAATACAATGGCTTCTAAAGGGGGTTTAAAGCAATCTAAATCAATTTCCATGAATTTCATCCAAATCTTTTTTCCACAATTTCAAATTTCCTAAAATTTCTTAATGTGCAAGAAATTCATGGTGGAAATAAAAAATTTCTACATAGGAGTGAAGCTCTTACCAAGGGAAGATGAAATCCGGTGTTAGAATTTGTTGAAATAGCTCCAAATCCGAGATCTATCAAGCCCTAGGTCAACTTTTCGGGTAAAATGGGGAAGAAGACGATGAATAGTGGCATTTGACCGGTCAAAATCACGGTAAATAGGTAATTTTCACGATCTCACCATCGGCAGAGTCATTCGCACCGTCAGCGGGCTCTATTGAATTAAATTCCAATCTGCTTGGGAAAATCACGTCGTCAGCGGCCTCAAGCGCGTCGTCGGTGAGAATCTAAAAAATTGATCATTTTCAATTTTTTGCAATCTCGATCAATTTTAAGCCTTGTCATCATCCGTTCGATCCTTACAATCAAATATTTTAAGTTATTAAGTGATGTATTAACAAAAATTAACATACACACAACAAAACTTCACATTTATATATTGAATCCAAGTGTTTACAACACACAATACATAACACTCATAAACAGGTATTTTTTCAACCTAAATCCATTTAATCACCGTCGCAATCCAAACCAGAACACTCAAAATGCTGAGAACAAACATTTCAATCATTATCTCATCTATACTGAGATTAAAAGCAAACTACGAAAGCAAACACAACAACAAAGTTCAAATCAAACAGAACATAATGAAACAAGCAAATCAATTCTACTATTTGATGCACAACGACCCGAATTTTACTTATGTAAGAATTTATGAATTTATATTTAAATATTTATAATAATTATTGTAAAAGTCATAAATTCAAACGCACATATACGTATCGTTTCAAGTAATACAGGACTCTATTGGAGTCCTAGTTATCGATCCCACATGGAAGATTATGAGAAAATTAAGAAATATTTTAGATTTTTCAAATTAAAAGTAATTATTATTTTTATTTCTTTTCAAAATTCAGATTTTAAATAAAATTTTTACTAAATGTAAGTAAGCAGTAATTAAATAAAGATTAATGCAGGTATAAATAAAACAACTTTCTTCTTTTCAAATAATCCAAGATTTTTAGATTAATTATCATTTGTGGAGAACTTAGATTATGGTATTGTGCCAAATAGAAGCATTCATATTCTTCATCTTCGCTCGATAGTATAAAGAACATTGGCTAATCTATAGATCGATTCAGGATGTTTTATTAGTAGAATGGGTTAAACTAGGCTCACACTACTAGATGTCCATGGGTGGCTATGGTCAGCCCTACCAGTGACCCGTTCCCTTTCTATAGACCAAATTATTAGAATTTAGTCTGTCACTCTAAAAACTATTTAATTCTACCCCAATAAATAATATCTTCCTATTTATTTGCACTTCACCTTGAAAACCCGCATAACGCCTTCGATTACCTAAGGATTCTTGTGATATCTACTAGTTAAGAACTCATCTCCAGATAGGTCTTAGAATTCTTCAATAGGTTTTAACATTTTAAATGTCTAGTTTAAAAAGTAAATTAAGATCAGGTATTAATGTCATCATAATTTTTTTAAATATTTTAAGTTAAAATCTCCAACAAAATTCAATTATCTTAACTACTCAGAACACATTGAATTCACACAACAAAACATATTTATAAAACTTTGAACCAAGTTAAAAATACTTATCTTAAATGTTCCTTCAAGTGATCCGCTGACTCCTACTGACTCCAATGCAAGGTACAAAACTTTAACAGCAACAATACTTGAAAACTCTCACTTACTACTCAAGAAATTGAGTAGAAATATTCAAAATAAACTAACTAAATACAAAAGAAAGTCGCTCCCTAAAATGATTGGATGCTAGAGGGGGGATATATGGTGATAGAATGGCTATAGGGTGCTAAAAGGGGCTTTTTTCTCTATAGAATTGACTCCTATTTATAGAGCTCCGAATTTGACCAGGGGTTGATTAAGGAACCTCTTCAAAATTCATCCAAATACAATGTATCTTCTAGAAGGTAACTGTCAGGCCTAGGCACCAAAATCTGGCGCCTAGGCGCCGGAGTCCGTGACCAGGTCTCCGTACCTCTTCACTTTGGTCGCACCTCTTTGCGATTAAAACAGTTTTCTTGTGTCCAGATGCATTGTATCACATGTCCTATATATTAGGAGTAACTTTCAGTCTTCTAGAATGTCTGATAACCGCTTAACACCGTCAAAATAACTGCCCAAATTTGTCAAAAATATTATCAGTTTTTGTATCGAACTGGCGCCTAGGCGCCAGACCTATAAGTTCGACAACTTTGCTCTTTAAGCTCAATTTTTGCTCCTTTTTGCTATTTTTTCCTTCTTGAACCCTTTTTCTATCACCTATATCCAAAAAAATAAAAAATACCTTTCATTAAAGCATAATATTCTTAAGCATTGAATCATAAATAAGGCATAAAAATATGTATTTTTTAGGTGGATCAAATTCCCCCAAACTTAAACGTTACTTGTCCTCAAGTAACCCTTTTACTTACATAAAATGTATAACATTTGGAATGAAGTTTAAATATTTAAGATTTCTTTTAATTTTTGGTTTTATAAAAGCGTTAGCAAATCATCAACTAAATTTCACTAATTATGGTTAATTTTAGGAATTTAAAGAATACTTAACTACCAAATCATAAGACTTCCAATTTTTTATTTATTTTAAGGATAATTTTAATTTATCATATTAAAGTCACATAGAATATTTACAAGAAAAATATTTTCATGAAACATTTTCCTAGTAAAAATATTTGTACCTAAAAATTAAGTTAAAAATGTAATTCGTTTTTTTATAAGATAATTCAAGTGAAGCCAATTTTTAATTAGGCATTTTCTCAAGCTTCTCCTAACATTTCTTTGCTCTTTTCTTTTCTTTCGGATTGTTTTTCAATCCTTTTCTTTCCCTTTTTCTTTCTCTTTTTCTTTCTTTTTTTCTCATTCTTTTTTTAGTGAGGATTACTATTTTTGGATAGCTTGTTAATGATTTTGAACTTCACTATCCTTAACTTATATTTAAAACTTATACATTTTTTTACTTAATAAATATGACATTCTTAATAAGTATTATATATATATTTTTAAATTATTTCAATTTTTTCTTTTTCAAGTAATAATCTTGATTCCTTAGTATTTCTAAAATACATATATCTTTACTATAAATAGAAAAATTCTTAATCTTATTATTCTTTAAGTTAAATAATTATATTGTTAAAATCAATCAAAATTATTGAAATTTTAGTTAAGTTTACTAAATTATTTATATATTCAAAAATTTAAGTAATCTTAAATAGATTTTTTATTCCTTATGTTATGTTAATATTTTTTAAAGAAAATATTAGTTCATTAAGGACAAATAATATTTAAATTTGAAAAATGTTTTCCCTTCCCTGAAACTTCAGCTTTAGTATAAAAATGAATCATAAAATTTTATAAAGCATGAGAGAAAGAAATAAATAGGAATTTATCTATGAACAATGATTATGTAGTAAGGAAAAACTCATTTCTACTTCTACACATGCTTTAATATGTATATAACATAAATTATTAAGCATATATAGAAAAGTTTGCAGAGCAGGAGTTAATTTCTTCAATTCTTTTACAATTTTTATATTATAAATATTCTCTCTTTTTTTATATTAAAACATGAAAAATTACTAACTATTCATGAATACCAAACAGTAGGCTGAAACAAAAATAAAATTTATCATAGAAAATAAAAATTTATCCATATTTTAGTTATTAATACATAACACATAAGATGATCTAAAACAGTCTCAACATCAAAAGTCCACACAAAGTTAATTAAACAAATCAACACTAACAAATAATAATAAAATCGAACTCATCAATACCAACATACAAGATATAAACTAAAAACAGAATCACACATCTCAAGAGGTAAATCAAGCTACTAATCTCTATCGGTAGCCTCGTCATCATCGTCACCCGAAGAAAATTCCACATCCTTCGGATCAACATACGGTGAAAATCTAAGACAGGTAGGGAACTGAACATCATGATCACCCTTCAGGAATCTAACAAGAGACTCAGAATACTCAACATCACAATCACTCTTCCTTTGGGTGTACTCAGAAAGATGATCGATCTTCTTATCGATCATATCTACTCTACAATGAGTTAGAAATAACTCATTCTGCTGCTCCATAAACTTATCATGCATGGATTCCAAAAAACTAGATGGTGGCTCAGCAACATAAGCAGAAGGTCTAGAAGTAGAAGCTCTACCAGAAGTAGGTAATGAACTAGAAGGTGCAGTAGAACTCTTACCTAGAAGTCGATCATAGATACTGATACTTTCTCTTCCTATGGGCTTTGTAGACTTGAGCTTTTCCTCAGAAAGCTCAGCAACTACTCTAGCACTTTCACATAAAGAATAAATCAAAGATGGAAATCCAAGTCCAACAGAAGTGCTAGACGAGCAGTGGCCTCTACAGAATCATAAATGATACTCCCTAGATCAATTGACTTCCTCTGTCCTTGGTAACCTCACTAAAATGATTAGATGGAAGGAGGCGAGCAGAAATAAAGTAATGACATGCCTTTGAAACACCATTAAGCTTAGAAGATGAAAATTTTACCCTTTTTCCATTCTGAATCTTCCAGGCTCCGATACTTATCGATCGGGTAGGCAATGATCATATCCAAATCTCCCTCAGATGGAGATAATCCTCAGTAGTAACACTCTATGTTTGGCGACAGGCAATAGAAAATGTTGATACGCTCTGGAGAGAATCCTACTCCAACTCCTCTTACGAAAATCTCATACTCTTCATAATCAACGAAATTTGCATAAAACTCCCTAACGACAGGGATAACAACAACAACAGTAAAATAACAGAATTGCCACCAGTTAAGTGCAACGATCCTATCCTCAATCCTTCCTCCAGAATTGTAAAAACTACTTTCAGAGATAAACTTCTTGGTCATAGCAAAATCATTGTATCGAAAAATGTGCAGCAACAGTGACAAACTTGCTACGATCAAAATTTTTTCGTTCCTTTCCTCACTTAGATTTGAGTGTCATCTAAACATGAAATAAAAATGCAAAATAAATTCATAAGATCAAAGGAAATAAACTAATTTAAGCTTTTCAAACTTGAAAGAGCTTAAAAATCCATGGATTTAGTTCTAAAGATCAATATTTTTCTCAAAATTTTAGTTTTCTTCAAAGAGAGTGAAATCCATGGGGAAAATAAAAAATAATTGGTTTAGATTGTAGATCTGACCTTGGGATGAAAAAATCGAGTGATTTCAAGCTTAAAAACTTGAAAATCCAGCTTCAAATGGGATCTCTAGTGTCGATTTTTGCAAAAATAGGAAGAATGGGAAGCTTAGGCGTTAAAAATGGTGTGGGGGTGGTTTAAGAAGACGAAGTTTCGGGTTCAGGCCGAACCGGCGCTTAGGTGCCAAATTCTGGCACCTAGCCGCCGGAATCGCCTTTCCAAAAATTTGATTCCAAAACTTATCAAATTTGACTCCTAACTACTCATATGAGAGTATTAATCCAATTTATATCCTCCAAACATTTCCAAAATCAATTTAAAATGATAACTTAGATCCACATTTCAAACACAAAATATAACCAAACTCTTCAATTCCAATTCAAAATTTTCATTCGAAGCTCAATAAATTCTAGAACAAGACTATAACATGGTTCATCATTCTATAAATAACACAAACAACATAAATTCAAAGCAAATTCTCAATCCAACAACATACATTGAACAATTAAGCAAACACACAAACTCGATATTTGACACACTAGAACTTAACTAAATCACACCTCGAACACACAAAAGATCAATTCAACACCAAACTTCATTTTCCATCTCTTTCGCAATGAAGTTCACTAGGCCGCAGGGATAGAAAACCAACACCCTTGAAAATTCCAAAGTCGTCTTTTCATCAATCCACATGTTCTTCGCATACATTACTACTTGAACGTCTTGATAGACCGCCATATGATCAAATTTAAGTTTTGTTTGCCATTCCAAATGTTCAATTGTTGGAAGAAGTTGTGAAGATTGATTCTAAAAACTTTATTTACTTTTTAATTTGGCCTGTTAAGTTGTAAAATTTCTTGAGATTATATAAGATCCAATGCTGTAATGTCTCATAAAAGTTAGTAAGAATCACATGAAATTATATGGGTGAGAACTGTAGTCCATATAATTGAATATAATATTAGAAGATATTTTTATAAAAGGGAGTAAAATTAGAGGATTTTAGAGTGACAGACTAAAACCCCCTAATTTGGTTTGAAGTTTTGAGTTTTGTTATGAGAAGTTAGCCCCCAGGTGGTGGGAATCGAGGGAACTCTAGAGTGAGAGACTAAGTATCTTCCCTGCCTAACCATGTTCAAAATAATATAAATTCAAAATAACCTAGGTTCTTTATAGAACCAAGTAAGGGTAAAGAACACATTTGCTTCTATCTGTCACAACAAAAATTTGAATAATTCCACAACAATACTTTAAGAATTATTACTACTTCATGAAAGGAAAGAAAAAGATATTCTAGTTAATAGCATTTTACATCTAGTGTTATTAGTGTTGACCTCATTTTTGATGAGGTCTTCCCTTCTCCTTGTTAGTGCTTAGGATCTAGCCTTAGGCTTTTTCTTTTGACTATCTTAGAGGACTAGAATTGGGACCCGCCTTTTAGAAATTCAAACCACTTCTAAACTCCCTGCAAACTCCACAAACTTGACTATAGACCCCTAATCACCTAGAGGGTTGAAATCAAATATGGAAGTTTAAAGGATGAGTTCTATAGGACTCTTTGGCCTTAGGGCCCTACTGGGTGGCTTGGTACGATGAAGGGGCTGACATACACTACACCTACACACTACATTTCCACACACTTCCTAAAACCACACCCATACCCAACTTGACCTCTGACTCATGTAGGTGATTCACATGGATGTTCCTTAACCCCTAAGCCCTTGGTAAGAGGGTTAGGAACAACATAGTGAATGCCTCAAATGAGTCCTTTCATGGCTCATATGGGCTTGAAATGGCTTCATGGCTCAACCAAAATGATTTCACCCCACCCAAATTCACCCAATCTTCAATTTCCCAAATTTTCAATTTTTGACCCCCGGGACCCTACACCTACTAAACCTACCCAAAACACTTGAATTACCCAAATTTTTGCAAAATCTCCAAATTACCTAAAATTTTCCAAAATCAATCCCAAACACCTCCACATCACTCAAATTGATCATCCATACCCAAAAATACCAAAAATTCCAAGAAAACCTCCCAATACCCTCCAAATACCCAAAATACCCTTCTTGGCCTAAAAATCCAAAAATTCAGAAAATTCCCAGAAAATTCCAGAAAATCCCAAATATTCCCAATTTCATTTTGTCCAACTACACCATGGGCCAATTTTGTCAATTTACCCTACTTTTGTCAAAACCCCCAAATTGACCCATTTTAACCCAAAGTGGACCCGATGTCAAACCAAACATACCCAATTGACCCCAATTTTGGTCCAATTCAATTCTAAACTTCAATTCAACATTCCCAATACCAATTTAGACCAAATCCAAGTCCAATTTGATTGAAATTTGGATCCAATTTCACTTTGGGCCTTAAAGCCCAAATTTGGACCCATGACCCAAACTTAGCCCAAACTAACCCAATTCAACTCCAATTAACCCCAAATCTTTTCTAAACCTTCCTTAACATCCTCATAAACAAAACACTAACATGATTTGCCCAAGATTTTGACCCAAACCCCACTCAAATTCAACCCAAAATCAAAAAGCCCAATTTTGACCTAAACCCAAATCTAACCCGAATAGGCCCAAACCTCAAAATTAAAACCCAACCAAAGCCAAAACCTCTTTGAAACACTCCCATAAACATTTCTTAATATTTATTTTACATCAATTTCAACCCTAGCCCAACATTGGCCCAAGTTAGCCCAATTTGACCTACATTGGCCCATTCACAAAAGAATTGAAATCCAACCCGACTCAAGTCCAAACTACCCCAAATTTGCTTCAAGTCACTCATGACACATCCATGAGCTAAACCCAATAATTATTTGGCCCAACCTCTTTACAAAATTTCATCCCAAAATCCATTTTAAAATTCAAGAGCCCACTTTCCTAATCCATCTTAAAAACCCATCTAAAACCCTTTCAAAAAAGCCCAAAATTCTTCCAAGGCCCATATGACATTTCCCCTCATCATACTTTCAATTAAAATCATCCCTAAGTCCTAAATTCATCATCAAATAATTCCAAATCAAGCCTCATGCCAAATCACCCCTAAATACCAAAATTTTCCTTAAATCCATTTCCATGAAATTGACTTTACTTTTCCCGAAGCCAAATGGAGCCATGGAGCCATGCATAAGCCATATGCAAGCCATGAGAGCCTCTTTACATGTCACCATGCCATTTTGGGCAAAAGGAGGAGGCTCTTTCCTTAACTCCTAAAGGTGGTTAACCACTTACATGATTCCACTAAACCATGCTTAAGCCTAATTGTACTTGGATTGTGACTTGACCCCACTAATCAAGCGATCCAAATCACTTTCTCCTCGGCCTAAACCGAGGCCTTGGGTGGTGCACCTAGCCCAAATGGGTGGGTTGACCCATTTAGGTCCAAATCTAGCCATGCCCCATTCCACTTTGGATCAAAGCCTTTACACATGTCCATGGCCGATTGATTGCACAAACCTCCGGCCACGACCCACCGACCACGAGGGTGACCCATGCACGGCCGGCCGGCCACCGGGCAGCCAGGAAAACACCATGGCCGAGAGCTCGCATGTGAGCCAACATTGAAATTCTCACTTGCTGAGCTGCCCCATGCCCAGTGGTCACCATGGCCGATCTTCTCCTCACCGAGGCAGGTCGATCCCGAAGCCCTAACTCCCTGCGAGAGGCCTTCCGCCCTCTCCTGATTTAAACTCCACCCCTCTCGGCCATGAGAGGTGTTGAACACAAAACCTTAAGGAAACTGCTGCCAAAATCACTCCAGGATCACTCTCTACACATAGAGCACACTGATCCCCGCTGAATTCCGGCCCCAATTCCTTCGGCGAGCCGATTTCGAGCTCGAACTTTAGCCCAAAACCGGGACACTTCTCCACAGTGAGCCAATTCCCAAATTGATTGGCTCTACACCTTCACCGGACCGAGGGAAGGTGTCCACTGCCAAAAGCCCCATCTCCGGGCCACCCGGTTGCTCCGGCCTCCGAGCTTTGTGATCGGGCTTGGTCGAAATCATATCCGGACAATTCACCGAGACCGGGAGACTTCATGCGGAGCTTGCCGGGACCCGATCGAAGGTGCAACAACTCTCGGATTGAAGCCACACTTCTACGAGCCAAGGTATGAGCTAACTCTCCATCCCGAGCTTCGGAGATTCTTCATTTCGAATGCCTTAGTTTCAATGCATGTTAGCCAGTATAGATGTGTTCGTCTCTTCGAGACGAATCCATAGAGACATAAGAACATGAAAATCCATTGAGAATCGAGTGAGATCTTAGGGATTTAGTGTGGACGGCTCTCGGGTGAGAACACTTGGGGACGATGAACGGATGCCGTCCATTCGATACACGCGCGCACGGACGGCCGGGATTGCGTCGGACCGAGGAGACGGTACGAGAACCGCGGGGCCCGGGCTGCGCGACTCGGGTGGCGGCGTCGAATGGGAGCGCGACGCGTGTGCGTTCGGAGCTGCCGAGGTTGACGCGGCGCCGCGTGGATAAATAGAAAATTAGGGTATTTTCTTATTTATTTAATTCCCTAAACTTCGAAAATCCATATCTTTGTGTAGAAAAATCACAAAAATAAAATAAAAATACCCCCTTGCTCGGTGAACGAGAGGAGAATAATGTGGAAAAGAAATCATTTAATTTAATTAAGTATTTTATTTTTTATGATTTATTTACTCTCTGCATACATTTAATTCTCCATGCATGTATACAATTCACCATGGCATGAGACCATAGGGCTTTTGAAGCCTGCGAACTTGGGAACATTCCCTGAATTTTCCAAGGTCGGAGGCCATCTGCTATGAAAAGTTATTTATTTTTCAAATGCATGTTGCTGTTTTGAGTATTTTAATTCCAAAAATTAGCATGTTGTGAAATAAATTCTAGAAATATTTGGTGATGTTCCTTATGACCGAGAGAACCCTAGGAAAAATAGGACTTGAGTTAATTCACTCGAGATTAACCCTAATTGGCTTAAACACCCAAAATAGGTCTTTAATTAATTAGAGTTAACCAGGTATCAAATTGACTTGAAATCAATTCTCCACTGACCTTTAGGATCGAGAGGAATCCACCATAAAAATTTGAGGTCAATTGGACTTGGTTAGCCCCACTAATTGGGTTGATTAAGCCACTTAGCCATTTTAAACTTTAAAAATTCATAACTTTTAAAATACTTTTAAAAAATTCACCAAATTGGTTTTGGAGCCTCTCTGATATCAGGGGAACCTAAGAAAATTAAAATTTCAATTTTCTAAAAAAGTTGATTTTTAATAATATTTTAATATTTTTAATAATTAAAAAATAATAAAAATCACAAAAATAATAAAATTCACCAAAATGTCACATTTTGAATTTTAATCACTTAGGAACAAATCCCACATTTTTCCTAAGTCTATTTAGTGAGATATTAAATTTTAAAGCCCTAGGGTAATTTTAAAATTAAAAAAAATGTATTTTCTAGCATTTTCACTAAAATAATTATTATAAATCATAGAAAAATCAGAAAATTGCAAAATTTGTTTCTCTGGTTTCCTTGATATTAGAGAGATTTTTGAAAAATATAAAATCCATTTTTCAACATTTATTTTATTTTTAAATTAATTAACACTCCAAAACTCAAAATAATTATAATAAAAATAATATAATTCAAAAAATCACCAAAATTGGTCCAAGTGCTTCTCTGGTCATTAGGAATGTCCCCTAATTTTCTTAAGGACAGAAACTTTCCCTTGGTCATGTTATCAAATTTTCCTTGAAAATCTCTATTTTCCACCAAAAATAATTATATAAATAAATTAAATACAGAAAAATCACATTTTCTCCTCTCATGTCTTTATTGACATATGAGTGAAGTCACATAAAAATTTCAAGTTCATTTGAGTTCAATTTAGTGAGTTATGAAATTATTAAGCTTAAAGGGTAAAATGGTAATTAAAATCTTTAATCCTTAATTAAAACTTTAGGTTTAATAAAAAATCAACAAGTAAAATATTTGATCCTAATCTGATTTGGATGATTGAAATTTAAATAATTAAAGGGTAGAAACCCATTAAATAATTTTAAAATGATTAAACTTTAATTAAATAATAGATTAAATTTGGAGGAATAATGAATTGGAATTATTAAAATAAGGGATCTTTATTAGGAAGAGATTTATTCTTTAATTTAAAAATCCCTAAATTAATTATATCAACTAATACTCAATTTTTAATTAAAATGATAACTCAAATTTAAAATATTAAAAGACTTAATTAAATCATTAAAATCTTTTGAAATTTCAATTAAAATTAAAAATAAAGTAAATTAAAGATAAATTAAATTAAGATTAAATTAAATTTAATAATTAAATTAAATTAAATTAAACAATTAAATTAAATTAATTAAAAATTAAATTAAATTAAATTAAACAATTAAATTAAATTAAATTAAATAATTAAATTAAATTAAATTAAATAATTAAATTAAATTAAATTAAAAAATTAAAATTAAATTAAATAATTAAATTAAATTAAATTAAATCAAATTAATTAAACATCGAGATCAAATTAAATTAAATTAAACTAAATATAAAGCAACTTGAACACTATTCGAATTTAAACCCTTTAACTCAAATCAAATCATTTGAATACTAATTTACCCTTGAAAGCTTTGATTAATATAACTCCTAAATAGAACATTAAATGAAGTGTTATCTCACTCATAGGATATTCAAATGTCCTAGTTCACTTGAAGCGAGTTAACGAAGACTTGAAAACCTCGGATGATCGATTCATTTATATAATTAAATTCATTTGGACTTAAAATAATCCTAGAAATATTGAAAAGATGTTTAAGATCCTTCTTAAGCACTTCCTCGATATGATAGGATATTTATAAGAACAATTGAATTTGATTATTCTTTGATGAAGAAAATCGTCCTTAAACCAAAACCAGAAGAACACTAGACGTCATAGGAGATGACTAGTTATAGGATTAGGAATTTGGTAGAAAACCATAACCTTTCCCTTAGCTTTACCTAGGAACTTGCTTAAATATTCTAATTGTGTTTTAAGTGCGGCTTGGGATGACGGGAAGACCCTCGGGTACGCTTTTATTTTATTGCGATTTACTTTCTTGCAATTTACTTTCTTGCAATTTACTTTATTGCGAAATGCATTTTACTTTTCTTGCATGATAAAACAACGGTTGCATGAAAACCCACACCTTTAGGATAGCCCCTAAAGCTGAAACCAAAATTAAGTTAAAAGTCATTGCAAGATAAAATTCACCGCCACAACATTTCAAAATATAATACAACTCAAAATTTAATCACAAACAAAATAATAAAAATTACAATTTTAACTAAATTAAAACGTCACGTTGGATGATCGGGAATACCTCGGATGATGTAACCTACGTGTTGCTAACGGGATTTCCCACGGTCTAAATGAAAGTGTGGAACTCATTCGGTTGAGTTTAGCAAATTCATACTGGACTAAGTGAATCCGATAAAAATAATGATGCCGGAAGGATGGAGCCGTGGGATCTTAACCGGTGTCGTTATAATCAACTTTAAGATTTGTTTTAAATAAAACATAAAAAAACACACGGAAATTAAGATTTTTCTCTAAACCAAAACACTTTTCTCGACTCCTGATTTATGGTTTCTAAAACTAAACCTCTGCAACAACAAGGAGCTCGGAGCATGGTGGGCGGCACGACCATCGTCATCGGCAAAACACGAGTCTACTTCGGCAAAACTTTCCTAGAATTAAAACAACCAAGCCATAGGACTTCGAGGTAGCTTGCACTAGTGCAACATAAATCCTCGACTCTTCGTTAGGCATTTGCATTGCAAATTAAGCCCTAACCGGTCTTAGGATTCCGAGGTAGCCGTTCGATACGACAATAAACCCTCGCATCTTCTAGATGCTATTTGTTTGATTTTATCATACAAATATAAGCCCTAATTAATTGAAATTAGCGAAGATTGAAATATCGAATAAACATTAGGACTTTCCTAAATTCGAAGCCAAACGATAGGATAGTCGGGAAATTATCGAAGTTCACTTCGAATCGGTGATTTCTCCTACCTTTCTTCCTTTGGATTCACAAAACAAAATGTTCAAAAATTTGATCCATTCCATATTGAAACTCCAAAGTTCGATCTTTGAAAACCTTAAACTTTGAAATTCTTGAGAGCGAGAATCATTGATTATTATCGAGAGTTTTCTTAGGTGATTCCCGTCACTTAAGATGTAATTAACTATAGGGGCTTGCCCTTATAGGGAATTTTAAAGAACCCGAGTAATATAAACCCTGTTTAATGTTTTCATATTAAGCGGGGAAACTTGTCGGCTTATAAAATTGGTTCGCGGACCAAACGGATGTCACTAATCTTCTAGTTTATTTAATCGAAGCCCCACCATCGAGCAGTGTGTCTATCTTTAGGGATAGGTACACGGTTTGTGGTGCGGTGCTCGTTTATATAAACTATTTGGGATGTGAGGTCGGTTTAATTTCATATCTTAAAACCTTCAAATTTAAAATTATTTTCAAAATCAAATACTACTTTTCAAATTATTTATTTTAATTAAATTAAAAATTCGCAGACAGATTTACGTTAGGCGACCCTCTTCAAAATAAAACACGACCTAAAAATATGCGACGGGATTTACGGCGACTCCGTGGGGACAATTCCTCTCTCCATTATAATCAAATAATTCGCTTTCAAAAATCGGTAGTGTATCCATGTCCCTAATGGATCGAACTACCCTTCCTTCCGTTGGAATACTATGTTCATTTCTATCTTGAACAAGCATAGCCGACATTCTCTCGGATTTAGGAGCCACTTGTTTAGATACCCCTAAACGAGAGAGGTTCCGAGATCCTTTTACCTCATTTCGAGGTGGGGTGGACCCCAATAGGTGTTAGTTTAGGAGTGATCCTTCGAGTCGGGAAGTCTTGCTTAAGACTTTCTTTTCCTTTCTGAATCGGATTCCTTACCTTCTACACCTTTGAACATCCCGTTCTAAATAAACAAACCCTCTAATAAGTGATTCTTTTAACAAATAATTCCTTCTTATAAATACATGAACAAAGAATGCGTTCGGACTCTTTTCAATTCCTTTTCGTCCTAAAGAAAAGAAGCATAACTTGGGAGCGACAACCGAATCTACCTTGCGGAAATGGAAGCCCCGAAGCTGATTTTCTCCTTCACCGACGGATTGGACTTCGCTATGCATAAGGATGAAGCTGCCGACGATGGGGTCATCCGATTTGGACGAGGATTTGAAAACTACGAACGTCGAGGTCACCGACGTCTCCCTCTTTGCAGCGACAAACAAGGTATGCGAAGGCGAGGAGCCATCGCCGAGTTCGGCCTTAGGTCGACCCGAGAGTTTCCTCCCCTGCGAGGGTCCCGACTAGGAGAATCTTGCTTGTCCGCGGGAGGACATTCTCACTACCCCCACTGGTCTAGTTGTTTACTGCACCTACCCGACGCACGCCAAATCGAAGGGGAAAGAAATCCGGAACTATGGTAAACACTGTTACCGTGAAGGGTACGGATCTTCTGTAAGACCTTACGTCTTCGAAATCGGGTCCGAGTTCGAAGATTCCTTCGGCTGACAAAGACCCGAAGAAGAAATAGAAATAGAAGGATCGCCGGGAAGCCGGAGCTGGCGAGATTGCCTTCTGGAGGAAATTCCGGAGTTGCCGGAATATACACCGTTGCCAGAATATACACCATCTGCTGACTACATACCACTTTTGGGAGGAAGCGGGTTCCATCCCCTCTCGCCGCGAGAGGATGAGGAGAATGTCCGCAAGATTGCTTGCCACATTACCTCGACCCGCATACTACAACGATAGCCGCGAAAAAGAACTAGAACTACGCCGTTTGCTCGACTGCAAACTTTGGTAGAAAAGGCTAGCGAAGAAGGAAAATTGCCCCGTGTCGGAAATTCTACGAAGGATAGGGCGGGTGCCGGTCGAATCCCGTCTTGGGCCCGAGTAGAACCCGCCGTCATGATAGAAAAGCCGAGCAAGAGAATGAAGGCTAGCCCGCCTGTCGTAGTATCGGGGTTACGGATTAGGGAGGATACCACCTTCCGGCATTTGGCCGACGGACCATCCGGTCGTAGACCTTCGCTGCTAGAAGGATGGTGTGGCGTCCCACTACGGGGCGATTGAGGCGAAACGGCGGCCCGAGAAAGAAAGTCTCGCCGGGAGGCTGGAATGCGAAGAAAGTGCTACTTGCGATGAAGGGGACTCGTGAAAAAGGACCCGGCAACCATCGTATGACAACCACGAAGATACACGAAAGCTCCGCTAGAAGATGCCATGGAAAAGTTGAGAACCGACATCCGAGCGGTTGGCAAAAGAAAGAGAAGAAAAGTTCGGAGACGAGATCGACTCATCGGAATTCATGGACAATGAATATGCGAGAAATCAACATGGTTGAGACACGAGCTTCATCATCTTCTCGAGGTGCTCCTGCGGCCGCGAAGAGAGGAGCCGGGCGATGAAGAGACGGCTTCGGGAAAAGGACGACACGATCGCTCGAATGGCGAAGAGGATGGAAGAGATGGCCGTAGCTCTAGCCACTCTCCAAAGTCAAGTACGACCACATAGAGAGACACCCCCGAAGTCATTCACATCGTAGACGGAGGAAAGGAGATTACATCCGTCGATGGGGATGACCGAGTGAAAAAGGATACAACACGAAAGTATGATCCCTGAAAAGGATATCAAGAACTTGGTAGAACGGCGGAGTGCGAGAAGCCATAGCACAATCGAAGAACGGGACATCTATTCGGACGGGTAGACCTTACCGGGAAGAGTTCGACGCTGTCCGATACCCGAAGGGCTTCGTACCACCTCCGTTTAAAACCTTCGACGGAGCAGGGAACCCCCGACGGCATGTTGCACACTTTCGTGCCGGTTGTTGCAATGTCGGCGGGAGCGATGCGCTACTCTTCCGACGGTTTGTTAGCGATCTGTCGGGGATCGCCTTCGGCGGTATGCGGGAATTACCCAACGGATGCAGCAAAGACATTCTCGGAGCTAGAGAGCCTCTTCATTAAGCGATTTGCGGAGCTCGGCACCACATCACTATAGGTGATTTAGTGGTAGAGAAACAAAGGCCGAATGAAACTCTAGTGGATTACATACTTCGATGGAGAAATTTAAGTATGAAGTGTGAACCACAACTGCAAGAACAACATGCGGTCGGCATCTTGCTTAAAAGCATTCACGGCCCGATAGCACTTCTCCTCGAGGGATTCACTATTAAGACTTTTGAGAAGTTGTTAAGCAAGGCCGGAAGCTTGCGAGAAGAGGCGAAGCAATTAAGTTTTGCCGACAAGACGGACAAGCGAAGCCGGTGAAGACTTTCGAAAAGAAATGCGGGGTCGTTGCGGCGAGTTGACAAAGGCAAACAACCGATGCAAATACCACCAGAACGGCCGCGAGCAACCACGACAAAATTACCGGCAACCCCGGTCCGGCTATCGGTCGTCTCCGCGGTATGAACAACCGTCTCGTCCGCAACGTACATTGAGGGAGCTTCGAGCGAGAGAATATCCGTTCAAAAATGAAGCGAGTACCAAAGATGTTCCGTAGCTTAATGAAAACTCCAGATTTCCAGCTGCCGAGCCCGAAAGACCGAGAGGAAGTCAACAAGAAAGGTGATCCCGACTTTTGCCCCTACCATCGGATGCTTGGGCACAAGATAGAAGAGCGCATTACCTTCGAAAGTTGGCTCAACGACAACCTTCGGAAAGGAAATATAACAATCCCGAAGGAGTACATGAAGGAACCCCGGAAAGGAGGTTCCGTCGATGTTATCTCAGCCGATCCCGTCATTCCGATAGATCCCTATGCAGCGACGATGGATGGACTACCGCTGGACGAGATCTTCGAAGAAGATTTTAGACAACATCCGAACCGCTTCGGTGCGAGCTTCAATTCGAGTTCGAGACCTGTTAAGCCGGTACTATCACTTGCGATAGAGGAACCACCTCGACAGGAGAAAATCGAAGAGAAGAAGAAAATTGACGAAGAAGAGGGGACCGAGATTCCTAAGGCTAGACTAGGGGCTGCTTATCCTAGGATAGTTGTTTCCGATTCGGGGGAGAAATCCCTCGAACCTCGATTTTGTATGATTATCTGCTCACTTCGGTGGGATCATATAATGATAAGGGTGATGGCGTTGGCTACGTTTTGATTGTTTCTAACGATTACGTAACTAGCGACAATCCGGGCGTCGATTTCGATACCAACAACAATTCTCGAATCATACATGATCTCGACGATCACAATGACGAAGAAGGCATCCATCGAGGAGGCTACGAGAGCTCAACAAGCAACGGCTCTATGCTGTGAGTTTCGAGGAGCTCCGGTTACGATAGAGTTAGAGCCTTCGATTTTGAAGATAATCCGGAAGAGCCGGTCATTCCGATTCGGGAGGAAACACCGAGCAAACTCGATACTAGATTCGGAAGAAATTACGAAGTCAACCTAAGAAGTGGAAAAGTTCTACCTCCGAGAATGGGTCCAAAAGACAAAGGAAAGCGGTGGTTGTTCAAGAAGAACCAACCCCGGCGGAAGACATACCCATTCGAGAAGAAGCCGAGACGCGGGAGAACAAAGTGGACTACAACGTGCTAGCCCATCTTAGGAAACTACGAGCCAAGCGAGCATCTACGATGCTCTCATCTTATCAAAGGAGATGAGAGAAGCTCGATCGAGGCCTTGCTCGATCCGGAAATTTGCTTAGCTCGAATGGCCGGAGATTCCTTAGATGAGGTTTGCTCGTTAAAGGAACGGCGAGGTGTCACCTTCGCGGACGATGACCTACTACTTGGGACGGCGGATCACAACCGAGCCGTTGTACATTTCGATTACAATTGGGAAGTTTACGCTCTCCGGAGTATTGGTGGATCCGGGAGCATCAATCAATATAATGAGTCTTCGAACACTAGCATACTTGGAAATTGATGCTCGTGAGCTCGAGGCCGACAAAATGTTATTAAGAGGATTCGACCGAGAAAGGAGAAAGAGCCCTCGGGTCGATAACGCTGCGATGAAGACCGGTGATTTAGCAAAGACAACCGCAAAATTTCATATAATCGATTCGAAACGTCGTTCAACGCTCTGCTTGGGCCGGCCATGGATACATGAAAACGGGATGGTACCATCATCTCTACACCGGTGCATCAAGTACTACGATGGAGGGGAACGAGTGCATCAAAGGTGACTTACAACCATTCTCCGTACATGAGATTGGAGTCCATGAAGATGCGGCTTATTATGCACCGCCAAAGAAAACAATCTTCTCCGAGAGATACCATAACAAATGAAGCAAAGAAAGTTTAGGACAACGAAGAACACTGAAGTTCTAGTCCAACGATCACTCACCACTCCCTTCGGCGAGATGGTGAAGGTTTCTCCACAACTCGCATCCGAGGTCGAGGCCGGGGACGAGGCCGTGGTAGAGACACTAGGACAATTGGACGAAGAAACCAACCATCAATGTTGATTGGGATGATAGTTACGAAAAAGAAAAAGAAATCGAGCGAGAAGCGACGACAATAAGTCGAAAGAAGCCGCAATACAAGATCTCCCTCGAAGATGAAAAGAACGAAGAATACAAATCAATGTACGAGAAGATTAACCACTACGTACATACTATGACCCTAACTCCGATCCATTCTAATAAGATCGAGGGTATGGAGGTCAAAGAGGTACGTAGTGACGGTGCAAAGCCGATCAAATTCTACCGTGGTGCTTCTTCCTCCAAAGCGAAAATAATGTACAATTCGAAGATGTCACTTCATCGGAATTAATGGAATTACCTTTTGAGTGGTACTCTCCCTGTGTTCAAAATTTAATTCAACGTGGTTTCTTACCTCGACAATGGACAAAAGGCCAATCACAACATTTTGAAAAGTTATGGAATAACTCGGCCGTCCTCCCGATTCGAAGTATGGACTCGGATTCGGCACGGTAGGGTCGGTTGACGATGCTGAATTTTGCTTGGTTGTCACTTGCAAGTCCGATGAAAGCGCATGGAAACTACGGACGAACTCGAAGATTTACAAAGTGGAGACGCTCCACCGAATTCGAAGAAGAAATCGAATCCACTGATAGATGAGTTAACGGAAGTTAACTTGGGTACTAGCGAAGAGCCTAGACTTACCTTTGTTAGCTCCTTACTCGATAAAGAAGACTCGAAGAAATAATCGAGTTATTAATGGAATTTAAGGACTGTTTTGCTTGGAACTACGATGAAATGCCGGGATTAGCCCCGGAGGTTGCGGTCCATAAGTTAGGAGTGGATCCTACTACGTTCCGGTCGGACGAGGTCCCGAGAAGAATGCGTCTAGAAATCGAACAACAAGTAATAGCCGAAGTTAAAAAGCTAATAGACGCTAAATTTGTCCGTGAAGAACAATACCCGACACGGTTAGCTGATGTGGTGCCGGTCGAGAAGAAGAATGGTCGGATCGGAATTTGTGTGGACTTCGAGAGATTTAAACAAGGCATGTCCAAAAGATGAATTCCTCTACCGATTCCGAGGCGATGATCGATATTGCTTCGACACATGAAATATTCTCATTCATGGATGGATCCTCGGGATACAGCCGGATAAAAATGGCTCCGAGAAGATGAAAAGCTTACGGCATTCGGAACGCCGATCGGAGTATTTTGCTACACGGTGATGCCATTCGGATCCGAAGAACGCGGAGCGACTTACCGAAGAGCAATGACAAGAATTTTTGATGATCTCATCCACAATCAAGTCGAGTGCTACGTGGACGATGTCGTCATCAAAAGCAAAGTAAAGGAAAACCACCTGTATGATTTGAGAATTGTTTTCGAACGATTAAGACAATTTAACCTTAAGATGAATCCCTTAAAATGCGCCTTCGGCGTCACCTCCGGGAAATTCTTAGGATTCGTTGTCCGACATCGTGGAATTGAAATCGACCCGGAGAAGATTAAAGCCATCTTAGAAATGCCGCCTCCCAAAACCTTAAAACAACTACGATCTTTTCAAGGAAGCTGGCATATCTTCGACGCTTTATCTCGAAGCTCGTCGGGTAGGTGTCGGCCTTTCTCGGCACTAGTTAAAAAGGACGCCAAATTTATTTGGGAAGAGAAATGCCGAGAAGGCCTTCGAAGACATTAAACAATATTTAATGACACCTCCTGTCTTAGCGACCCCGGTCTCGAGTAGACCGGCGATACTTTACACCGCGGCTTTAGACGACTCTCTCGGAGCCCGGTGGCCAGGGTCGATGATGAGGGTAAAGAAAATGCTCTTTACTACTTAAGCCGTCGTTTACTTCCGACGGAAGTAAGGTATCCCGCAATTGAAAAGCATTGTTTGGCCCCGATCTTCGCCGCTCAAAAGCTCGGGCACTACATGCTTTCTCATAAGGTCAACTTGATTTCGAAGTTTAATCCATTGCAATACTTGATGACTCGTCCAACACTTTCGAGCGGACTTGCCGGATGGTCGATGATATTATTGCAATTCGATATAACTTTCGTGCCTCTGCGTGCGCGTAAAGGGACAAGTCTTAGCGGACTTCCTCGCGGACACACCCTTTGCGGCCGAATCTCCTCTCGATGACGATCCGCCGGATGAACAAATAATGAACCTAGAAGACCTTGATGATCGACGTTGGGAATTGTATTTCGACGGAGCATCTTCGAGCACACAAAGACGAAGAATCGCAAGTGATAGTGCCGGTAAGGCGGGAATCGGGCTAATCTTTATAACACCGGAGCGGGGGATGTTAAGATACTCCTACCACTTGACGAGACCGTGTACAAACAACGAAGCGGAATACGAAGCCCTCATAACGGGATTGGAATTAACCATTCGAATGGGGATAACGGACATCGACATCTACGGGGATTCACGGTTAATCATTCAACGGATCGTCGGACAATACGGAATTTTTAAACCAAGACTCGAACAATACTTCCGGTATGCCATACGAGTATGTTAGAACGGATTCCGAATGTGACAATCTACAAAATTCCTAGAAAAGAGAATGCTTTAGCAGATGCTTTAGCCCGTCTCGCAAAAGAATTTGCTCGTTTGCAAGATGAATCGAGTGGAAGTGTCGGTTCACGGACGTCGGGTCCTATCACGGCTTGACATAGACATGATACACAAATCGAGAAAAAGAAAAAGAATCGGTTGCGGCGGTGACGGAAAACACGGAAGATTGGCGACGGCCATTGATGAACTACACACGCAAACGGGAAAGCTACCGGACGATAGGTCGGCGGCCCATCGGATCGAGAAAGAACTCTGTCTTACGCATTAATAAACAACACATTATACGAAAGGTCTTTTGATCAAATGTGGCTAAGGTGCCTAAGCGGGTACGAGGCCGTGAAATTGTTAAAGAGGTGCATTCGGGACTCTGTGGCGCTCACCGGTCGGGTCCAAAGATGAAAATGAAAATTAAAAGACTAGGGTACTATCGGCCCTCGATGATGACCGATCGCATGAAAATCGCCGAAGGCCGTCACCAATGCCGAGTGCACGGAGTGGTTCTACACCGGCCTCCAAATGTGCTACACCGACAATTGCGTCGTGGCCATTTGAATGTTGGGGCACGGATATAGTGGGTCCGATAGAACCACCATCTTCAAAAGGACATCGTTTCATTCTTGCGGCTACTGATTACTTTTCCAAGTGGGCAGAAGCAGTTCTACTTAGAGAAGTGAAAGCACACCACGTGCTACGGTTTTCGAGAACCAAGTTGTCTACCGTTTCGGAGTGCGCGCGAGATCATCTCGGATAATGGGTCGGCATTCGAAGCACACAAATCAACAATTTTGTCGGGAGACACGGAATCGGCTGGCGATACTCGACAATTTACTACCCGAGAGCAAACGGCCTCGTCGAGGCTTTTAATAAAACTCTCGTTCAAATCTTAAAGAAAACCTTGGACGATAATAAGAGAAATTGGCACGAGAAATTGTTAGAAGCCTTATGGGCCTACCGGACAACCTTCGAACTCCTACTCGAAGCTACACCTTACGCTGCGGTGTATGGGTCCGAGGCGGTGTTACCTTTAGAGGTTCGGCTTCCTTCACTCGGAATTGCGATTGCAAACAAGATCACGACGAAGAAAACGCCGGACTACGACTCGAAGAATTAGAAAGCTTGGAAGGAAAAGACTTGCGGCGCAACGGAATTTAGAACTATACCAAGCTAAGATGGTTCGAAGCCCATGACAAGCTGGTCCGCCGAGAACCTTGAAGTTGGTGATTTAGTTCTCGTTCTCAAGAGACCTATTCTTGCACACCGCAAGATAGGAGGAAAATTTGAACCCACTTGGGAAGGACCGTTTGTGGTTGAAGCGAGTATACTCGGGAGGTTCCTACCGGCTAGTGAATTGCCGGGGAGAACGACATATGCTTCCAATCAACGGACGATACTTGAAAAAGTATTACTGCTACTGATGTTTCGAAGGAATGAATTCTTCATCCCTAAGAAACACGGGTGAAGTAATTACTTATGATTGGGTCCGAACCCAAAAAAATAATAAAATGTGCTAAAACAAATAAAATCATGATAATAAAGTTTTCCTTGTTTTCTTTTCCAAATCAAGATCTCTTTCCGGATCTTATCCTACTTCATTCCTGTTAAATTTCAAAATATAAGAATAATAAAAAAATGTATCTTTAATAAACATTTTCTTAATGTTCTTGTTCTTAGTACGGCCACTGATCCTTTTCCTTGTCTTTTCGCGGGGAAATGTCGAACGGGCGGTTGGTCTTGAACTTTAAGAATGGCGTAAGCCTTGCACTCGATGAAAAGAGGGTGAAAGATGGAGCGATAATCGAGATTGACTCGGATTTCGCACCGGCGGGCCTACGATACGAGGAAAGTGAGCGGGTCCCGGTTAGCCGAGAAGAACTACCGGACGAGACAGTGATGAAAGTGGGTGGCCCGAGCCACCGATCCAACAACAAGAAAAGAAAAGCAAACACCGAAGAAGACAAGAAAATGAAGTCGCGTAGTCACTACGGCGGAGGGCGGGCTTGTCGGCGCCGCACCCGCGGAGATTCGAGAAGTTCGGAGGGCTACTCTCACGGCCACGCAACGAAGAAATAAGAATCGCCGCATCCAGTAAAATGTTAACAAAACTAGCTGCGGACCGGCGCGACGAGAGCAATTGCTAATGCCGGCACTCACATTTCGAGGACACCGGTTCACCGGGAACACCGAAGAAAGGAGGCCGGCTCCTAGAATAACGAAAGAACCGGGGAAATCTCCGGAAGATCGGAAGAAAGAAGGCTACCACGCCACCGGATAGAACCACCGGCGGTGCATGACCTTGTTGCGGAAGCAACCCGGGGGATGTCCCGACGGACATCATCCACGAGGAGCCGAGGTATGCGGGGGAACGTGAAGGGATTGAACCATATATCCCACAATATGTCACAAGGCCTCGCCATCGCGGATCATTCCGGAATACGAGGTGGAGAGGATGCGGAATGTTGAAAAGAAAACTTTCGAATACTTCGAGAGAATTAAAGGAAGAAGAATCAACATACTAGAAGGCCTCGAGCTACACACCGAGCATATTCTCGGAGTATGAACAACGACAAATCGTGGATCGTATCCGGGATGCGAAAAGAATGGGCCGAGCGAGCCGCACGAGGGAAAATACATACTCGGAACCCCGAGAGATGGATGCCGGGGAAAGGAAGAATCACGATACAATGCGGATGCTTGCTACGACTTCTTTGAAGACAGGAAGGAAACCCACCAGGGATACTTCGTCATGGGCGAGTAGATCCGATGCCATTAGTTATCAAGAGAATGGTGAAAAGATTGATAACATGGAGGGTACTTGCCAGTCGATTGCATACCCGATAGCTGCATTATCAACATCTACAAACAGGGTGACTGCATACCCCCACATATTGATCACCACGACTTCGTCGGACCTTTCGCACGGTCTCTTTCTTGAATGAGTGCAACATCATGTTCGGATCGACCTCCGGATAGCGAGGCCCGGGTGAGTTCGAGGGCCGATAAAGATACCTTTACCGGTGGGTTCCGTCATGATGCTGCAAGGTAACGGAGCGAGATATCGCAAAGCATTGCATACCGGGAGTGCCGGTGGAGCGAATCTCGGTTACTTTCGGGAGGATGGACGACGACGAAATACCTTACCATTTCCAACCGGATCCGGAGCTAGAGAACCTCCGGCCTTACGAGTCGTGAGTTACATGGGAAATATCACACCTCCAACGTACATCCAGTAGGCATCCTTGCCGAGGATGGCTTGGAAGGTGATGTTATTGACCATGTACCTCACTATTCGGACATGGATTTTTTGACGAGATGATTCTTTTGATGGATCAACAAAGATCATACACGATCCGTTTTGAGTCTACATGGATTGTATGAAATATATTCCGGATCGAGTTGTACGACGTATTTTCAACATGATTGGAATGAAAGTGACCATGTCACGTTTTTGGCCTTCACCTCTTTTGTGCAAATTGATTGGGAAACGCCATTAAAGTTAAATGAACTTCGAACAAAGAACAGAAAAGAAAAAAAAGAGAATAAAAGAAAATTTTTTTTTTAAAAAAAAAATCTGAAAAATGACAAACACCAAGTTCACATGAACATTAAATAAACAACAAAATAAAATATGAACCATTAAAAGATAAACGAAATCAACACAAATCTCAAATTCAATCTTTCCAAATTCCGAATCAAATTTCAATCTTTTCTAACTTCAAAATCAAATTCTATCCTTCCAAACTTCCAAATCAAATCTCGATCAAATTCCAAATCCACTCTCGATCAAATTTCAAATTTGATCTTCCCAAATCTCAAATCAAATTCTCGATCGAAATCCAAATCCAATCTCGATCAAGTTTCGAACTTGATCTTTCAAATTCAAATCAAATCTTAAATCAAGTTTCAATCGAGTTCAAACTCATCCTTCCAAATTTCCAAATTTCCAAATTCAATCTTTCCGGGCTTCGAGTCTCAATCAAATTCAAATTCAATCTCTATCAAATCTCAAATCCGATCTTCTAGATCTCAAATCAAAATTCAAACTTTTTGAGTCGAGGATTTTACATCCAAGACTGCACTGCTTTAGGATTCTCTTCCTATTGCACTGAAATACATCAAAATTCAAACCTTTTGAGTCGAGGATTTTACATCCAAGACTGCTATTTGCTTTAGGATTCTCTTCCTATTGCCTTTGAAATACATCAAAATTCAAACTTTTGAGTCGAGGATTTTACATCAAGACCCACTTGCTAGGATTCTCTTCCTATTGCCTTGAAATACATCAAAATTCAAACCTTTTGAGTCGAGGATTTTACATCCAGATTGCCTTGCTTTAGGATTCTCTTCTATTGCCTTGAAATACATCGAAATTCAAACTTTTGAGTCGAGGATTTTACATCCAAGTACCTCTTGCTAGGATTCTCTTCCTATTGCCTTTGAAATACATCAAAATTCAAACTTTTGAGTCGAGGATTTTACATCCAGACTTGCACTTTGCTAGGATTCTCTTCTATTGCCTCTGAAATACATCAAAATTCAAACTTTTGAGTCGAGGATTTTACATCCGAGACTGCATTGCTTTAGGATTCTCTTCTGTTGCCTTTGAAATACATCAAAATTCAAACTTTTGAGTCGAGGATTTTACATCCAAGTACCTTGCTTTAGGATTCTCTTCTGTTGCACTAAAATACATCGAAATTCAAACCTTTTGAGTCGAGGATTTTACATCCAAATTGTACCTTTTAGGATTCTCTTCTATTACCTTGAAATACATCAAAATTCAAACTTTTGAGTCGAGGATTTTACATCCAAGGCTACACTTGCTTTAGGATTCTCTTCTATTGCACTTGAAATACATCAAAATTCAAACCTTTTGAGTCGAGGATTTTACATCCAAGTACCTATTGCTTTAGGATTCTCTTCTATTGCCTTGAAATACATCAAAAAAATTCAAACTTTTGAGTCGAGGATTTTACATCCAAGACTGCACCTCTTTAGGATTCTCTTCCTATTGCTATGAAATACATCAAAATTCAAGCTTTTGAGTCGAGGATTTTACATCAGTACATTGCTTTAGGATTCTCTTCTATTGCATTGAAATACATCAAAATTCAAACCTTTTGAGTCGAGGATTTTACATCCAAGTACTCATTGCTTAGGATTCTCTTCTATTGCCTTGAAATACATCAAAATTCAAACTTTTGAGTCGAGGATTTTACATCCAAAGTCTGCTTTGCTAGGATTCTCTTCTATTGCCTCTGAAATACATCAAAATTCAAACTTTTGAGTCGAGGATTTTACATCCAAGCTGCCTTTGCTTTAGGATTCTCTTCTATTGCATTGAAATACATCAAAATTCAACCTTTGGGTCGAGGATTTTACATCCGAGAGCTGCATTGCTTTAGGATCTTTTCCCTATCGCAATGAAATACATCAAATCAAATTCAAACTCTTGAGGTTAAGGATTTTACATCCAACACCGCTTTGCTGCGAGATCTCTTCTCATTGCAACGATTCAATCTAATCGATTCGATTTTCTTTCGAGGTTGGAGATGTTACATCTAAAACCTCGAAATCCCAATTTTCATTTCAAATCGAATCCCTCAAATTAATTTTGACAAAACTTGATCTAAATTGAAACTCCAAACTAAAATTTAAACTCACACATCAAAACATAAATTGAAGCAAAATAAAATCTAAATCGAAATTCTCCCAGGTCATGTGATTTGGGATTCACCTCCTTTTCCTTTCCCCAGCGAGAGTTCAGGTATCTCCAGTTTTGGGAACATACCCGATACTCCCCAGCGGAAATTCTTTTGCTTTGTCCTAAGTTTGTCACTTGGACGTTTGTGTTGGTTTTGTTGATCGCTTCGGTCGACACCGATACGCGCGGTGTGCTCCGTCAGCTCACCACACCTATTGGGGGTCCATTTGTTGTCCTCATTTTTGATGAGGTCTTCCCTTCTCCTTGTTAGTGCTTAGGATCTAGCCTTAGGCTTTTTCTTTTGACTATCTTAGAGGACTAGAATTGGGACCCGCCTTTTAGAAATTCAAACCACTTCTAAACTCCTGCAAACTCCACAAACTTGACTATAGACCCCTAATCACCTAGAGGGTTGAAATCGAATATGGAAGTTTAAAGGATGAGTTCTATAGGACTCTTTGGCCTTAGGAGCCCTTACAGGTGGCACTGGTCGATGAAGGGGCGACATACACTACACCTACACACTACATTTCCACACACTTCCTAAAACCACACCCATACCCAACTTGACCTCCGACTCATGTAGGTGATTCACATGGATGTTCCTTAACCCCTAAGCCCTTGGCTAAGAGGTTAGGAACAACATAGTGAATGCCTCAAATGAGTCCTTTCATGGCTCATATGGGCTTGAAATGGCTTCATGGCTCAACCAAAATGATTTCACCCCACCCAAATTCACCCAATCTTCAATTTCCCAAATTTTCGATTTTTGACCCCGGGACCCTACACCTACTAAACCTACCCAAAACGCTCGAATTACCCAATTTTTGCAAAATCTCCAAATTACCTAAAATTTTCCAAAATCAATCCCAAACACCTCCACATCACTCAAATTGATCATCCATACCCAAAAATACCAAAAATTCCAAGAAAACCTCCCAATACCCTCCAAATACCCAAAATACCCTTCTTGGCCTAAAAATCCAAAAATTCAGAAAATTCCCAGAAAATTCCAGAAAATCCCAAATATTCCCAATTTCATTTTGTCCAACTACACCATGGGCCAATTTTGTCAATTTACCCTACTTTTGTCAAAACCCCCAAATTGACCCATTTTAACCCAAAGTGGACCCGATGTCAAACCAAACATACCCAATTGACCCCAATTTTGGTCCAATTCAATTCTAAACTTCAATTCAACATTCCCAATACCAATTTAGACCAAATCCAAGTCCAATTTGATTGACATTTGGATCCAATTTCACTTTGGGCCTTAAAGCCCGAATTTGGACCCATGACCCAAACTTAGCCCAAACTAACCCAATTCAACTCCAATTAACCCCAAATCTTTTCTAAACCTTCCTTAACATCCTCATAAACAAAACACTAACATGATTTGCCCAAGATTTTGACCCAAACCCCACTCAAATTCAACCCAAAATCAAAAAGCCCAATTTTGACCTAAACCCAAATCTAACCCAAATAGGCCCAAACCTCAAAATTAAAACCCAACCAAAGCCAAAACCTCTTTGAAACACTCCCATAAACATTTCTTAATATTTATTTTACATCAATTTCAACCCTAGCCCAACATTGGCCCAAGTTAGCCCAATTTGACCTACATTGGCCCATTCACCAAAAGAATTCAAATCCAACCCAACTCAAGTCCAAACTACCCCAAATTTGCTTCAAGTCACTCATGACACATCCATGAGCTAAACCCAATAATTATTTGGCCCAACCTCTTTACAAAATTTCATCCCAAAATCCATTTTAAAATTCAAGAGCCCACTTTCCTAATCCATCTTAAAAGCCCATCTAAAGCCCTTTCAAAAAAGCCCAAAATTCTTCCAAGGCCCATATGACATTTCCCCTCATCATACTTTCAATTAAAATCATCCCTAAGTCCTAAATTCATCATCAAATAATTCCAAATCAAGCCTCATGCCAAATCACCCCTAAATACCAAAATTTTCCTTAAATCCATTTCCATGAAATTGACTTTACTTTTCCCAAGCCAAATGGAGCCATGGAGCCATGCATAAGCCATATGCAAGCCATGAGAGCCTCTTTACATGTCACCATGCCATTTTGGGCAAAAGGAGGAGGCTCTTTCCTTAACTCCTAAAGGTGGTTAACCACTTACATGATTCCACTAAACCATGCTTAAGCCTCATTGTACTTGGATTGTGACTTGACCCCACTAATCAAGCTGATCCAAATCACTTTCTCCTCGGCCTAAACCAGGCCTTGGGTGGTGCACCTAGCCCAAATGGGTGGGTTGACCCATTTAGGTCCAAATCTAGCCATGCCCCATTCCACTTTGGATCAAAGCCTTTACACATGTCCATGGCCGATTGATTGCACAAACCTCCAGCCACGACCCACTGACCACGAGGGTGACCCATGCACAGCCGGCCGGCCACCGAGCCGCCGGAAAACACCATGGCCGAGAGCTCACATGTGAGCCAACATTGAAATTCTCACTTGCTGAGCTGCCCCATGCCTAGTGGTCACCATGGCTGATCTTCTCCTCACCGAGGCAGGCTGATCCCAAGCCCTAACTCCCTACGAGAGGCCTTCCACCCTCTCCTATTTAAACTCCACCCCTCTCGGCCATGAGAGGTGTTGAAACAAAACCTTAAGGAAACTGCTGCCAAAATCACTCCGGATCACTCTCTACACATAGAGCACCTGATCCCAGCTGAATTCCAGCCCAATTCCTTCTAGCGAGCCCGATTTTGAGCTCGAACTTTAGCCCAAAACCAGGACACTTCTCCACGGTGAGCCGATTCCCAAATTGATTGGCTCTACACCTTCACCGGACCAGGGAAGGTGTCCACCACCAAAAGCCCCATCTCCGGGCCACCCGGTTGCTCCGGCCTCCAAGCTTTGTGATCGGGCTTGGTCGAAATCATATCCGGACGATTCACCGGACCGGGAGACTTCATGCGGAGCTTGCTGGGACCCGATCGAAGGTGCAACAACTCTCGGATTGAAGCCACACTTCTCCGAGCCAAGGTATGAGCTAACTCTCCATCCCGAGCTTCGGAGATTCTTCATTTCGAATGCCTTAGTTTCGATGCATGTTAGCCGTATAGATGTGTTCGTCTCTTCGAGACGAATCCATGAAGCATAAGAACATGAAAATCCATTGAGAATCGAGTGAGATCTTAGGGATTTAGTGTGGACGGCTCTCGGGTGAGAACACTTGGGGACGATGAACGGATGCCGTCCATTCGATACACGCGCGCACGGACGGCCGGGATTGCGTCGGACCGGGAGACGGTACGAGAACCGCGGGGCCCGGCTGCTGACTCGAGTGGCGGCGTCGAATGGGAGCGCGACGCGTGTGCGTTCGGAGCTGCCGAGGTTGACGCGGCGCCGCGTGGATAAATAGAAAATTAGGGTATTTTCTTATTTATTTAATTCCCTAAACTTCAAAAATCCATATCTTTGTGTAGAAAAATCACAAAAATAAAATAAAAATACCCTCTTGCTCGAGTGAACGAGAGGAGAATAATGTGGAAAAGAAATCATTTAATTTAATTAAGTATTTTATTTTTTATGATTTATTTACTCTCTGCATACATTTAATTCTCCATGCATGTATACAATTCACCATGGCATGAGACCATAGGGCTTTTGAAGCCTCCGAACTTGGGAACATTCCACGAATTTTCCAAGGTCGAGGCCATCTCTGTGAAAAGTTATTTATTTTTCAAATGCATGTTGCTGTTTTGAGTATTTTAATTCCAAAAATTAGCATGTTGTGAAATAAATTCTAGAAATATTTGGTGATGTTCCTTATGACCAGAGAACCCTAGGAAAAATAGGACTTGAGTTAATTCACTCAGATTAACCCTAATTGGCTTAAACACCCAAAATAGGTCTTTAATTAATTAGAGTTAACCAGGTATCAAATTGACTTGAAATCAATTCTCCACTGACCTTTAGGATCAGAGGAATCCACCATAAAAATTTGAGGTCAATTGGACTTGGTTAGCCCCACTAATTGGGTTGATTAAGCCACTTAGCCATTTTAAACTTTAAAAATTCATAACTTTTAAAATACTTTTAAAAAATTCACCAAATTGGTTTTGGAGCCTCTCTGATATCAGGGGAACCTAAGAAAATTAAAATTTCAATTTTCTAAAAAAGTTGATTTTTAATAATATTTTAATATTTTTAATAATTAAAAAATAATAAAAATCACAAAAATAATAAAATTCACTAAAATGTCACATTTTGAATTTTAATCACTTAGGAACAAATCCCACATTTTTCCTAAGTCTATTTAGTGAGATATTAAATTTTAAAGCCCTAGGGTAATTTTAAAATTAAAAAAAATGTATTTTCTAGCATTTTCACTAAAATAATTATTATAAATCATAGAAAAATCAGAAAATTGCAAAATTTGTTTCTCTGGTTTCCTTGATATTAGAGAGATTTTTGAAAAATATAAAATCCATTTTTCAACATTTATTTTATTTTTAAATTAATTAACACTCCAAAACTCAAAATAATTATAATAAAAATAATATAATTCAAAAAATCACCAAAATTGGTCCAAGTGCTTCTCTGGTCATTAGGAATGTCCCCTAATTTTCTTAAGGACAGAAACTTTCCCTTGGTCATGTTATCAAATTTTCCTTGAAAATCTCTATTTTCCACCAAAAATAATTATATAAATAAATTAAATACAGAAAAATCACATTTTCTCCTCTCATGTCTTTATTGACATATGAGTGAAGTCACATAAAAATTTCAAGTTCATTTGAGTTCAATTTAGTGAGTTATGAAATTATTAAGCTTAAAGGGTAAAATGGTAATTAAAATCTTTAATCCTTAATTAAAACTTTAGGTTTAATAAAAAATCAACAAGTAAAATATTTGATCCTAATCTGATTTGGATGATTGAAATTTAAATAATTAAAGGGTAGAAACCCATTAAATAATTTTAAAATGATTAAACTTTAATTAAATAATAGATTAAATTTGGAGGAATAATGAATTGGAATTATTAAAATAAGGGATCTTTATTAGGAAGAGATTTATTCTTTAATTTAAAAATCCCTAAATTAATTATATCAACTAATACTCAATTTTTAATTAAAATGATAACTCAAATTTAAAATATTAAAAGACTTAATTAAATCATTAAAATCTTTTGAAATTTCAATTAAAATTAAAAATAAAGCACTCTGATTTTGAGATGGCTTATTATGATGCTTAGGCCGAGTACTAGAGAGGGAGAGTATGATGTCATTTTTCTAGAATGCCCCCGGTATACTCGGTATCAGTGATCCTCTGTGACCATGGTGATGAAGATATTGCATGGGATTTTAATTGAGATTTGTGATAATGATGTGATGTGATGTATTTATTTTTTTTTAGTTTTTGTTGTATTACTTTGATTTTTATTGTGATACATGGACTATGCTTGATTCTGGGATATGTTTTTAGTTTTGCAGTTTTGCATTTTCATTTCTAGATATTTGTGATGGTAATTATAATTGTGAGCGGAATAGTTAAAATAGTAAGCTTGTTTGTTCTGTGTTGTGAAATGCATATGTCATGTAGTTAGTTGTTATTATTTAATGTTTTATATACTTGTTTTAAAATTTCATTACCCCAACAAGTCTCTAAAAAGCTTGTTATGTGAGTAGAAAGATTTTTAAATATTATAGGACAGTTGAAGTTAGAAATTTTGAGAAAAACCTATAAATTTCAAAAGGACAAAAATGCAAGTGCGAAGGTATGAATTTTATATTTAAATTTTTTTCTTTCCACCATGTCTTATTTCTATTATAGAAAACCAAGTTTGGGGGAGGGAGAAAAATCTTAACTATTATATGTTCTTAATTAACATATCATCAAGAATTATATATGATTTTTGTGATAAAATTTAATTGATTAACTATATTTAGATTTTATCTAAATATTATAGAAAAGATTGAAAAGAATTATTTTTTGGTAATGAAAGCTTAATTTTGTAGGTTAAGATATTTAGTATAAGACGATAAGAATGTAGTTAACTATTTAAAATAAAAGAAAACTATATTTTGAAATATTAAGAATCTTAGGAATTTAGTTGAGAAAGAAAAAAGAATTGGGATTTAATGATGTAAAAAGCTATGAAGTACATATAAGGTAAAAAAATATTTTAAAGTTTCAAATTTAGGAAATAAGAGTGAAGTTCAAAATTATTAACAGGTTGTCCAAATATAGTAATCCTCACTTGAAAAAAAGAAAAAAAAAGAAAGAAAAAGAAAAGTTGAAAAACAATCCTTGAAAAGAAGAAAGAAAAAAATAGGATTGAAAAACAATAAAAAAAAGTAAGGAGAAGCTTAAAGATGTCTTATCAAAAATTGGCTTCACTTGGATTAACATAAAGGGAAAACTAAAAGCATTTCTGAACTTATATTTACGATGAGTTTCTTTACTTAATGATATCCTCATGAAGTTCCTATCTTCTAAATATTCTAAATATTTGAATTGATATTGCAACATATAGTCATTCTTGAAATGAATAAAAACTAGAACTCTTAGACTTGATGACTAGATAGCCTTATACCTGCAGAACCAATCTAATTACTTGAAATCTTTCTAAGAATTCTTGCTATAATATTTATTTAAATCAAAATTATAGTATTTACGAATTAAAACTATACCACGATGAATCATAACTTTTATGTAGTACTAAAGATTACTTGAGGACAAGTAATAGTTAAGTTTGAGGGATTTTGACCCAAGGAAAAAGGGTTAAGATTTTCATGCTTATTTTACACTGATTTTGATGATATTGCACTTTAAAGAAGAGGTTTTTGTGCTTTTACGCATGTATGAAGATTTAAGGATAAAGGAGCGAAAATATGCAAAAAGGACTAAGATATGAAAATTTGACCTAGGGCACTGACGGCGAGGTCGATGGCGCCAATGATGTGATTTTCCCGAGAGTTCAGAATATATTCCAAAGAGGCGCCGATGGCGAGGAGATCGAGGTCGCTAACGGTGAGGTCGGCAAGGCAACGTTTTAAGAAGGCGAGTCGACGGCGCGACTTGAGGCCGCGCGATGGCGGGATCAGTGGTTCTTTCACAAAATACACGTCGAATGTGGACAATTTTCAAAGGGATGCTTGCAAAATCCTTGGTGACTCTTAACTGACTTTAAAAAGAACCATTTTAGGCCAAAAATTGTCCTTTTGGTGTCCTAAAAGTCTTGAGAGTATGTAAAAGTACTATTAGAGATTTCTAATAATTACTTAGTGTCCAATAGAGAGTCCACCATTGTCCATTGTTATTAGTGAGTGTTAAATAGTGAGTTCAAATAGAGATTGTGAAGATTCTTTGAAGGATTGTAAGAGTGGAAGGGAGAGTGAGAGATCTCTTCTGCATTGCCGTTTCGAAGGAGGATTTCACGTACTGTAAAGAAAGGAAAGAGATTCAGAGGAACTTCAAGGAGTTTGCTTGGGGAGGAATTTAAGATAAGTTATGTTTATTTACTTTAGTTTGTAGAACTTTACTTTTATATATGAAATCAAAGTTTTATTGCATCCTCTTCATGAATTTGAGTAGTTGATACGTCTTTCTCCTGGATTTTAATATTTTTGTGGAATGATAAAATAGAATTAATGTGCCATAAAAGATTTAAAGAAGTTTTTGATAATCTTTTACTTAGATCTTAATTTACTTCCAGTTGACGATTGAATAATTAAAACTGGTGAGTTTAACAACTATAGTAAAGATTACATCCGAGATTCATGGAGGTCGAAGTCCTTGGAAGGAGGGTGCAAATAAATAGGGAAATAATATTTATTGGGCGTAGGGTGAAGATTTTAAGCTGACAGGCTAAAATCCTCAATTAGGTTCTATCGTTTGGGTCTTGAATTGTAGATTGTTAGCCCTCGGGCGAGGGAATGCGGGAGCTCGAAGTGAAAGCCGATATCCTCCCAGCTTTAGCCGCCAGTTCGGTAACCAAGCATAGGATTAGTCAATGTTCTTTAATACTGGACCAAGGGGTAAGAATTGGTATGCTCCTATTTGACCTGTGTATTTTTTAACTAATTCTAATCATCTATTCACTTAAATATCTTATGAGGAGAAAGATTCTTGCTCGTATATTTGAACTTTACTTTAGTAGTATTAGTTGATTGTTAGTAGAACTAGTTTAATTTAAACATCATATTATTATCGATTGCGTATTAGTGACGGATAGGATATTTCGATTTAGTTGTGATTCGAATTGATTTCTATAATCTGATGCAGCCTCTAAAATATTCCTGTGGGATCGATATCCGAGTTATAGAGCCTTTATATTACTTAAACGATACATATACTTGCGTTTAAATGTAACTGCGACGATTAAAAGATTACGATATATAATTGTTACTAAAATTAAAAATTACACTCCGAGTTTTGGCACCGTTACTAAGGATTTAGATTTTCTTAGTGGTGTCGAATTCTTATATTTATAACTATATTTAAAGCTAGACTTGTTGCCAGGTGTTTCACTCGAAAAGATGGCATCGACTATAAGAAAAATTTTCTCGGTTTCTAAGAAAGATTTTTTTAGAATTATCATGGCATTAGTAGCTCATTTTGATTTGGAGTTACACGATTGGATGTGAAAAGTTGCCTTTCTAAATGTGAATTTAGATGAAAGTGCATGAGTTGATCGCGAGAAAATATCAAAGAAATTCGCTATATATTTTTGATGAAATTGCTAAGAAAGGTATTTTATTTATTGCAGGAATAAAAATTTATAAGTGATGGAGGCAAAAAGCATGAAATTGAGCAAATTTGGATCAAAAGGAGGAAATTCATGCAAATATAACTACTTCGTGACGGCGAATCGAGGCCTCACGACGGCGAGATCGTGAGGAGAAATTTACCGAAGGAATTATAACTACCTTGCCAACACCGAGCCGAGCCGCCGACGGCTAGATCGCGCGGTTTGAAGACCTTCTAGAAGACCCGACGGCGAGGTCGTTTGCTCCGACGGTGAGCTAGTTAATGCATATACATTGAACTGTGGACACTTTTTGAAGAGGTGTTTAAGCACCCCTTGGACCTTTACTTACCTCTATAAATAGAGGCCAGATTCTAGTGTCTAGGTGTGTCTATTTTAGAAGTCTTAGTCTCTTTTCATTTTCTTAAGTGTCATTTGTGTGAGTTTAATTTAGTTTGAGTGTGTTTAGTGAGTTCATTAGTTTAATTGAGTCTTATTTAGTTTGGCATCTTAGAAGAAAAGTCAAAGGAACTTCGAAAGTGTTTGTTTGGGGAGGAAATTAAGATAAGTATCTTTGTTTATTGTAGTTAACTTTAAATGAAATCCATGATTTGTTTTATTCCCATGCATTACGAGTAGTTTTCTTAGTCTTTCTCATTGTTTATGAAAATTATGCGGATTGATGAAATTAAATAGAAGCACATAATATAATATTAAAATAAATTGTGATAAGTTTTTACTTAAAACTTAATTTACTTTCAATCTGGCCAATTGAGTAGTTAAAATATGTTGAATTATCAACTATAGTAAAAATTACATCAATTCGGGGAAGTCGAAAAGCCTTGGAAGGCGGGTGCAAATAAATAGGGAAATATTAATTATCGGGCGTAGAATTGAATATTTTAGTGTAATGAGTAAAATACTCAATTCGGTCCTCTTGTTTGAGAGTTGAAGTGTAGATGTTAGCCCTCGGAGTGAGGGGAACGTGGGAGCTACGAAGTGGCGATTTAGTATCCTCCCGGCTTTAGCTTCGCCGAGGATTCAATAATCAAACATAAGTTAGTCGATGTTCTTTACTGGACAAAAGGGTAAAGAATAGGAATGCTCATATTTGTCTAAATACAATTTAAAAAAAATCTATTTAAATTCATCATTCACTTAATTTTCTAAAAACAAGGAGAAGGATACTTTTTTTCGAATTATTTAAATCAACTTATTTCAAGCATTAGTTTACTTTAGTTGCAATAGTTACTTTTAATTTTAGTTTACTATATTAGTAAGTAATTCCTTTAAATTTAGGCGATAACAAATCTGTTAAAAGTTTCCCTGTGGGATCGATAACGGAATCACACTAGAGCCTTATATTACTTGATACATACGTATACTTGCGTAGAATCCACACATTATACATTAAATCATATATCTATATTTAAAGCGGAATCAAGTTTTTGGTGCCGTTGTTATAAACATAAATTGCGTAAACGTATTAAAAGTGGGTCGAGTTGTTGGCGTCGTTGCGGGGAAGTAAAGAAAATTATTTACTAACAAAAATGTGATATTTTTATTTTTATAAAATTGTATGTGAAAATTTGGAAATGAAAATTTAATACCTTACGATTCGAAATTAGAGCGTACGATTAAAAATTAGAAAATAAAAAAGAGAAATTATTAATTTAACACAAATGACAAATATACACAAGAAAATGAAAATATAAATCAACCTTGAACCATTACGAGATTATGCAGCCCTACATTAGATGAAATTCATTTAGCTATTCAAAACACGATGTAGGCGCTAATTCATTCAAAGTTAAACTGCAATTATCCAAATGGTACAAAACAATCAATTTGTGGTTCACTGCGAAGATCCTAATTTACATCTTCTTAGTTTTTTAGAACTATGTCTTTGCCCCGAATATGAAGGAGTATCTAAGTGCTATTAGACTTAGACTTTTCCTTTTTCTTTAAGGGATAAAGCGAAAATGTGGTTAAATTCGTTAGCACCTCGATCTATTAAAACTTGGGGAGAATTATCTAATTTCTATCCGAATATTTTCCCTTAATGCTAAAACTGTTAGCTTAGAAATGATATAACTTCTTTTTAGTCAATTTGATGGAGAGTCAATATATGAATCTTGGGAGAGATTTAAAGAACCTCTTAGGAAATGCCCACATCATGCGTTGCAGTTGGTTAATTATCCAAAGTTTCTATAATGGATTAGTAGGATCTTTAAGATCAATCATCGATGCTTGATCTTTGGAGGATCATTAATGTGAAAACCATTTGATGAAGCCTATACACTAATCGAAGAAAATGGCAACAAATAATTTTCAATGGCCTGCTGATAGAATGAATAAAAAAATAGTTAGTATTCATGAAAATGATGCAATATCTATGTTAGCTTCTGAAATGTTCGCATGTCTAAAAAATTAGATCATTTTAAGATTACTCCAAGCATGTGACAAATTCATCTGGACAACTTATAGAATCCCAATCTCAATATGAAACAATTAATGCAATTAACAACGGACCCAATAATCCTTATGCAAATTATTATAATCTGGATGGAAAAATCATACTAATTTTAATTGGAATAATAATACAACTAATCAGCCTTGAATAATATGACACAACAATTAGGAAATCTACTTAATCAAGGAAATCTAATTATAAACCTAATTATCCACCTGGATTTAATAATAATAACCCTCAATTTAAAGATAAGAAATTATCTATAGAAGAATTATTAAATATGGGCCAACATTTACAAAATCGAGGAAATCAATTACAAATACAAGGAAACCAATTACAAAATCAAGAGACAACTATCAAAAATATTGAAACTCAACTTGGACATATCGCTACTGCACTTAATAATAGAATACCTGGAACATTTCCTAGTAATGTGGAAATAAATCCAAAGGCAAGGAAATGAACAAATTAAAGCGATACAATTATGAAGTGGAAAAGAATTAGAACCTCGAATTTAGAAAGAACCTGAAAGTCAAAAAAAGGAAGTGGAAATTGAAGAAAAATAATCAACAAGATCCAAACTTAGAAAATCCTTTAATACCAATGAAAATTTGGTGAAAAACCTCACCATTTTCTGACTAATTCAACATAAAGACAAACAATTTGCTAAATTCCTTAAAATTTTGAAGAAATTAACGATAAATATTCCTTTCGTAAAGCTTTAGAACAAATGCCAAACTATGTAAAATTTATGAAAGATATTCTAATAAAAAAAAGAAAATTTGCGATAATGAAATGGTTGCACTTAGTGAAGAGTGTATGCTATTATTCAGAAAAAACTTCTAGAGAAAAATTAAAAGATCTGGTAGTTTCACTATACCCTGCGTTATTGGAGAAAAATTCTATGGAAAAGCTTTGTGTGACTTAGGAGCAAGCATAAATCTAATGCCTCATCAATTTTCAAGAGATTAGGATTGGGAGAAATTTCACCTACTTCAGTAACTCTTCGGTTAGCTGACCGTTCTGTTACATATCCTAAGGGAGTTATTGAAAATGTATTAGTAAAAGTGGATAAATTTATCTTCCACAGTAGATTTTATTGTTCTAGATATGGAAGATGATAAAGAAATTCTATCATTTTAGGGAAGACCATTTTTAGCCACTTGGAAAAGCTATGATTGATGTTCAGAAAGGAGAATTAACTATGAGAGTAAATGTCCAAAAAGTAACTTTTAATATTGCTAAATCAATGAAATATCCTACTTTAGAAAAGATGATGAGTGTTTTTGAATGGAAGTACTTGATCATTTACAAAGAACATTTAAAGAATATTATGAAGAAAAATTAGAAAAGAAAATATTGAATTAATTGAAAAAGCCGATATAAAGGAAGAACTAGATTATATTCAAGAGAAATTTGAATTTTTGGATAACAAAGAAAATACTTGAAAAATATAGTTCCATCGATTAATAAACCTCTCACGAACTTGAGTTAAAAATGTTACACAATCATTTAAAATATGATTACTTAGGTAATTCTTCAACTTCTGCCGATTATTATTTCATCTGAATTAAATGAATCTCAAGAACAAAAACTTTTAGATACGTTAAAAAAATATAAGAAAATTTTTGTTGGACTTTTGCATGAGATATTAAAGGAATTAGTCCTTGATACGTATGCACGAAATTATTTTAGATAATGAACATAAACCTAAAAAGTGATCCACAAAGGAGATTAAATCCGATAATGAAAGAAGTAGTCAAGAAAGAAATTTTAAAATGGTTAGATAATGGTATTATATATCTGACACACGACGGTGCTTGGGTAAGCCAGTCCTTTGTGTGCACAAAAAGGAGGGGGAGGCTAGCCATTGTGAAAATAACGATCTTATCCTTATAGACAGGGATTCTTGGATGGAGAATATGTATTGATTATAGAAAATTAAACACAGCCACTAGAAAGATCACTTCCCTTTACCATTTCTAGACCGAGATGTTAGATAGATTAGTCGGATATAAGTATTTTTGTTTCTTAGATGGATATACCGGTTATCATCAAATACAAATTGCTCTGAGGGATCAAGATAAAACTACATTACTAGTCCTTATGGAACTTTCGCTTTTCGAAGAATGCCTTTTGGATTATGTAATGCTGCAACTTATTCAAAGATGTATGATGTCTATATTTAGTAAATTAATTGATAATGGAATAGAAGTATTTATGGATGATTTCTACGTATTTGGAATAACATTTGACACATGCTTAAATCATCTTGAAAAAGTATTTGAAGTATGTGAGAAAACTAATTCTAGTTCTTAATTGGGAGAAATGTCAATTTATAATTACAGGCGGCATTGTATTAGGGCATAAAATTTCGGAAAAAAGACATGGAAGTAGACCACTCAAAAATTCGAAGTAATAGCTAATTTACCTCAACTACGGTAAAGGGGTAAGAAGTTTTCTTGGACATGCTGGATTTTACAGGTGTTTATATTAAAGATTTTTCAAAAATTACTAAACCTCTATGCCAACTTCTTGAAAAGGACAAGAAATTTGAATTTACAACCGAATGCACGAATGCTTTGAATTGTTAAAGATAAATTAATTACGGCTTTATAATAGTTTCACCTAATTGGGAGAAACCATTTGAGCTTATGTGTGATGCTAGTGATTATGCTATAGGAGCAGTTCTTGGGCAAAGATATGATAAGATTTTCAAAGTTATATACTACATAGTAAAACTCTAAATGATCTTTAAGATAAATTATACGATTCTTGAAAGAGAATTGTTAGCAATTGTATATGCTTTTAATAAATTTGACATTATCTAATAGGAACTAAATGTATTGTGCTGATCATTCTGCTATAAAATATTTAATGGAAAAGAAAGATTCTAAATTAAGATTAATTAGATGGATATTATTAATGCGAAGAATTTGATTTTGAGATAATTATGAGTAAATGTCAGTGCTTGATCATTTATCAAGAGATTAGAAAATCATGAATTATCTAATATTGATAATGAAATTTTAAACAGTTTTCTTTTTGATGAACAACTTTATAATATAAATGAGTTGAAAATATGCTTGGTATGGTGATATAGTAAATTATATTGTAAGTGACATTTTACTGCTGTTAGCTTTGCAACAATAGAAAAAATTCATTCACGATACTAAATCATATTTTGGGATGAACCATACTTATATAAGCAATGTAAGGATCTAATTATTAGAAGATGCGTACCTTATGACGAAAGCTGAACCAATCATTCAAAAATGTCATGACTATGATTTTGGAGGACGTTTGGGACGGATACGCTAACGTATAAATTGATACGGATTCTCTTGGCTTCTCTATTTAGAGATGTATATAGATATATAAAAACCTGCGATAAATGCCAAAGAGTAGGAAACATATCAAAGAAAAATGAAATGCCTCTGAATTTTATATTAGAAGTTGAAATTTTTGATGTTTTGAGGATTAGATTTCATGGGACCTTTTGTTGCGTCATTTGGAAACTCATATATATTAGTAGCTCTTGATTATGTTTCCAAATGGATTGAAGCACAAAGCTTTATCTATGTGTGATGCTAAAAGTGTTTCAAAATTTTTAATGAAAAATATTTTTACTAGATTTGGAATGCGAAGTGATTATCATTGACGGAGGAACTCATTTAGAAACCAAATATATTCGCAAACTAGTAGAAAAGTATAATATTTTGCATAAGATATCAACTGCTTATCATCCACAAACTAGTGGATTAGTTGAAGTTTCTAATCTAGAAATTAAGCGTATATTAGAAAAGTGTTTGTAAATTATAACGGATCGGACTAGTCTATAAGACTGAACAACGCATTATGGGCATACGGAATTTGCTTATAAAATTCACAGTTAGGAATGACTCCTTACAGGCTTATATATGGAAAACTTGCCACTTACCGGTTGAATTAGAACATAAAACATATTGGGCGATTAAAAGAATTTAATTATAATATGAAAGAAAGGCTGGTGAGAAGAGATTGTTGCGATTAAATGAATTGGAAGAATTAAGGAATGAATCATATGATAATGATAAGATTTATAAAGAAAAGGATGAAATTATGGCATGATCGGAAAATTAATCGAGAGAAATTTTGAACCAGGACAAGAAGTTTTGCTTTATAATACTAGATTGAAATTATTTCCTGGGAAATTGAAATCTCGATGGTTAGGACCTTTCACCATAACTCGAATATTTTCATATGGAACTATAGAAATTGAAGATCAACGAGGACACTTAGATTTAAAGTAAATGGACATAGATTAAAACCATATTTCGAAAATAGACGACCAAATTTTAAAGAGGTTTTAATGCTTAGTCAACCTGAACACTAACTGAATTGGAATTGGTGGCGTGTTTAAACTGAAACGCTTTATGGGAGGCAACTCATAGTAGTCTTTTATTTTTAAATGTCTACGTATTAGTGAGCACATATTATTAAAACAAATCTTACTACTTTCAATTTTTATTAGAATCATCACAAAAACTGAACCTATTGGATGAGATCAGAAAATATTCGAACGAGCGAAAATGGGCGATTTTTACGAATCTCACGAGACGGCGAAACTCGAACCGTGACGGTGAGATCGTGGACCATTCCGCAAATTCGGTTTATAAGCAAGTCGCCGATGGAGAGAACTTCGCCGAAGGCGAGGCAATTAAAAATTTGGTTTCTTAAAGATTTTCGTGCGGTTTTGGACGGATCTAAGCCATTCCTTCGTAAGAAATTATTCCAAATCCGATTTACATTTTCTTCCTTAGGAACGACTAGAGATAAATCCATTCCATCGAAATGGCTTCCAAATTCACAGAAACCACGAAAACTAAAGTTTTCAAACGGAAAGAATTCGTCGAGTTCGGAGGCACGAGCGAATCTTCAACAAAGGCTTGATGAAGAAAAGACTTATCGAAAAGAAAGAGGATTCTTGATAGAGGGTAGAAGATTCTACTACAAAAATCGAAGAAATGATCGCACGGCGGCATTGGGAGGTATTTTGTTATACAACTTCACGACGTAGTTATACCGGTAGTTAAAGAGTTTTACTCTAATTTACATGTGATCAACAATGGAAATGTGTACGTCAGAGGAAGATGGGTAACATTTACTCTGTAAGGGTAAATGAATTGTGTTCTATAGAAAATACCTCTGTTTGTCATTATTCCGACTTTTGTGCCTTCAAGATACAATATGGAACGAGATCTGAGATACCTAACCGATGAACCGGATGATTGAGAGTTACGAGAAGACGGGTATGTCAGTTTTACGCATCACTTCTAAACACGTCTCAGCTTAGCGACATTTCTTTATATCATCAAAATTATTACTACCATGAGAGTAAATAAAGTTTGAAAAGGAATGAGGAAATTTATTTTAAACTACGTATTCAAATTGGATTACCTATCGATGTTGGATCAATAATAGTAAAGTTTGCATTGGAATTAATTGTGCATGGGTCGGTGCATGGACTTGGACACCCATCTCTTTTATATTTGCTTTATGCGAGTTAATACCAAGTTTCTTATGAGGCTTGGGAAAAAGTACTTTTTACCATGGAAACCCCTAGATCTCTTGATATGTTTCCCACTTTGGATAACAATGATGAGATCACCGTTATTTCTGACAGAGCATCACAGAACAATCCTTTAGCAAGGCCCTTTGCGGTAAGACTAATTTCATTACGAAGAAGATTAAAGGATTGGAGAAAGAATTGCAAAATGTGATGAATTCCATTGACAATATCTCTGATATGTTTGATCATATTGATTGGAGAATGAAAGGAGCACTTTGATCATACTGGACATCTGGAGGCCAGTTTATTCATTTACTAAGACATAAAGGACTGAATTAATGAAGAATGTTTATTGTAGAATTCCCTTTCGAGGGCCCTTCCTGAATTGTTGTCTTTTGCGTTGCATCGGAAATGTCAGAGAAGATGTTAGTTCAGACACTGAAGAGTAGGAAATATTTCTATGTTTTTGTTATATTTGTATATATATGTGTGTGTTTGATTTGGAGTTAAGTTTTATTATGAGTCGAACTTTGATTTGATCATCTCGAATTTGATGAGATTATTTGTAAATTGTTATGTCTCGACATTTAGAGTGTTGTGGTTTGGATTGCGATGCGATGTTATGGATTTGAACATTTAAGTTAAGTATGTGTGAAGTTGTCGGTGTGAAAATTGTAAGTTTTGTGGATTTCATTTATAAAGTTATATTGTTTGTGTTGTGTGACTTTTTGTGAGTATAAGTATCTAATCTTTGTATTATTATTAAATTAAGTGATCGAAGATTGATTAAAGGTAATTCGAGTTGAAAATGATTGTGAATTTCAAAAATTTAAAATTTTTGGAACCTCGCCAACGGCGAGAATTATCTCGCCGGCAATGAAAAACCGGCCAGCAATGAAGGCAAAGGCCTTGTAAATGATTTTCCGAAACTTTGCCTTATGGAATTAATTAGTTCGCCGACGGCGAGAAAAACCTCGCTGACAGCGAGAACGCAAAAAAACCTATATTTGACCGATCGACGATACTATTCATCATCCATTTCCTCAATTTTCGAAAAAGCTGACCTAGGGCTTGAGAGATCTGATTTGAAGCGATTTCAACACTTTTGACACCGGATTTCATTTTTCCCTTGGTAAGAGCTTCACTCCTATGCAAGAATTTTGATTTTCACCATGAATTTCTTCTACATTGGGATATTTTGAAAAATTTTGAAATGTGAAGAAAATACTTGGAAGAATTTCATAGAGGTGATTTAAATGGATTTTAGTTGTTGTAGGAAGCCTTCTTAGTAATATTTGGGAGTTTAGTTAAAATTTTTGTAAATTTCCTGAGATCGAGAAATGGCTCCACAAAAGCGACGAATAGATTATGATGAAACCCGATTCATTAATGCAAGAGCACAAACTCGATATTTTCAAAATATTCGACGAGAAAGTGCATACGGAATTGAGTTTTTCAAAAATCACGGAGGAGAAGTAGAGTGAGTTATAAAGGAGCGAGGATGGGGAAAATTTTTGTTACGTGACCAGGCTTGTTTGTAAAAGTTGTGAAGGAATTTTATACGAACTTAACACAGGTTGAGATTGCACCGGTTAAGGTTAGAGGATTTTTTGTGGATTTATTTCTTTAGAATAAACGCTTATTATGAAGTACGAACTACACACCGGCGAGTATGAAACTTTTGGAACTATGGAAGGACCCTTTGGAAAAGTGATCGACTTCCTCACTGATGGAAAAGAGTCTGGAAGATAAAGCAGCGGGAACGGGTAAACTTTCCTCTTTCTATGCTAAATCGACATCTAAAGCCTGGCATTATTTTATTTGTTTACTTTTATTTACTACCTACCACCATAGTGAGGGTAACGAGATAAACGATTAATTTGTATTCGGAACTGAAGAGTATTAATGTGGGAAATATTATATATAAAAACATATTAGTCGCCATAGAAATGAAAGTGGAGGAGGACTAGGACATCTGGTCTTATCATGCACTTTGCCAGTGCAGGGTAGAGCGAGAGATGATGAGAAATGGATAGAGCTATGAAACCCCTTACTCGGGCTAATATAAAGAAATATGAATCCTATGAAGGATGGAGATCTGAGACAAGGGGGATTATGTACCTTCTTGAGTAGAGATATACCTACTAGTTATGAACCACCCCTCGGTACACCACTCCTACCTTGAGGATGCGATGAATGAGTTAACCCTTTGAGTAGAAAGAAGTTTTGAGATATTTGAAGAAAATATGGAAAGAATATTTGAGCATATAGATCGAAAAGGATCGGGCTTGGAGAGAAGACACGATTATGATAGCGAATATCTCCGGCGACATTCGAGAGTACGAGATTGCATACTATGAAGGCGGCGTCGATATAGAAGTGGTGATTTAGATGTTATGCTCTGAGTGCCCAGATTGATGGCAGTGCAAACTGCTCGGCCATCTCGGCTAGAGATCGGGGAGATGACATAGTTTGGGATTTTAATGTAGAAGATTAAGTCTTTTTTTAGTTTGTTTGGTTTGTTTAGATTTGTTGTTTTGCAAACTTTATTATTTACGTATGTAATATTTTAGTACTTTACGTGGACTTTGGACTTGATATGTTGTTTGTTTGCTTGACGTTGATATTAAATTTATTGTGTGTTAAGTGAGTTGCAAGATTTTTATATATATAGGATGTTAGTCTTTCTTTAATGTATTGTTTAAATTTTAAATGTATGTGTATTAACATATTATGTTTTCTTTGTTATGTTTGATACTTATTTTAAAATTTCCATCCATAACACTTTCTTTTTAAATATTATATGTGGAAGAATACTAACAACACGGGTTAATGAAAGTAATGAAAAAGCACAGAAAATTTCAAAAGAAATACCTAAAGCTCGAAAGGTATGATGAATTTTATTTATATACTTTCCCTTTTTCACTATGTAGTATAGATAGAAAAATTTAAGTTTGGGGAAGAGTAAAAATACAAATTTAATTATTAAATTGTTCTCGAAATTTATTTAAAAAATTTATTATTAAATGATTTTACATAGTAATTTTTCAATTGATAAATATGAGTTACTTTATTTAATTATTATATAAAGATAAAGAAATATTTCTAGTAATTGATTAATTAATGGAATAAGATATTTGGTTAAAGGAATAAGAATATAGTAAACTATTTAAAGTAAGGAAACTATATTCTAAAAATTGAAAATTCTTAGTATTTAAGTGAAAAAGAAAGTATAGAAACTCGATGATAAAGAGTTTATATGAAATATATATAAGCAAAGAAATATTTTAAGTTTAATTTGAAGAAATTGAAGTTCAAAATTATTAACGGGCTATCCGGATACGGTAATCCTCACTTGAAAAAGAAAAAAAAAGAAAAGAAAAGAAAAGAAAAGAAAAATATAAGTGAGGAGAAGCTTGAGGAGATGCCTTATCAAAAATTAGCTAATGGAATCAGCCTAGGGTAAGAACTTAATTATATTTCTAAACTTATATTATGGATTAGTATTTTACTAAATAATGTTTCTTGAACTTCTGTCATCTAAATATCTTAAGTAATTTACTATTTTAAATATAGTAATTCACGAAATAAATAGAAAGTTTAGAAATCTTAGAGTTGATAACTAAATAATCTTATCTCTATAAAGTTAATTTAATTACTTAGAAATATTTACATTGACTTTATTATAATGTTATTTAAATTTAATTCATATCTTATCGAGTTGAAAAATTCTATTATAGAAATCATTATTTTTATTTAGTATTAAAATTACTTGAGGACAAGTAATAATTAAGTTTGGGGGATTTTGATCACAGAGAAAAATACGTAGAAATTCATATATTTATTTTTGATGAAATTGCTAAAGAAATGTATTTTTCTTTATTTTATTGTAGGAATAAAGATTTATAAGTGATGGAAGCAAAAAGCATGAAATGGAACTTAAATTTGGATCAAAAGGAGGAAATTCATGCAAATATAACTACTTCGCCGACGGTGAGATCGAGGCCGCCGACGACGAGATCGTGAGGAGGGGTATGAAGGGTGCAACTACCTCGCCGACGAGCCGAGCCGCCGACGGCGGATCGCGTGGTTTGAAGACCTTCTCGGCCACGTGAGCGAGTCGTTTCCGTGACGGCGAGCTAGTTCAAAATGCATATACATTGAACTGGACACTTTTTGAAGAGGTGTTTAAGCGCCCCTTGGACCTTTACTTACCTCGCAAATGAGGCCGAATACAGTGTCCTAAGGTATACATTTTTAGAGAGTCTTAGTCTCTTTTCATTTTCTTAAGTGTCATTTGTGTGAGTTTAATTTAGTTTGAGTGTGTTTAGTGAGTTCATTAGTTTAATTGAGTGCTATTTAGTTTCTTTGTCTTGCAGAAGGAAAAGTCGAAAGGAACCTCGAGGTACGCGAGGGAGAATTAAGATAAGTATCTTTGTTTATTGTTGTTAACTTTAAATGAAATCCATGCTTTGTTTATTTTTATGCATTTTGAGTAGTTTTCTTAGTCTTTCTCCTTGTTTATGAAAATTATGCGGATTGATGAAATTAAATAGAAGCACATAATATAATATTAAAAAATAAATTGTGATAATTTTTACTTAAAACTTAATTTACTTTCAATGCGACGAATTGGGTAGTTAAAATATGTTGAATTATCAACTATAGTAAAAATTACATCAATATTCATGGAGAGTCGAAAAGCCTTGGAAGGCGGGTGCAAAATAAATAGGGAAATATTAATTATCGGGCGTAGAATTGGATATTTTAGTGTGACGGAACTAAAATACTCAATTCGGTCCTAACATTTAAATCGAAGTGTAGATGTTAGCCCTCGAGGTGAGGGGAACGTGGGAGCTACGAAGTGGCGGCCGATATCCTCCCGAGCTGGCCATGATTCGGTAATCAAACATAGGATTAATCGATGTTCTTGCTGGATAAAGTAAAGAATAGGAATGCTCCTATTTGTCACAATACAATTTAAAAATTCTATTTAAATTCATCATTCACTTAATTTTCTAAAAACAAGGAGAAGGATACTTTTTTACGAGATTATTTAAATCAACTTATTTCAAGCATTAGTTTACTTTAGTTGCGATAGTTACTTTTAATTTTAGTTTACTATATTAGTAAGTAATTCCTTTAAATTTAGGCGATAACAAATACGGTAAAAACTTCCACAATGGGATCGATAACGGAGACTCCACTAGATCCACTGTATTACTTGATACGATACGTATCTTGCGTGAATGCGTTATGCGTTAAATCATATATGTATATTTAAAGCGGAATCGAGTTTTTGGTGCCGTTGTTATAAACATAAATTGCATACATACTAAAAGTGGATCATGAGTCAACTTTGAAGGATTTTGGTTGAAGGAAAGGAACACATGGTGTGTAAACTTAAGAAATCGATATACGACTTAGCGAAGCTTCTTGATAATGGTATCTTAAGTTCGATGATGCCATCGCACGTCCTTTAGATTTAAAGGAAATCTTATTGATCGGTGTATATATCTAAAGGTCGGTAGAGCAAGATAATATTTCTTCTTGTTTGTATGTTGATGACATCTTGCGACTAATGATATTGGTTTATTATATGAAACTAAGATTTTCTCTTAAGAACTTTAAAATGAAAGATATGAGTGAGGCATCCTATGTGATTAGAATCGAAGTATTTTGTGATAGATCACGAAGTTATTTAGGATTGTCTCGAAAACCATATATCGAAAGAGTTCTTAAGAGATTCAATATGGAAGGGTGCTTAACAGGAGTGTTGCTCCATCCGATACGGGGCGGTTTTCCTTCCTTGCTAGCTTTTCTACCAAAGTTTGCGGTCGAGCAAACGGCGTAGTTCTAGTTCTTTTCTTGCGGCTATCATTGTAGTATGCGGGTCGTGGTAATGTGGCGACAATCTTTCGAACATTCTCCTCATCCTCTCGCGGCGGAGAGGGGATGGAACCTGCTTCCTCCCAAAAGTGGTATGTAGTCGGGCGGTGGTGTATATTCGGTAGCGGTGTATATTCGGCAACTGCGGAATTTCCTCCAGGAAAGCGATCTCGGCGGCTACGGCCTCTCCGGCGATCCTTCTATTTCTATTTCTTCTTTGGGTCTTTGTCGGCGACGGAATCTTTGAGCTGGACCCGATTTCGAAGACGAGAAGGTCTTACGGGAAGATCCGTACCCTCCACGGTAACGGGTTTATCATAGTTACGGATTTCTTTCCCCTTTGATTTGGCGAAGTCGGGGTAGGTGCGAAACAACTAGACCGGTGGGGGTAGTGAGAACGGTCCTCTGCGGAAGCGGTACTCCTCCTAGTCGGGACCCTTTGCGGGGAGGAAACTCTTGGGTCGACCTAAGGTTGAACTCGAGCGGTGGCTCCTCGGCTTCGGATACCTTGTTTGTCGGTGCAAAGAGGGAGACGTCGGTGACCTTGACGTTCGTGTTTTCAAATCCCCGTCCGAATCGGATGACCCCATTGTCGGGCGGCTCATCCTTATAGACAACGAAGTCCGGTCCGTTGGTGAAGGAGAAAATCGGTTTCGGGGCTTCCATTTCGCGAGGTAGATTCGGTTGTCGGTCCCAAGTTATGCTTCTTTTCTTCAGAACGAAAAGAAAGGAATTGAAAAGAGTCCGAACTCATTCTTTGTTCATGTATTTATAAAAAAGAATCATTTGTTAAAAGAATCACTTATTAGAGGGTTTGTTTATTTAGAACGGAATGTTCAAAGGTGTAGAGAAGGTAAGGAATCCGATTCGAAAGGAAAAGAAAGTCTTAAGCAAGACTTCCCGACTCGAAGGATCACTCCTAAACTAACACCTATCGGGGGTCCACCCCACCTCGAAATGAGGTAAAAGGATCTCGGAACCTCTCTGTTTAGGGGTGTCTACAACGGTGGCTCCTAAATCCGAGAGAATGTTGGCTATACTTGTTCGAGATAGAAATGAACATAGTATTCCAACGGAAAGAAGGGTAGTTTGATCCACGAGGGACATGGATACACTACCGATTTTTGAAAACGAATTATTTGATTATAATGGAGAGAGGAATCTTCCCAGCGTGAGTCGCCAGAAGTTGTCGGCATATTTTTTAGGTTGTGTGATATTTTGAAAAGGGGGCGCCTAACAGAAGTTGTCGGCGAATTTAAATTTTAAATTTGATTTAAATATATATATATATAATTTAGAAAGTAGTATTTGATTTTGAAAATAATTTTAATATGAGATTAAACCGATCTCGCATCCCGAATAGTTTATATAAACGAGCGCCGCACCACGAGCCGTGTATCTATCCCTAAGGATAGACACACGCTTGAGGAGTGGGGCTCGATCAAATAAACTAGAAGTTTTGTGACATCCGTTTGGTACGCGAACCAATTTTATAAGCCGACAAATTCCACGCTTAATATGAAAGTATTAAACGGGGTTTATATTACACAGGTTCTTTAAAATTCCTATAAGGGCAAGCCACTATAGTTAATTACATCTTAAGTGACGGGAATGACCTAAGAAAACTCTCGATAATAACCAATAATTACGCTCTCAAGAATTTCAAAATTTAAGGTTTTCGAAGATTGAATTTTGGAATTTCGATAGGGAATGGATCGAATTTGGAACATTTTGTTTTGTGAATCGAAAGGAAGAAAGGTAGGAGAAATCAACGATTCGAAGTGAACTTCGGTAATTTCCCGACTATCCTATCGTTTGGCTCGAGTTTAGGAAAGTCCTAATGTTTATTTAGTATTTCAATCTTGCCGATTTTAATTAATTAGGGCTTATATTTGTATGATAAAATCAAACAAATAGCTCTAGAAGATGTGAGGGTTTATTGTCGTATCGGACGACTACCTCGGAATCCTAAGACCGGTTAGGGCTTAATTTGCAATGCAAATGCCTAACGAAGAGGTTGAGGATTTATGTTGCACTAGGCAAGCTACCTCGAAGTCCTATGGCTTTGTTGTTTAATTCTAAGAAGGTTTTGCTGAAGTTGGTTCAAATTTTGTTGATGACGATGGCCGTCTTCGCCCACCATGCTCCAAGCTCCTTGTTGTTGCGGAGGTTTAGTTTTAGAAATCATAAATCGGGGGATGAGAAAAGTGTTTTGGTTTAGAGAAGATCTTAATTTCCAAGTGTTTTGTATTTTGATTAAAACAAATCTTAAAGTTGATTATAACGACACGGTTAAGATCCCGCGGTTCCATCCTTCGGCATCATTATTTTTATCGGATTCACTTAGTCCGGATAGATTTGCTAAACTCAACTGAATGAGTTCCACACTTTCATTTAGACCGTGGGAAATCCCGTTAGCAACACGTAGGTTACATCATCCGAGGTATTCCCGATCATCCAACGGGACGTTTTAATTTAGTTGCAATTGTAGTTTTGTGTTACGTTTGTGATTAAATTTTGAGTTGTTTTATATTTTGAAATGTTGTGGCGGTGAATTTTATCTTGCGATGACTTTTAACTTAGTTTTGGTTTCGGTTTTAGGGACTATCCTAAAGGTGTGGGTTTTCATGCAACGAGTTGTTTTATCATGCAAGAAAAGTGAAGTGCATCTGCAATAAAGTAAATTGCGGGGAAGTAAATTGCAAGAAAGTAAATTGCAATAAAATAAAAGCGTACTGGAGGGTCTTCCCGTCATCCCAAGCTACACTTAAAATACAATTAGAATATTTAAGCAAGTTCCTAGGTAAAGCTAAGGAAAGGTTATGGTTTTCACCAAATTCCTAATCATATAGCTAGTCATCTCCTATGACGTCTAGGTTCTTTGTGTTTTTGTTTGAGGACGATTTTCTTCATCGAAGAACAATTAAGTCGATTGTTCTTATAAATATCCTATCATATTGAGGAAGTGCTTAAGAAGAATCTTAAACATCTTTTCGATATTTTTAGGATTGTTTTAAGTCCAAATGAATTTAATTATATAAATGAATCAATCGTCAGAGGTTTTCAAGTTTTGTTAACTTGCCGAGTGAATTAAGACATTTGAATATCTTATGAGTGAAGTAGCACTTCATTTAATGTTTCATTTAGGAGTTATAATAATCAAAGCTTTCGAGGGTAAATTAGTATTCAAATGATTTGATTTAAGTTAAAGGGTTTAAATTTGGAATAGTGCTCGAGTTGCTTTATATTTAATTTCTTTTATGTCTTAGGTGATGTTATATTTAATTCAATTTAATTTAATTGAGTTTTAATTTAATTTAATTTAATTTAATTTGATTTGATGTTTAATTAATTTGATTTGATTTAATTTTAATTTAATTTGATTTGATTTAATTTAATTATTTAATTTAATTTAATTATTTAATTTTAATTTAATTTAATTTAATTTTATTTAATTTAATTTGATTTAATTTTAATTAAATTTTAATTTACTTTATTTTTAATTTTAATTTAGTTTAATTTGATTTAATTTTAATTTAATTTTAATTTACTTTATTTTTAATTTTAATTGAAATTTTAAAAAAGTTTAATAATTCAATTAAGTCTTTTAATGTTTTACATTTGAGTTATCATTTTAATTAAGAATTGAGTATTAATGATATAATTAGTTTAGGGATTTTTAAATTAAAGAATAAATCTCTTCCTAATAAATATCCCTTATTTTAATAATTCGATTTATTATTCTTCCAAATTTAATCTATTATTTAATTAAAGTTCAATCATTTTGAAAAAATTGTTTAATGAGTTTCTACCCTTTAATTATTTAAATTTCAATCATCCAAACCAGATTAAGGTCAAATATTTTACTTGTTGATTTTTTTATTAAACCTAAAGTTTTAATTAAGGGTTAAAAGTTTAATTACCATTTTACCCCTTAAGCTTAATAATTTCATAACTCACTAAATTGAACTCAAATAAACTTGAAATTTTTATGTGACTTCACTCATATGTCAATAAAGACATGAGAGGAGAAAATGTGATTTTTCTGTATTTAATTTATTTATATAATTATTTTTAGTGGAAAATAGAGATTTTCAAGGAAAATTTGATAACATGACCAAAGGAAAGTTTCTGTCCTTAAGAAAATTAGGGGACATTCCTAATGACCAGAGAAGCACTTGGACCAATTTTGGTGATTTTTTGAATTATATTATTTTTATTATAATTATTTTGAGTTTTGGAGTGTTAATTAATTTAAAAATAAAATAAATGTTGAAAAATGGATTTTATATTTTTCAAAAATCTCTCTGATATCAAGGAAACCAGAGAAGCAAATTTTGCAATTTTCTGATTTTTCTATGATTTATTATAATTATTTTAGTGAAAATGCTAGAAAATACATTTTTTAATTTTAAAATTACCTTAAAACTTTAAAATTCAATATCTCACTAAATAGACCTAAGAAAAATGTGGGATTTGTTCCTAAGTGATTAAAATTCAAAATGTGACATTTTGGTGAATTTTATTATTTTTGTGATTTTTATTATTTTTTAATTATTAAAAATATTAAAATATTATTAAAAATCAACTTTTTCAGAAAATTGTAATTTTAATTTTCTTAGATTCTCCTGATATCAGAGAGGCTCCAAAACCAATTTGGTGAATTTTTGAAAAGTATTTTAAAAGTTATGAATTTTTAAAGTTTAAAATGGCTAAGTGACTTAATCGACCGATTAGTGGGGCTAACCGAGTCTAATTGACCTCAAATTTTTATGGTGGATTCCTCTGATCCTAAAGGTCGAGTGGAGAATTGATTTCAAGTCAATTTGATGCACAGTTAACTCTAATTAATTAAAGACTATTTTGGGTGTTTAAGCCGATTAGGGTTGTTTTGAATGAACTAAGCCAAAATCTATTTTTCCCGGGGTTCCACTGGTCATAAGGAACATTACCAAATTTTCCTAGAATTTATTTCACAACATGCTATTTTCTGGAATTAAAATACTCAAAACGGTGACACGAACTTGAAAAATCAAGAACTCTTCATAGGGATGGCCTCGATTTTGGAAAATTCAGGGAATGTTCCCAAATTCGGAGGCTTCAAAAGCCCTATGGTCTCATGCCATGGTGAATTGTATGCATGCATGGAGAATTAAAATAATGCAGAGAGTAAATAAATTATAAAAAATAAAATATTTGATGAAATTAAGTGATTTCTTTTCCACATTATTCTCCTCACTTCACTGAGCAATAGGGTATTTTTATTTTATTTTTCTGATTTTTCTAGACAGAGATATGAATTTTTGAAGTTTAAGGAATTAAATAAATCAGAAAATACCCTATTTTTCTATTTATCCACGCGGCGCCGGCGCATCCTCGGCGGCTCCGAAAGACCGCGCGGCGCGCTCCCATTCGACGCCGCCACTTGAGTCGGCGGCCGGGCCCCGTGGTTCTCGTACCGTCTCCTAGTCCGACGCGATCTCGGCCGTCCGTGCGCGCGTGTATTAAATGGACGGCATCCGTTCATCGTCCCCGAGTGTTCTCGCCGAGAGCCGTCCACACTAAATCCACTAAGATCTCACTCGATTCTCGATGGATTTTTACGTTCTTATACTCTATGGATTCGTCTTGAAGAGACGAACACATCTATACGGCTAACATGCATTGAAACTAAGGCATTTAAAATGGAGAATCTCCGGAAGCTCGGGATGGAGAGTTAGCTCATACCTTGGCTCGGAGAAGTGTGGCTTCGATCGAGAGGCTGTTGCACCTTTGATTGGGTCCCGGCAAGCTCCGGATGAAGTCTCCGAGTGCAGTGAATTGTCTGGATATGATTTCGACCAAGCCCGATCACAAAGCTTGGAGGCTGGAGCAAGCTGGGTGGCCTGGAGATGGGGCTTTTGATGGTGGACACCTTCTCTTGGTGCAGTGAAGGTGTAGAGCCAATCGATTTGGGAATTGGCTCCTTGTGGAGAAGTGTCCTGGTTTTGGGTGGAATTTCGACTACGAAATTGAGCTTACGGAGGAGAAATGGCGGGGGAATTTCACTTGGGGATCAAGTGCTCTAAGGGTGGAGGAGGGTACGGAACAATTTTGGCGGAGTTTTGGCAAGGTTTATGCTTCTCTCCTTCTCGTGGCCGAGAGGGGTGGAGTTTAAATAGAGTTGGTGGGGGGCCTCCGGGGGGAGTTAGGGCTTGGGATCGAGCTGCTGCTGGTGAGGAGAAGAACAGTCATGGTGACCACTAGGCAAGGGGCGGCTCGGCAAGTGAGAATTTCAATGTTGGCTCACATGTGAGCTCTCGGCCATGGTGTTTTCCGGCGGCATGGTGGCGGCCGGCCGAGCATGGGTCACCCTCGAGGTCGGGTGGGTCGGGGTGGAGGTTTGTGCTGATCGATTGGCCATGGACATGTGTAAAGGCTTTGATCCAAAGTAGAATGGGGCATGGCTAGTTTTGAGTCTAAATGGGTCAATCCACCCATTTGGGCTTGGTGCACCCTTGAGGTGGCTTTGGATGCTTGTGGGGGATCAAAGGGATCGAGTTGGTTTGGCATGGAGAAGTCTCCATCAAAATATATTTGGATTAAATTTAAGTTTAGGTGAAACATGATTAAGGCTAATGAGCTTTAGGGATTAAGGAAAGCCCCACCTCTTCTTACCCAATATGGCATGGTGGAGTGTCCAAAGCTCTCATGGCTCACATGTGGCTCATGCATGGCTTCATGGCTCACCTTTGGCTTGGCAAAAAGTTTGGTCAATTTCATAAAAAAGGATTTTAAGGATTTTGAATAATTTGGTGGAAATTTGGATGAAGCTTCATTTCGAAATATTTGATCATTGGTTTAGGACTTAGGGATGATTTTAATTGAAAGAATGATGAGGGGAAATGTCATATGGGCTTTGGAAGAATTTTTTGGGGTTTTGGATTTGGTGGAAGTGGGCTTTTAAAATGGTTTAAGGAATGGGCCCTTAAGTTTAAAAATGAATTTATGGATGGGAATTTTGTAAAGAGGTTGGGCCAAATAATTGTTGGGTTTAGCTCATGGATGTGTCATGAGTGATTTGAAACAAATTGGGGGTGATTTGGATTTGAATTGGGTTGAATTTGGGTTAGGTTTGGGCTTAGGTCGAAAATGGGCCTTTTAACCTTGGGTTGAGTTTGAGTGGGGTTTGGGTTCAAATTTTGGGCAAATCATGTTAGGGTTTTGTTTGTGGGAATGTTAAGGAAGATTTAGAAAAGATTTGAGGTTAATTGGAGTTGAATTGGGTGCGTTTGGGTTAAGATGGGTCAATTTGGGGGTTTTGATAAAAGTAGGGAAATTGACAAAATTGGCCCATGGTGTAGTTGGACAAAATGAAATTGGGAATATTTAGGATTTTCTGGAATTTTCTGGGAATTTTCTGAATTTTTGGATTTTTAGGCCAAGAAGGGTATTTTGGGTATTTGGAGGGTATTGGGAGGTATTTTTGGAATCTTTGGTATTTTTGGGTATGGATGATCAATTTGAATGATGTGGAGATGTTTGGGATTGATTTTGGAAAATTTTGGGTAATTTGGAAATTTTGCAAAAATTTGGGTAATTTGAGGGTTTTGGGTAGGTTTAGTAGGTGTAGGGTCCAGGGGTCAAAAATTGAAAATTTTGGAAATTGAAGATTGGGTGAATCTAGGTGGAAAGAAATCATTTTGGTTGAGCCATGAAACCATTTCAAGCCCATATGAGCCATGAAAGGACTCATTTGAGGCATTCACTATGTTGTTCCTAACCCTCTTAGCCGAGGGCTTAGGGGTTAAGGACCATCCATGTGAATCACCTACATGAGTCGGGAGGTTAAGTTGGGTATGGGTGTGGTTTTAGGAAGTGTGTGGAAATGTAGTGTGTAAGTGTAGTGTAAGTCAGCCCCTTCACCGGACCGAGGCCACCCGGGCGATCCTAAGGCCAGAAGAATCCTATAGGAACTCATCCTTTAAACTTCCACATTTGATTTCGACCCTCTAGGTGATTAGGGGTCTATAGTCGAGTTTGTGGAGTTTGCGGGGAGTTTAGAAGTGGTTTAAATCTCTAAAATGTGGGTCCCAATTCTAGTCCTCTAAGATAGTCAAAGGAAAAGCCTAAGGCTAGATCCTAAGCACTAAAAAGAAGAAGGGAAGACCTCATCAAAAATGAGGTCAACATCGGGCTCGCTGTCGGCGAGGTAGTTGCATATCCTTCAAAAATTCTCCTCATGATCTCGCCGTCGGCGGGCTCGATCTCGCCATCGGTGACTTAGTTCATTTTGCATGAATTTTTTCCTTTTTTTGATCCAAATTCCCTCCATATCATGCTTTTTGCTTCCATCACTTATAAATCTTCATTCCTGCAATAAAATAAAGAAAATACCTTTCTTTAAAGTGTAATTTCATAAAAAATGGGTATGAATTTTTTAATATATTTTCCTGTGATCAAATCCCCCAAACTTAATTATTGCTTGTCCTCAAGTAATTTTAGTACTAAATAAAAAAGAATGATTTCTGTAATAGAATTTTTCAATTCAGATGTACTATGAATTAAATTTAAATAATACTATAGTAAAGTAAAATAGAAATATTTTTAAATAATTAAATTAACTTTATAGATATAAGATTATTTAGTTATCAGATCTAAGATTTCTAGCTTGCTATTTATTTCAAGAAAGACTATATTAAAAAGAGTAACTTACTTAAGATATTTAGATGATAGGAAGTTCAAGAAAACACTATTTAGTAAAATATTAATCTATATATATAAGTTTAGGAATATATTGAGTTTTACCCCTTAGGTTGATTCAATTGAAGCCAATTTTTGATAAGGCATCTCATCAAGCTTCTCCTCACTTATATATATATATATATTTCTTTTCTTTTCTTTTTTTTCTTTTTCTTTTGGATTGATTTCCAATCCTTCTCTTTTTCTTTCTCAAGTGAGGATTACTATATCTAGATAGTCTGTTAATAATTTTGAACTTCAACTTTCTCTTCCTAAATTTGAAACTTAAAATATTTCTTTGCTTATATTTATTTTATAGCCTTTACTTCATTGAATTTCAATCTCTTCTTTTTCATCTAAATACTTAAGAATTTCAATTTTAGAATATTGTTTCTCCTATTTTAAATAGTTTACTATATTCTTATTTCTTTTAACCAAATATCTTATTCTTTTAAATTAATTGAATTACTAGAAACATCTTATTTAACTTTCTATAATAATTATATAAAGTAATTCATGTTTATTGAATTGAAAAATTAATACAGAAAAATCATTTGATAATAATTTTTGAAAATAGAAATTGAGAACAATTTAATAATTAAATTTGTATTTTTACCTTCCCCCAAACTTAAATTTTTCTATCTATTTCTAAATGGTGAAAAGGAAAATATATATAGTAAAGTACATCATACCTTTGAGCTTTAGGTATTTCTTTTTCTTGAAATTTTTGCAGGCTTTTTTATTATTTAAAGAACCTGTACTGTTAGTATTCTTCCATATATATAGTATTTAAAAGAAAGTGTTGGGATAAGAAATTTTAAATAAGTATAAAACACAACAAATGAAAACTAAATCTATTACTACACATATAATCAACTACCCTACTTTAAACATATTAAAACAATCTAAACATATTAAAAGTTCATAACTTATAAAAATTTAAACAACACATTAGAGAAAAACTAACATCCTATCTAAAATAAAAAATTGTAAACTAACTTAACACACATAAAAAAAGTCTAACGTTACATCATAAGCAAACAAACAAACACACCAAATCCACAGTCCACGGAGAGTATAGAATAATTACACACAGAACAATAAAGTTTTCAACAAAACAATTAATCTAAACAAACTAAACAAAGTCTCTAATCTTACACATCAAAATCCCAGGCTATATCATCTCCCTGATCTCCAGGCTGAGAAGGCTGGTATTGTGTGTAGCGGGGGCACTCCGGAAAGACAACATCTAACTCACCACTCCTATATCGACGTTCAGCCTCATAATATGAAATTTCGTACTCTGAATGCCGCTGGAGATATTCACTATCATAATCATGTCTTCTTTCCAAGCCATCAATCCTATGATCCGTATGCTCAAATCTTCTTTCCATATTCTCTCCAAATTATTCAAAACTCTTTCTACTTAAGGTTAACTCATTCATCAGATCTTGAAGGGTAGGAGTGGTGTACTGAGGGGGTTCATAACTAGTAGAGGGTATATCTCTACTTGAAGAAGGTACATAGTCCCTTGTCCCAGATCTCCATCCTTCGTGGGATTCATATTTCTTAATATTAGCCAGATTAATGGGTTTCATAGGCTCAATCCATTCCTCCTCATCTCTTGCCTCTACCCCAGATAATTGGCAGAGTGTATAGATAAGACCAGGATGTCCTAGTCCTCCTCCACTTTCACTTCTTGAGGTGGCTAATATATTCTTATAAATTACACTTCCCACATTAATACTTTTTTGGTTCTGAATATAGAAATTCATAACTGCTCTATCTCTTGTTACCTCACTATGGTGGTAAGTAGGTAACAAAGTAGAACAAATAAAATAGTGTCAGGCTTTAGATGTTGGATTTAACATAGAAAGAGGGAAGTTTATCTGTTCTCGCTGCTTTATCTTCCAGACTCCTTTCCCGTCAGTGAGAAAGTTGATCACCTCTTCCAGTGGTCCTTCCATAGTTCCAAATGTATCATACTCACTATTGTAGGTGTCACGTACCTCGTAATAAGCATTTATCCTCGCAGCGTTAACTTCTACCAAAAATCCTCTAACCTTAACTGGTGCATCTTCAGCCTGTGTCAGGTTCGCATAAAATTCCTTTACCACTTCTACAGCGGCTCTATTGGTTATGAAACACAAATTTTCCCATCATCGTTCCTTTATTACTCGCTCCACCTCTCCTCCTAGATTGTTAAAAACTCGATCTTGAATGCATTTTCTTGATTGAATATTGTGGAAATATCTTGATTGTGCCCTTGCATTCACAAATCGGGTTTCATCGTACTCCAACCGTCGCTTTTGTCGTGGAGCCATTTTCGATCTTTGAAATTTGCAAAAAATATAACTAAACTTCTAAATACTATTAAGAAGACTTCCTATAACATCTAAAATCCATTTAAATCAATTTCCATGAATTTCTTCCAAGTATTTTTTCCACATTTCGAATTTTTTCAAAATTTCCCAATGTAGAAGAAATCCATGGTGAAAATTAAAATTTTTTGCATAGGAGTGAAGCTCATACCAAGGGAAGATGAAATCCGGTGTTAAAAATTGTTGAAATCGCCTCAAATCCAAGATCTCACAAGCCCTAGGTCGATTTTTTTGAAGTTTTGAGGAAGGGGATGATGTATAGTGTCGGTTGACTGGTCAAATATAGGTCTTTTCACGATCTCGCTGTCGGTGAGATTTTTCTCACCGTCAGCGAGCTAATTAATTTGACAAAGGCAAAAGTTTCGGGAAAAATCCGCCGTCAGTGAGATCGTTCTCGCTGTCAGCGGGATTTTTCTCGCTGTCGGCGGGATAATTCTCGCCGTCGGTGAGATCCCAAAATTTTAAATTTTTTTTAAATTCGTCAATCATTTTCAACCTTGATTTGCCCTTAATGAATCTTCCGATCACTTAATTTATTAATTTAATAAGAATATTAGATACTAATACTCACAAAAAGTTCACACAACACAAACAATATAACTTTATATATGAAATCCATGAGACTTACAAACTTCACACTAACAACTAACAACATACTTACTTAAATGTCCAAATCCATAATACTCAACATCGCAATCCAAACCACTATACACTAAATGCTGAGACATAACAAATACATATAATTTCATCAAATCCAAAATTCAAATCATAATAAAACCTAAATCCAAATCAACACAAATATACACACAAATATATCATAAAACGAAATCTTTACTACTCCTCGATTAGTACGAACTAAAATCCTCTCGGATATTTCGATGTGACGCGAGTGCACAAATATATTGTAGAAAGGCTCGAAAGGGAATTCTACAGGTAGATTCTTCATCAATCCATCATTTCTTTCTCAGTAAATGAATAAAACTGGCCTCCAGATGTCCATTATGATCAAAGTGCTCCTTCATCCTCTAGTCAATGTGATCAAACATATCAGAAATGTTATCTATGGAATTCATCACGTTCTGCAACTCTTTCTCCAATCCTTTGATCTTTTTCAGAATAAAATTTGTTTTATCAGTAAGGGGCCTTGCTAAAGGATTGTTCTGTGATGCTCTATCAGAAATAATGGTAATCTCATCATTGTTATCCAAACTTGGAACAATATCCGTAGGATCGAGTGGTATCCATGGCAAAAGTACCTTTTCCCAAGCCTCATAAGAAACTTGGTACTGATCGCATAAAGCAAATATAGTTGATGGGTGTCCGAGTCCATGAACCGACTCATGCACAATCAATCCTAATGCAGATTTTACTATAATTGATCCAACATCAATAGGTAGTCCAATTTGAATACAGTAATTTAATATAGCGCATTCCTTTGAAACCTTATTTACCCTCATAGTGGGTAATAACTTTGATGAGATAAAGAAATGCCAATACATCGAGACAGGGTTAAGAAGTGATGCAGAAAAACTAACATACCCGGCTTCGCGTAACTCCCAATCATCAGGTTCGTTGGTCAGGTATCTATAAATCTAGTTCATATTGTATCTTGAAGGAACAAAATTTGAATAATGACAGACAGGGGTATTTTCTATAGAAAATAATTCATTTACCCTTGAAGGAGTAAATGTTACCCATCTTCCTCTGACGTAGACACTTCCATTGTTGAACGCATGTAGATTAGAGTAAAACTCTTTAACTACAGGAATAACTACAGCGGATGTTGTATAGAAAAATACCTCCCAATGCCGCTACACGATCATTTCTTTAATTTTTGTGGTGGAATTCTCTACTCCTCTGTTGACAAATCCCCTTTCTTTAATAAGTCGCTTCTTCATCAAAACTTTGTTGAAAATGCACTGCGCCTCCGAACTGACGAATTTTCTTCGGTTGAAAACTCCAGTTTTTGTGATTTCTAAAAGTTTGGTGGCCATTTTGGATTGAAAGGAATGGTCTCTAGTAGTTTCTTAGGAAGAAAACAGTGTAAAAATGACTTTGGAATGGTTTTCTACAAAGAAATGGCTTTAGAACCGTCTAAAACAGCACAAAAAAACTTAAGAAACCCATTTTTCAACTGCTTCACCTTCGGCGGGAAGTTTCTCGCCATTGGCGAGCTAGTTATAAAAATGATTTAAATTTGGCACGAGATCTCGCTGTCGGAGAGAATCGACCTCGTCATCGGCGAGATTTCATAAAATTGCCCAATTTTGCTCTGGTCTGAATATTTTCTGATCTCATCATATAGGTTCGAATTTGTGATGATTCTAATTAAAAAATTGAGTAGTAAGATTTGTTTTAATAATAAAAACTCACTAATTTGTATATAATTAAAATAAAAGACTACTATGGGTTGCCTCCCATAAAGCACTTGGTTTAACGTCGTCAGCCCGACCTAATTTCAGTTAGTAATCAGGACGACTAAGCATTAAAACCTCTTTAAAATTTGGTCTTCTTCCTTCGAAATATGGTTTTAATCTATATCCGTTTACCTTAAATCTATGTCCTATTTTTGGATCTTCAATTTCTATAGTTCCATATGAAAATATTTGAGTTATAGTGAAAGGTCCTAACCATCGAGATTTCAAATTCCCAGGAAATAATTTCAATCTAGTATTATATAGTAAAACTTCTTGTCCTGGTTAAAAATTTCTCTGATTAATCTTCCGATCATGACATAATTTCATCCTTTCTTTATAAATCCTATCATTATCATATGATTCATTCTTTAATTCTTCTAATTCATTTAATTGCAACAATCTCTTCTCACTGACTTCTTTCATATTATAATTAAATTCTTTAATTGCCCAATATGCTTTATGTTCTAATTCTACTGGTAAGTGATAAGTTTTTCCATATATAAGGTTGTAAGGAGTCATTCCAATTGGAGTTTTATAAGCAGTCCTGTATGCCCATAATGTAGTGTCTTGTCTTATAGACTAGTCCAATCTATTAGGGTTTACAGACTTCTCTAAAATACACTTAATCTCTTGATTAGAAACTTCAGCTAATCCACCAGTTTGTGGATGATAAGCAGTTGATATCTTATGAGTAATATTATATTTTTCTACCAGTTTGTGAATATATTTGTTTCTAAAATGAGTTCCTCCGTCAGTGATAATCACTATCGGCATTCCAAATCTAGTAAAAATATTTTTTATTAGAAATTTTGAAACACTTTTAGCATCACACCTAGGTAAAGCTTGCGCTTCAATCCATTTGGAAACATAAACAACAGCTACTAATATATATGAATTTCCAAATGAAGTAATAAAAGGTCCCATGAAATTTAATCCCCAAACATAAAAAATTTCAACTTCTAATATAAAATTTAGAGGCATTTCATTTTTTCTTGATATATTTCCTACTCTTTGGCATTTATCGCAGGTTTTTAAATATTGTTATACATCTCTAAATGGAGTAGGCCGGTAGAATCTAGATTGTAGAATTTTATACGCAGTTTTATCAGTCCCAAAATGTCCTCCAAAATCAGAATCATGAGATCTTTGAATAATTGGTTCAGTTTCTTCATAAGGCACACATCTTCTAATAATTAGATCATTACATTGCTTATATAAGTATGATTCATCCCAAAAGTATGTTTTAGTATCATGAATGAATTTTTTCTGTTATTGTAGAGTTAACATAGGTGGTAAAATGTCACTCACAATATAATTTACTATATCAGCATACCAAGGTATTTTCCATTCATTTATATTATAAAGTTGTTCATCAGGAAAACTGTCTATAATTTAATTATCGGTATCGGATAACTCATGATATTCTAATCTTGATAAATGATCAGCAATTTGATTATCGGTTCCTTTTTGTTAATGATGTCAAAATCAAATTCTTGCATTAATAATATCCATCTAATTAATCTTGGTTTAGAATCTTTCTTTTGCATTAAATATTTTATAGCAGAGTGATCAGTATGTACAATACATTTAGTTCCTATTATATAAAGCCGAAATTTATTAAAAGCATATACAACTACTAATAATTCTCTTTTAGTAACTGTACAATTTATTTCAGCATCATTTAGAGTTTTACTAGCATAATATATAACTTTGAAAATCTTATCATATCTTTGCCCAGAAGCTGCTCCTATAGCATAATCACTAGCATCACACATAAGCTCGAATGGTTTCTCCCAATTAGGTGAAACTATTATAGGTACTGTAATTAATTTATCTTTTAATAATTTGAAACCATTCAGGCATTCAGTTGTAAATTCAAATTTCTTGTCTTTCTCAAGAAGTTGGCATAGAGGTTTTGTAATTTTTGAAAAATCTTTTATATAACGTCTGTAGAATCGAGCATGTCCAAGAAAACTTCTTACCCATTTTACCGTAGTTTGAGGTGGTAATTTAGCTATAACTTGAATTTTTGCAAGGTCTACTTCCATGCCCTTTTCAGAAATTTTATGCCCTAATTTAATGTCGCTTGCAACCATAAATTGACATTTCTCCCAATTAAGAACTAAATTAGTTTTCTCACATACTTCAAATACTTTTTCAAGATGATTTAAGCATGTGTCAAATGATGTTCCAAATACAGAGAAATCTTCCATAAATACTTCTATTCCGTTATTAATTAATTTACTAAGTATAGACATCATACATCTCTGGAATGTTGCAGGTGCATTACATAATCCAAAAGGCATCCTTCGAAAAGCGAAAGTTCCATAAAGACTAGTAAATGTAGTCTTCTCTTGATCCTCAGGAGCAATTTGTATTTGATGATAACCGGTGTATCCATCTAAGAAACAAAAATACTTATGTCCGGCTAATCTATCTAACATCCGAGTACTAGAAATGGTAAAGGGAAGTGATCTTTCCTGGTGGCCGTGTTTAATTTTCTATAATCAATACATATTCGCCATCCAGTAACTTTCCTTATAGGGATAAGATCATTATTTTCATTACTTTTACGGTCACTCCTCCTTTCTTAGGCACACAGTGAATTGGGCTTACCCAAGCACTGTCAGAAATAGGATATATAATACCATTATCTAACCATTTTAAAATTTCTTTCTTGACTATTTCTTTCATTATTGGGTTTAATCTCTTTTAGGGATCTACTTTAGGCTTATGTTTATTATCTAAAATAATTCTGTGCATACAGATTGAAGGACTAATTCCTTTAATATCTGCTAAAGTCCAACCAAAAATTTTCTTATATTTTTTTAAGGTATCTAAAACTTTTTGTTCTTGAGATTCATTTAATTCAGATGAAATAATAACTTGTAGAGTTGAAGAATTACCTAAGTAAGCATATTTCAAATGATTAGGTAACATTTTTAACTCAAGTTCAGGAGGTTTAATAATCGATGGAACTATATTTTTTTCAGTGTTTTCCATATTATCCAAAAATTCAAATTTCTTTTGAATACAATCTAGTTCTTCATTTATATCGGCTTTTTCATTTAATTCAATATTTTATTTTTCTAATTTTTCTTCATAATATTCCTTAAAATGTTTTTTTGGTAAATGATCGAGTACTTCCATTCGAAAACACTCATCATCTTTTTCTAGTGCAGGATATTTCATTGATTTAGCAATATTAAAAGTAACTTTTTGGTCATTTACTCTCATAATTAATTCTCCTTTCTGAACATCAATCATAGCTTTTCCAGTGGCTAAAAATGGTCTTCCTAAGATGATAGGAATTTCTTTATCTTCTTCCATATCTAAAACTATAAAATCTACAGGGGAAGATAAATTTATCCACTTTTACTAAAACATCTTCGATAACTCCGTTAGGATATGTAACGAACGATCGAGCTAAGTCGAAGGGTTACTGAAGTAGGTGAAATTTCTCCCAATCCTAATCTCTTAAAAATTGATAGAGGCATTAGATTGATGCTTGCTCCTAAGTCACACAAAGTTTTTCCATAGAATTTTTCTCCTATAGCGCGGGGTATAGTGAAACTACCGGGATCTTTTAATTTTTCGGGAAGCTTTTTCGAATAATAGCACTACACTCTTCACTAAGTGCGACCGTTTCATTATCAGTAAATTTTCTTTTTTTATTTAGAATATCTTTCATGAATTTTACATAGTTTAGCATCTGTTCTAAAGCTTCTACGAAAGGAATATTTATTGTTAATTGCTTCAGAATTTCAAGGAATTTAGCAAACTGTTTATCTTTTTTATGTTGATTTAGTCGCTGAGGAAATGGTGGTGGAGGTTTTTCAACAGAAATTTTCATTAGTATTAAAGGATTTTCTAAGTTAGGATCTTGTTGATTCTTTTCCTTTTCGATTTCCACTTCCTCTTTTAGACTTTCCAGTTCTTTCTGAATTCGAGGCTCTAATTCTTTTCCACTTCGTAATTGTATTGCTTTAATTTATTCATTTCCTTTGTCTTTAGGATTTATTTCCACATTACTAGGAAATGTTCCAGGTATTCTATTATTAAGCGCGGTAGAGATATGTCCAAGTTGAGTTTCAATATTTTAAATAGTTGTTCCTTGATTTTGTAATTGGTTTCGTTGTATTTGTAATTGATTTCCTTGATTTTGTAATTGTTTCCTTGATTTTATAAATGTTGACCCATATTTAATATTAATTCTTCTATAGATAATTTCTTATCTTTAAATTGAGGGTTATTATTATTAAATCCAGGTGGATAACTAGGTTTATAGTTAGAATTTCCTTGGTTAGAGGGATTTCCTAATAGTTGTGTTATGTTGTTCATCCATGGTAGATTAGTTGTATTGTTATTCCAATTAAAATTAGGATGATTTTTCCATCCAGGATTATAATAATTCACATAAGGATTATTGGGTTTGTTATTAATAGCATTTATAGTTTCTTAATGAGATTAGGATTCTATAAGTTGTCCAGATGAGTTTTCTTCTAATATAGTTGGAGAGTAATTCATTCCAAAATGATCTAATTTCTTAGATATAACAGCGATTTGCGAAGCTAACATAGATATTGCATCATTTTCATGAACACTAGCTATCTTTTTCGGATTCATTTTATCAGCAGGCCATTAAAAATTATTGGTAGCCATTTCTTCGATTAGTGCATAGGCTTCATCAAATGGTTTTGACATTAATGATCCTCCAGCAGCAGCATCAATGATTGATCTAAGAGATCCTACTAATTCATTATAGAAAGTTTGAATAATTAACCAATCTGGTAACGCATGATGTGGGCATTTCCTAAGAAGTTCTTTAAATCTCTCCCAAGCTTCATATATTGATTCTTCATCAAACTGACTAAAAGAAGTTTTATCATTTCTAAGCTTAGCAGTTTTAGATGGTAGAAAATATTTGGATAGAAATTTTTGTGATAATTCTCCCCAAGTTTTAATAGATCCAGGTGCTAACGAATTTAATCACATTTTAGCCTTATCCCTTAAAGAAAAAGGAAAAAGTCTAAGTCTAATAGCATCGTTAGATACTCCTTCATATTTGAAAGTAGCACATAGTTCTAAAAAACTAGCGAAGATGAAAATTAGGATCTTCAGTAGGTGAACCACTAAATTGATTGTTTTGTACCATTTGGATAATTGCAGGTTTAAGTTCAAATGAGTTAGCAGCTACATCAAGGTTTTGAATAGTTAAATGAATTTCATCTAATGTAGGGTTGGCATAATCTCTTAATGGTCTCTGTTTCATTTTCAGGAATATTCGCCATTTGTATTAAATTTATAATTTCTCTTTTTTGTTTTCTAATTCTTTTAATTGTACGCTCTAATTCAGAATCGTAAGGTATTAAATTTTTGTTTCCAAGTTTACACATACAATTTTGCAAAATAAATTTTAAAATAGTCGGTTACTCTAGTAAATAATTTCTTTACTTCCCCGGCAACGGCGCCAAAAACTTGACCCACTTTTTTTATGTTTGAAAATTATGTTAATAGCAACGACACCAAAAACTTGATCATGCTTAATATATATTTAATTTTATGATGGAATGTATAATGTGGATTCTACGCAAGTATACATATCGTATCAAGTAATACAGGGCTCTAGTGGAGTCCTGGTTATCGATCCCACTGGGAAGTTTTTAAAAGATTTGTAACAGCTAAATTTAAAAAGTATTACTTACTAATATAGTATACAAAAATTTAGAATACGTAACTAAAGAAAACTATAGTAAACTTATGCTTTAAATAAAGTTGAATTAAAGATTTCAGAAAAAGTATCCTTCTCCTTGTTTTTAGAAAATTAAGTGAATGATGAATTTAAATAGATTTTTGTATTGTGATAAATAGGAGCATTCCTATTCTATACCTTTTGGTCCAGGTGCAAAGAACATTGACTAGTCCTATGTTTGATTACTGAATCTGCGGCTAGGCTGGGAGGATACTGGCTGCCACTTCAGAGCTCCCACATTCCCCTCACCTTAGGGCTAACATCTAACTTTAGCTCTCAAACAATAGGACCAACTTGAATATTTTAGTCTGTGACACTAAAATGTCCAATTCTAAGTCCAATAAATAATATTTCCCTATTTATTTGCACCCTCCTTCCAAGGCTTTTGAATTCCCTGAATATTGGATGTAATCTTTACTATAGTTGATAATTCAACATATTTTAACAATTCAATGGGCCACATTGAAAAGTAAATTAAGTTTTAAGTAAAAATTATCACAATTTATTTTAATATATTAGGCACTTCTATTTAATTTCATCAATTCACATAACTTCATAAACAAGGAGAAAGACTAAGAAAACTACTCAGAATGCATGGAAATTAAAAAAAGCATGGATTTCATTTAAAGTTAACAACAATAAACAAAGATACTTATCTCGATTTCCTCCCCAAGCAGACTCCTTGAAGTTCCTTTGACTTTTCCTTCTAGTACAACACACTTCTAAACTCACTAATTACACTCTTAAACTCTTAAAATAGACACTAAGACTCTAAAATAGACACAAATTAACACTCAAGAGACACACAAATGACACTAAATGACACTCTATTTATAGAGGTAGCCAAAGGTCCAAGAGGTGCTTAAACACCTCTTCAAAAAGAGTCCAGGTTCAACGTATCCAGCATTTTGAACAGTCTCGCCGTTGGCGAGAAACGACCCACCTTTGGCGGGCTTCTAGAAGGTCTCCAAACCGCGCGATCTTACCGTCGGCGGGCTCGGGCTCGCTGTCGGCGAGGTAGTTGCAAATCCTTTAAAAATTCTCCTCATGATCTCGTCGTCGGCGGCTCAATCTCGTCGTCGGTGACTTAGTTCATTTTGCATGAATTTCTTCCTTTTTTTATCCAAATTCGCTCCATTTCATGCTTTTTGCTTCCATCACTTATAAATCTTCATTCCTGTAATAAAATAAAAAAATAACCTTTCTTTAAAGTGCAATTTCATAAAAAATGGGTATGAATTTCTTAATATATTTTCCTGTGATCATGGAGCGTCTCCGATTGGTAGATCTTCGAGGTCTTCCGAAGCTTCCAAGCAGTCTCTATTAGGTTCGCAAGTGACAACCAAGCAAAATCTCGTATCATCAACTGATCCTACTGTGCCAAATCCGAGACCATGTTTTGAATTGGGAGGCCGACCGGCATTATTCCATAACTTTTCAAAGTGTTGTGATCGGCCTTTTATCCATTGTCGAGGTAAGACACCACGTTGAATTAAGTTTTGAATACAGAGAGAGTACCACTCAAAAGGTAGTTCCATTAATTCGGAAGAAGTAACATGTTCAAATTGTACATCTTTTTCATTATTGGAAGAAGAAGCACCACGGTAGAACTTGATTGGCTTAGCACCACCACCATGCACTTCCTAGACCACCATACCCTCGATCTTATTAGAATAGATCGGGGACAGGGTCATAATATGTACATAATGGTTAATCTTCTCATACATTGATTTGTATTCTTCATTCTTTTCATCTTCGAGAGAAATCTTGAACTTGGGTTTCTTTTGATTTATTGTCGCTGCTTCTTTCTTGAATTCTTCTTCTTCTTCAGAGTTATTCTCCCAATCAACATCGATGACCGGTTTCTTCTGTCCAATTGTTCCAACATTTCTTCCACGTCCTCATCCCCGGCCTCGACCTCGGGTGCGAGTTCTGGAGAAATCTTCACCATCTCGCCGTAAGGGAGTGGTGAGTAACTGTTGGACTAGAACCTCAGGTTCTTCATCGTCTCGAATTTCTTTTGCTTCATTTGGTATGGTATTTCTGGAAAAGATTGTTTTCTTTGGGACACGTAGTAGACCACATCTTCTTGAATTCCAATTTCGTGCACGGAGAACAGTTGCAAATCACCTTTGATACACTATTCCCCTCCTTTGTAATACTTATGCACTGGTGCAGAGACAACGGTACCATCTGATTTTCATGGATCCACGGTCGACCCAGTAGAGCGTTGAACGATGTCTCAGAATCAATTATGTGGAATTTTGCAGTTGTCTTTGCTAAATCACTGGTCTTCATTAGTAGTGTTATCGATCCGAGAGCTCTTTCTCCTTTTTGATTGAAGCCTCTTAATAGCATCTTGTCTGCTTCAAGCTCGCGAGCATCAATTTTCAAATACGCTAGCGTCCGAAGATTCATTATGTTGATTGATGCTCCCGGATCAACCAACACTCTGGAAAGCGTAAACATTCCAATAGTGACTGAAATGTATAATGGTCGGTTGTGATCAGCTGTTCCCAGTAATAAATCATTGTCTGTGAAGGTAACACCTCGTTGTTCTCTTAACGAGCAAACCTCGTCGAAGGAATTACCGGCCATTTGAGTGAAACAAATCTCTGGATCAAGTAGAGCCTTGATCAGAGCTTCCCTCATCTCCTTTGATAGGATCAGAGCGTCGTATATGCTTAGTTTGGCTGGTAGCTTCCTAAGATGTGCTAGCACGTTGTAGTCTACTTTATTACCATGTTCCTCGGTTTCTTTCCAAATGGGTAGTTCCTTTGCGGGGGTTGGCTCTTCCTGAGCAACCACCTGCTTTCCTTTATCCTTTAGACCCATTCTCGGGGGTAGAACTTTTCCGCTTCTTAGATTGACCTCTGTTATCTCTTCTAAATTTACCGGTGTCTCCTCTTGAATCGGAACAACTGGCTCTTCTGAAGTTGCTTCAGTGTCTGATAGTTCTAATTCTATCGTGATCGGAGCCCCTCGAAATTCACAAATAGACTCGTTGCTTGTTGAGCTTTCGTAGCCTCCTTTGTGAACATCTTCTTCGTTGTGGTCGTCAAGGTTGTGTATGATTTGAGAATCATTATTTGTATTGGAATCGAGATCCGGATTAAGCCGGTTGTCACTAGTTACGTAATCGTTAGAAAAAGTCAAAACGTAGCCAACGCCATAACCCTTATCATTATAAGATCCCGCCGGAGCTAGCAAATAAGATCCTGAATCGGAAACAACCATCCTAGGATAAGCAGCCCCTAGTTTACCCTTCAGAGCCTTGGTCTTCTTTTCTTCCATGATCTTCTCCTCCTTCTAGGGCGGTTCTTCAATCGCAAGTGTTAGTGCCGGCTCGACAGGTTTTAAACTCTGAGTTGAAGAGCGTACCGAAGCGGTCTGGATGTGATCCAAAATTTTCTTCGATGATCTCGTCCAGACAGTACTCCATCCATCATCAGTCGTGTAAGGGTTTATCAGAATAATGGGATCCATTAAAATAACATTGACGGAACCTCCTTTCTGGGGTTCCTTCATGTATTCCTTCGGAATCGTTATGTTCCCTCTCCAGAGATTGTCATCAAGGCAACTCTTGAAAGTGATGCAATCCTCTATCTTGTGTCCGAGCATCTGGTGGTAAGGGCAATAGTTCGGATGATCTTTCTTATTGACTTCCTCCAGCTTCTTGGGCTCTGGCAGCTGAAAATCTGGTGTCTTCATTAAGCTGCGGAACATCTTCGCTACTGCTTCAGTTTTGAATGGATATTCTTTATTTAGAAGTTCTCTTATGGTACACGATGAACGAGGCGGTTATTCATAATGCTAAGGTGGCTGATAGCTCGGACGAGGTTGCTGATAGCCCTGCTGAAGTTGTTGATAAGTCTGTTGTGGTGGTTTATAACTAGGTTGTGGCCGCTCTGACTATATCTGAACTGGTTGCTTGCCCTTATCTACTACCGCGATGATTCAGGATTTATTTTTGAATGTTTTCACGGGCTTCTGCTTATCGTTCTTGTCCATGAAACTTAACTGATTTGCCTCTTCTTTCAAACTCTCGACCTTGTTAAGCAACTTCTCGGAAGTCTTGATATTAAATCCTTTAAGGAGAAGTGCTATCGGACCAAGGATACTTTTAAGTAGGATGTCTACAGCAAGTTGTTCTTGAAGCTGTGGTTCACACTTCATGCTTAAGTTTCTCCATCGAAGTATGTAATCCACTAAAGTCTCGTTCGGCTTTTGTTGCTCCACCACTAAATCACCGATAGTGATGTGGTGCTGAGCCCCGAAAAACCGCTTAATGAAGAGATTCTCTTGTTCTGAAAAGGTCTTTAATGAATCGTTCGGCAATTCTGCGTACCAGTCGAAGGCAATCCCTGATAAACTGTTGACGAACTGTCGGAAGAGTAAAGTGTCGCTCCCATCGGCATCGCAGCAACTAGCACGAAAATGTGCGACATGCTGTCGGGGGTTTCCTGTTCTATCAAAAGTCTTAAACGGTGGTGGTACGAAGCCTTTCGTGTAATGGACCGCATCGAACTCTTCGGGGTAAGGTCTACCCGTCTGAATAGATGCTCCACTCTTAGATTGTGCTAGGGCTTCTCGCACCTACTGTTCTACCATGCTCTTAATGTCCTTTTCTGGAATCATGTTTTGTGCAGGATCTTTCTTTGGTTGTTCATCTCCACTGACGGATGTGATCTCTTTTCCTCCATGTGCAATATGGATAATTTATGGGGGTGTCTCTTTCTGAGGTTGTACCTGACTCTAGAGAGTGGCTAAGGCAGCAGCCATCTCTTCTATCCTCTTTGCCATCTGGGAAATTGTGTCATCTCTTTCCCGAAGTTGTGCCCTCATCACTTCCGGTTCATCTCTTTCTGTAGCTGTTGGAGCACCTTGTGAAGCGGATGATGCTTGCGTTTCAACCTTGTTGATCTCGGCATACTCCTCATCCATGAATTCTGATGAGTCAACTTCATCTCCTAGTTCTTCTTCTCTTTCTTTTGTTAACCGTGGGATGTCGGTCCTTAATTTGTCCATGGCATCCTCTAATGGCCTTTTCCGCACGTTCTCGCAGTTGTCTCGTGACGGTTATTGAACTTCCTTCCAGGGAGTCCCCTTTATTGCATTAACACTTTCTTCTGATTCAAGTCTCCTGACGGGACTTTTCTTCTCAGGACATTGTTTTGGTCTTAGCTCGCGAGTAGTAGGTCACCATACCATCCTTCTTGCAGCTGGAAGCCTATGACCGGATGATCTGTCGGCTATATGCTGGAAGGTGGTATCCTCCCTAATTTGTAGACCCGATACAACAATGGGTGAACTAGCTTTTATCTTCTTCTTTGGTTTCTCTGTGGCAGCAATAGGCTCTATTCGCGGTCCGAGGCGGGATTTAGCTGGCACCCGTCCTATCCTTCTTAAAATTTTTGACACAGGGCATCTTTCTTTCTTTGCCAATCTTTCTATAACAGCTTGCAGCTGAGCTAATGGCATAGTCTTATCCTTTTTCCTCTTGTAATTGATGTAGTATGCAGGTCGAGGTAATGCAGCGGTGATCCTATGGACATTCTCTTCATCTAATGCGACAGAGAGAGGGTGAAACCTGCTCCCTTCCAACAGAGGTATATACTCAAGCAGTTCTTCTCTTTCCTCGGGAATTTCTTCTAGAAAAGCAACTTCAGCAGCTCTGGTTTTCTCGATCCTGACGATCTTTCTACTTTTATTTCTCCTTTGAGTCTGAGTTAGGGGTGCAACTCTTGAACTGGACCCAATCTCAAAATAGATGGTATTGTAGTAAAATCTGTACCCTTCACGGTGACAGGCTCATCACAGACTTAGATTTCCTTCCCCTTCAGTTTGGCAGAATTCGGGGTAGGTACAGAGATGACTAGACCGGTGGGGGTATAGACAACAGTCCTCGTACAAACAGTAGTACTCCTTTCAGCTGGAATCCTTTGCAGGGGAGGGAATTCTTTACTCGATTTCACGTTGAACTCAATCACGGGCTTTTCAGTTTCTGACACTTTGTCCATTAGTGTGAAGAGAGTGACATCAACAAACTTGATATATGTGTTGCTAATTCCTTGTCCGAAACGAATGATTCCATTGTCGGGCAGTTCATCCTTGTAAACGGCGAAGTCCATTCCATTGGTGAAGGAGAAGATTAACTTTGGGGCAGTCATTTTCTACAAGGCGTATTCCGAATGTCAGTCCCGAATTATGCTTCTTTTCGTCGTAAAGTTTAGGATAAAAAAAGAAAGAGTCCGAACACATTTTCGTTTATCTTAGTGTATTTGTGATTTTTAAAAGAGATTTCTTATTAGAAGGTTCGTTTGTTAGAAACAAAATGATTGGAGGAAAAAGGTCATAGAAAAGGTAAAGGGCCCGATTTAGAATTGGAAAGGAAGATAAAGTCTTATGCAAGACTTCTCGACTCGAAGGACCGCTCCTAAACTAACACATATTGGGGGTCCACCCCACCTCAGAAAAAAGGTAAAAGGATCTTGGAACCTCTCTGTTTAGGGGTGTCTAAACAGTGGCTCCTAAATCTGAGAGGAGTTGGCTATACTCGTTCAAGACAGAAATGAACAGGGTATTCTAACGAAAGAATGGTAGTGTTGGTCCATTAGGGATATGGACACACCACCGATTTATGAAAGCAAAAACATCTAATCAGAAATGGAGAGAAGAACTAGTCCCCAGCGGAGTTACCAGAAGTTGTCGGCATATTTTTAGGTTGAGTGTGTTGTATTTTGAAAAGGGGTCTCCTACAGAAATTGTCGACGAATTTTCATATTTTTAAATTTAATTTAAATATATATATTTATATATATATAATTTGGAAAGGAGCGTTTGATTTTTTAAAATGATTTTAAGTTTTAAAATTTTAAGATATGAAATCAAACTGATCTCACATCCCGAATAGCTTATGTAAACGAGCACCGCATCACAAATCATATATCTATTCCAAAGAATAGACACACTGCTTGATAATGGGGCTTGGTTAAATAAACTAGAAGATTTATGACATCCGTTTGGTATGCGAACCAATTTTATAAGCCGACAAATTCCCCTTCTTAATATAAAAGAATTAAGCAGGGTTTATATTACCTGGGTTCTTAAAGTTCCCTATAAAGGCAAGCCCCTATATTTAACTACATCTTAAATGACATGAATCATTTAAGAAAACTCTTGATAATGATCAGTAATTTTTCTCTCAAGAATTTCAAAGTTTAAGGTTTCAAAGGATTGAATTTTGGGATTTCAATAGGCAATGGATCAAGTTTGGAACAGTTAATTTCAGGAGTCCAAAGGAAGAAAAGTAGGAGAAGTTGAGGATCCAAGTAGAATCTTGGCAACTTCCCGAACTATCATATTATTTGGCTTCAATTTGAGGATTTATTTAATATTGCAATCCTGCCAATTTTATTTAATTAGGACTTATATTTATATGACATAATCATACAAGTAGCCTCGAAGATATCAGGGTTTATGTCGTACCGAATGACTACCTCGGAATCCTAAGATCGGTTAGGCCTTAATTTGCATAACATGAATATACAGATGCCGAACGAGAAGTTGAGGATTTATGTCGCACCAGGCCAACTACCTCGAAATCCTACAGTTTGGTTATTTAATTCTAAGAAAGTTTTGCTGAAGTAGATCCGGGTTTTGCTGATGACGATGGTCGAGCTGCCCACCATGCTCCGAGCTCCTTGTTGTTTGCAGAGGTTTAGTTTTAGAAGTCATAAATCAGGAGATGAGAGAAGTGTTTTGGTTTAGAGAAAATTATAAAATCCAAGTGTTTTTAATATTTTAATTAAAACAAATCTTAAAGTTGTTTAAATAGAACCGATTAAGATCCCATAGTTCCGTCATCCCAGCACCATTATTTTCATCGAATTCACTTAGTCCAGATAAATTTACTAAACCCAACTGAATGAGTTCCACACTTTCATTTAGACCATGGGAAATCTCGTTAGCAACACGTGGGTTACATCATCCGAGGTATTCCCGATCGTTCAACGAGACGTTTTAATTTAGTTGTAATTGTAGTTTTGTTATTCTATTTTTGATTAAATTTTGAGTTCTTTTTTATTTTGGAATGTTGCGACGGTGAATTTTTTCTTGCAATGACTTTTAATTTAGTTTTGGTTTCAGTTCAGGGACTATCCTAAAGGTTTTGGTTTTCATGCAACAGTTTTATTTATCATGCAAGAAAAGTAAAGTACAGTGCATGTAAGTAATTTGCAATAAAGTAAATTGCAATAAATTAAAAGTGTTCCTGGAGGGTCTTCCCATCATCCCAAGCTGCACTTAAAACACATGTTAAGTCATTTAAATATTTCAACAGATACCTAGGTAAAGCTAAGGGAAGGGTTTTGGTTGTCTACCAAATTCCTAATCCTATAACTAGTCATCTCCTATGACGTCTAGGTTCTTGGTTTAGTTTAAGGATGATTTTCTTCATCAAAGAACAATTAAATTCAGCTGTTCTTCTAAAACAACTCGTCATATTGAGGAAGTGCTTAGGACGAGTCCTAAACATCTTTTCAATACTTCTAGGATTATTTTGAGTCCAAGTAAATTTAGTTGCACAGGTGAATTAATCATCCAAGAGTTTAGTTAAACTTTGTCTCTTGCTCAATGAACTTGGGTATTTGATTACCTGATGAAGGAAGTGACGTTTCACTTAATACTCTATTTAAGAGTTATGATAATTAAAGCCTTTAAGGGCAAGTTGGGTTGTCAAGAATTTTAATCATTCTTAATTTAAAGTTTGAGGTAATAATTTAAAGTGTTTTAATTTAATTATGAGGTTTTAATTAATAATTTTAAGTTTGGAATAATGTTCAAGTTATTTTATATTTAATTTAAATCTTTACACTTTCAATTATCTTAGTATTTCAGATTGATGTTCATGTTTTAAATTTACTTAAATAGAAAGAGGTAATGAAATTGTTGATATGTTTTGATTTAACTCTTAATGATTTCATTTAGGTTTGTTGTTGAATGATTTTAATTTAATTTAATTCAATTTAATTTAAATTTAATTTAATTCTATTTAATTTTAATTTAATTTTAATTTAATTTTAATTTAATTTAATTTTAGTTTTAATTTAATTTAATTTTAATTTCAATTTTAATTTAATTTAATTTTAGTTTAATTTTAATTTAATTTAGTTTAATTTTATTTAATTTTAATTTAATTTTAATTTTAATTTTAATTGTTAATTTTAGTTCAACTTTAATTTTAATTTAATTTAATTTAATTTTAGTTTTAATTTTAGTTTTAATTGTTAATTTGGATTGTTATTTTAATTTTTAATTAAGAACTAAATATTGTTAAAGTGATTTAATTAGGGATTTTTAAAATAAAGAATAAATATCTTTTTAATAATATCCCTATTTTAATAATCCAAATTTTAAATATATTGTTTCCAAAATTTAAATTATTTAATTAATTAAAGTTTCATTTTGATATTTTCAAAGTGTTTAATGGGTTTCTACCCCTTAATTTCCCTAAGTTTCAATCATCCAAGAGAAGGTTAAAATCAAATATTTTAACCCCCCCCATTTTGATTAAACCTAAAGTTTTAATTAAGGGTTAAATGTTTTAATTACCTTTATGCCCTTTTAAGCTTATTTATTTCATAACTCACTAAATTGAGCTCAAATGAATTTGAAATTTTTATGTCACCTCACTCACATGTCAATTAAGACATTAGAGGAGAAAATGTGATTTTTCTAAATTTAATTTATTTATATAATTAATTTTAGTAGAAAATAGGGATTTTCGAAGAAAATTTAACAACATGACAAAGGCAATGTTTCTATCCTTAAGAAAATTATGGGATGTTCTTAATGACTAGAGGACAACTTGGACCAATTTTTGTGATTTTTTGAATTATATTTATTTATTATAATTATTTTGAGTTTTAGAGTATTAATTAATTTTAAAATAAAATAAAAGTTGAAAAATAGATTTTATATTTTTCTTAAATTTCTCCGACCTCAAGGAGTCCAGAGAAATAAATTTTATAATTTTTTGATTTTTCTTTGATTTATTAGAATTATTTTAGTGAAGAAGGTTGAAAATTTATTTTTTTTAATATTAAAAATTACATTAAGCCTTTAAAATCCAATATCTTATCCTAGGGACTTATGAAAAATATTTGGTTTGTTCCTAAATGATTAGGAGTCAAAATGTGACATTTTTATGAATTTTAATATATTTGTGATTTTTATTATTTTTTAATTATTAAAATATTAAAATATTGTTAAAAATCAACTTTTTTAGAACATTTCAATTTTAATTTTACTGAACTCCCCTAATATCATAGAAGCTCCAAAATCATTTTTGTGAATTTTTGAAAAGTATTTTTGGAGTTATGAATTTTTAAAGTTCCATTTTGCTTATGAAGCTTAATGAATCCATTTGGTGGGGTTAATCAAGTCCAATTGATTTCAAAATTTTATGTAAGGTTCCTCTGACCCTAAAGAGTAATGAAGAATTTTTTTCAAGTCAATTTGATGTGCGGTTAACCCTAATTAGTTCGAATTCAATTTTAGGGGTTTAGGCTAATTAAGGTTATTATGAATGAATTAACTCAAAATATATTTTTCATAGGGTCCCCTGTTCCTAAGAAACATCACCAAATTTTCCTAGAATTTATTTTACAACATGCTAATTATTGGAATTAAAATACCTAAAACAGTGACATGAACTTGAAAAATCAATAACTTTTCATAGAGATGGCCTCTAACCTTGAAAAATTCAGGGAATGTTCCCAAGATCAGAGGCTTCAAAAGCCCTATGGTCTCATGCCATGGTGAATTATCCATGCAAATGGAGAATCACAATATTGAAAATAGTAAATAAATTATTAAAAATTAAATACTCATCCAATTAACTTAATTTCTTTTCCACATTATTCTCCTCTGTTCACTGAGAAAGAGGGTATTTTTATTTTATTTTTGTGATTTTTCTATGCAAAGATATGAATTTTTGAAGTTCAGGGAATTTAAATAATTCAAAAATACCCTAATTTCCTACTTATCCACGCGGCGCTGCGTCAACCTCGTCAACTACGAAAGCCCACGCGTCGCGCTGTGATTCGGTGTCGCCGTCTGACTCAGGTCTCCAGGGGCCCGAGGTTCACATACCATTGCGCTGTCCGGCTTGATCTCAACCTTCCGCTCGATACACGCGCGATCCAATGGCTCCTGGTCATCGTCTACGACTGGTGTGCACCTGTGACCGTCCACACTCAAACCCTAATATCTCTATCGATTCTCAATGGATTTTCGAGTTTTTATTCTCTATGGATTCGTCTTGAAGAGACAAAAACATCCATATGGTTTATAGGTTATGAAATTAACCCAAAAAAAATGGAGAATTGCTGGAAGCTCGGGGGGAAGAATGAGTTCATACCTTTGCTCAGAGAAGTGAAGCTTCGATCTGAGAGTTGTGTTACCTTCGATTGAGTCCAGGCAAGCTCCAGATGAAGTCTCTAGCTCTAAGGAATTGTCTAAGTATGAAAGTGACCAAGGCCGATCACAAAGCTTGGAGGCTGGAAGTAATGGCTGGCCTGGTGAGGGGTTTTTTGTTGGGGAACTTCTCCTCTTGGTTTGGTGAAGGTGTAGGATCAATCAATTTGGAGATTGGCTCACTGTGGTGAAGTGTCCTATTTTTTGGGTGGATTTTCAACTCAGAAATTGAGCTCACAGAGAGGGTTTTAGGGATGGATTTCAGTGGGGATCAAGTTCTCTATGTCTGGAGAGGGGTCTGGAATGATTTTGGCAGAGTTTTGGTAAGGTTTGGTTCAACTCCTTATTTGGCCGAGAGGTGGTGGTGTTTAAATAGAGGTGGCTGGAGGGCTTCCCAGGGGGGTTTGATTCTTGGGATCAGCTGCTCTATGCAAGAGAAGAACAGCCATGGTGTTCAATTGGACTGGGACAACTTAGCAAGGGAGAATTGAAAATTTTGGCTCACATGGAGCTCTCGGCCATGGTGTTTTACGGTGACCCAGGAAACTGGCCGGCAGGGTTAGGTCACCATCTGGCTCAGAAGGGTCAGGGGTTGGCAATGGTGCAGTCAATTGAGGCTTGACATGTGTAAAGGTGTTTGATTTAAGTGGTAAGGGTGAAGAGTCATTTTGGGCTTGGTTTAGGCTAGGTGCACCTCCCAAAGGCTGGTTTGGGCTGAAGAGAAAGTCACTTGGGTCAGCTTGATTTGTGGGGTCAAGTCACAATCCAAGTAAAATTAGGCTTAAGCAAGATTAGGGGATACATGGGAGTGTTTAATCACTCCTAAGGGAATCATAAAAGGGTTTCCTCCTTTTTCCTTTTAGGGAGTGGTGATAAGTCAAAGCTCTAATGGCTTTCATGTGGCTTGTGCATGGCTCCAAGGACTCCATTTGGCTTAGGGATGGCTTAGCTTATTTACATGGAAATGGATTTTATGGATTTTTGGCATTTAGGGGTGATTTGGCATGAGGCTTTAATTGGGAATCATTTGATCATGGATTTAAAACTTAGTGGTTGATTTTGGTTAGAAGGATTACAAATGAAAATATTTAGGATAGATTTTGGGCTTTTGAAATGGTTTTGGATGGGCTTTTAAAGTGGTTTAAGGAAGTGGGCTTTTGGATGAAAGTTTTGTGAAGAACCATGCCTAATAAATGTTGGGTTTTGTTTAGGGATGTGTCATGAGTGATTTGGAACAAATTTGAAGTGATTTTGAATTGAATTGGGTTTAATGTGAGTCTTTTAGTAAAGGGGCCAAAGTGGGTTAAATTGGGCTCTTGGTTTAAGGTTGGGCTAAAGTTATATTTGATGTAAAATTAATGTTGAGAAATTTTTATGGGAATGTCACAAAGAGTTTTCAACTTTGGTTGGGCTTTGATTTTGGGATTTGGGCCCATTTGGGTTAGGTTTGGGCTTAGGTTAATTTAAGGGATTTTGGTTTTGGGTTAGGTTTGGGTTGAGTTTAGGTTCAAATTTTAGGCAAATCAAGTTATGTTTTTGTTTATGGGGGTGTTAGAAAGGATTTAGAAAAGATTTGGGGCCAATTGGAGTTGAATTGGATTGGTTTGAGCTAGGTTTAGGTCATGGGCCAAAATTGGGCCTTAGGCTTCAAATAGAAATTGGGCTCAAATTTCAATCAAATTGGACTTGGATTTTGTTTAAATTGATGTTGGGGGTGTTGAATTGAAGTTTAGAATTGAATTGGACCAGAATTGAGGTCAATTGGGGTGGCTTGGTTTGACATTGGGTTCACTTGGGTTAAAAATGGGTCAAATTGGGGGTTATGGTAAAAGTGGGGTAAATTGGTAAACTTGGCCCATGGTGTAGTTGAACAAAATATAATTGTGAATATTTGGGTTTTTTTGGAATTTTTTGGGAATTTTCTAAATTTTTGGATTTTTGGGGTAAAAGAGTATTTTGGTAATTTTAGGGGGTTTAGGGGTATTTTTGGAAATTTTGGTATTTTTGGCCAAAGATGGTCAATTTGAATGGTGGGAAGTGTTTAGGATTAATTTTGAGGGATCATGGGTAATTTAGGCAATTTTACAAATTTTGGGTCATTTCAAGGGTATTTGGTAGGTTAGGTGGGTCTGGGGCCCCGAGGGTCAAAAATTGAAATTTTGAAAAAAAGAAGATTGATCAAGTGTGAGTGAAATGGAATCATTTTGGTTGAGCCATGAATCCATATTAAGCCCATATGAGCCATGAGAGGACTCATTTGAGGCATTCACTATGTTGTCTCTAACCCTCTTAGCCAGGAGCTTAAGGGGTTAAGGATCATCCTTATGAATTACCTACATGAGTCAGGAAGTCAAGTTGGGTGAGAGTGTGGTTTTAGGACATGGAATGTGTGTGAGAGTGTAACGTATGTGCAAGTCAACCCTCACCAGACCAAGCCATCCAGGGTATTCCTAAGACCAAAAAGGTCCTATAGGGAACTCATCCTTTAAACCTCCACATTTGATCTCAACCCTCTAGGTGATTAGGGGTCTACAATCAAGCTTGTGGGGTTTGCAGGGAGTTAAGAGGTGTTTGAATTTCTAATTGGTGGGTTCCATTTCTAATCCTCTAAGATTAGTCATAGGAAAAGCCTAAGGCTAGATCCTAAGTACTAAGGAGTGAGAAAAGAAGAGACCTCATAAAAAATAAGGTCAACAATTATCGAGAGTTTTCTTAAGTGTCTTCGGACTTTTAAGATGTAATTAACTATAGGGGCGTGCCCTATAGGGAAGTTTAAGAGCCCAGGTAATATAAATCCTGCTTAATTCCTTTGTATTAAGCAGGGGAACTTGTGGGCTAATAAAATTGGTTCACAGACCAAACGGATGTCACAAATCTTCTAGTTTGTTTAATCGAGCCCCATCATCAAGTAGTGTGTCTATTCTTCGGGATAGATACACGGTTTGTGGTGCGGTGCACGTTTATATAAACTATTTCGAAATGTGAGATCGGTTTGATTTCATATCTTAAAATTTTCAAACTTAAAATTATTTTCAAAATCAAATGCTACTTTCCAAATTATATATATATATATATATATAAATTAAATTTAAAATCTAAAATTCACCGACAACTTCTGTAGCGACCCCTCTTTTCAAAATACACACATAACCTAAAAATATGCCGATAGCTTCTAGCAACTCCGCTGGGAACTAGTTCCTCTCTCCATTTTGATTAGATGGTTTTGATTTCGTAAATTGGTGGTGTGTCCATATCCCTAATGGACCAAAACTACCATTCTTCTGTTGGAATACCCCGTTCATGATTTCGGGTTAGTTAATTTCTGGAGAGGCTGTGGGTCTTGACTGTGCTTGCCCGTGGAGTATAGCCATGGCGGTCATGGCGGTGGTCATCTCCTCTATTTTCTTCTGCAAATGACTAATCTGTTCATTGATCCCAGATAAATATTTGTGCACCAAAAACTTGACTCCACACCAAATATATGTGCTAATGATTTAGATATAAAAATTATGATTTTATAATATGGGATACTACGCAAGTATACGTATCATTTATCAAGTAATATAGGACTTTCGGATTAAGCCTCGAGATATCGAACCCACAGGGAAATGTAAAAACTTTTTAAAGAATTAAGAAAATTATATTTTTACTTTTTTAATGACTTTTGAAAGTATGCTTTGATTTCAAAAGCTTGAAAATTATTTTTGATATTTTTAATAAAAGCTAAGTAGGAAATGAAAATTATCATAACTTTAAAATGCAGTATAAAACACTAGGAAATAAAATATCTTTTTCTTTCTCTTATAAAGCAGTAATAATTATGAAAGTATTGTTGTCGAAATTTAAATGTGTTGTGATAAATAGGAGTAAATTTATTCTTTACCCTTACTTGGTTCTATAAAGAACGATTGTTAATTTGAAATTTTAAAATCTTGAACATGGTTAGGCAAGGAACATATCATCTCTCACTCTAGAGTTCCCTTGATTCCCTCCACCCGGGGGACTAATTTCTCATAAAAAAATTTAAAATATCAAACCAAATTAAGGGGCTTTAGCCTGTCACTCTAAAGACCTCTAATTTTACTCCCCATTAAAAACATATCTCCTAATATATTGCATATAATTATTTGGACTACAATTCTCATCCATATAATTACATGTGGTTTATACCATTTTTTGTTTGAGACAATACCGCATTGGATCTTACATAATCTCACAACAAATTTTAACATCTTAACTGGTCAAATTAAGAAATAAATTAAGTTCATGGAATTAAATCTTCACAACTTATTCCAACTTAAGACACTTATACATTACACAATAATCCTACATAATTTAATTACTTCTTCATTTAAGAAAGAAAAAGATAAAGAAAACTACTCAGAATTCATGGAGAAAACACAAGCACACATTGATTTGAAAATAGAAATCATAAAGAAAACACAATAATAAAAACTAAATATAAAAATAGAAGTAGACACTTATCTGAAAATCCACTCCAAAAGACTCCGGAAGTTTCTTTCAAATTTTAATTTCCATAGGACAATACTACAAAGGTTGGAGCCCAACTCTGTTGACTCCAACTCTGACTTTAAACTTCAATAAAAACTAGATAAATCGATGAAAGAAAAATTGGTGGAAAGAAAGTTTCACACCAACCCTTTCTCCTCTAAAACTAAACAAACTAAATTATAAACAATAAAAGTTTGAAAGTAAAAACTCTTTGAACTAGAAAACTCTGAAATTAGAAAAGATCTTGAAAACTAGACTTGCTAAAAAAACTCCTACACACTAATTACAAGTCTTCAAGATATAATATTCCAAAAGGTTTCTTGGTGTCTCTTCAAATTGTGTCCCAATTCAATGTATCCACTGATGCACAAAAAATATATAGTATTTTTGCTATATAATTTTACCCATTTTTGGTGATATTGCACTTTAAAGAAAGATATTTTTTTATGATTTGTTGCAGGTATGATGATTTTAGATGATTGGAGCGAAAAAAATTAAAAAGGAACAAATTCGGAGCAAAAAGGTGCAAAAAGGAGGAAAACAGCTTCTGGCGCCGCCGGTGCCATTTTCTTGAGAGCTCAGCAATATTTGGACGATGGAGCACCGACGGCGCCCAATGTCAGTGGACTTCAAATTTGAAGAGTTTTGGCGACTTTTTGAAGGGATGCCTAGGGAAACACTTGGGATTTTGTTTCTAACTTGCAAGTAACTGTTTTTGGATGAAAAGTGTGGTGGTTTTGGTGTGTGTCTTGTGTGTTTTATAGAGTCTAGTGTGTTTTGAGTGTTAGGGCTTAGGAGAGAAGAGTGTAGAAGTAAGAATTTGAGAGGAATTCTTCTCTAAGGAGTGAAGGAGAAGAAGTAAAGTTAGAGGTTGCTTCTTCCTTTCCATTCTAAAGAGGGCATTAAGTGTTGCAAAGAAGAGAGAAAAGGATTCAAAGGAACTTCAAGTGAATTGCATTGGGGAAGCGAAAGAGATAAGTTGTATTTTCTTTTGTGGTTTGTATGACTTTTATTCTATATATAAAATTCTTGTTTTATTGTATCTTTTTCATGAATTCTGAGTAGTCTCCTTTGTCTTTCTTCTTGCATAGAGATGTGATGATGTGTTTATGTGGATTTGAAGTGCTTTTAAAATATTGAAGAAATTGTGATGGTTTTTAATTTCAAACTTAATTTACCATTACATCTGGCCAATTGAATTATTAAAATATGTTGTTGAACATTAATTTTGAAAGGATTTAGTGTCCTACAACAATAATGAAGAATCCATTCAATTTCCATGGATGAACTGCGTAGTTCATGGGAATTGAGTGCAAATAAATAGGGAAACATGTTTTGATGGACTTCAAATTGGAGGTTTTAGGGTGACAGGCTAAGATCCCCAATTTGGTCCTAAGATTAGTAACTAAAATCAAAGGTTAGCCTTCAGGTGAAGGGTGAGTGGGAGCTCTGTAGTGAGAGCCAGTATCGTCCCAACATGCTTGGAAGAGGGGGTACTCTTTTAAGGGTAAATAAATACTTATGCCCCTATTTGGCACAATACCATATATAAATTATTCCATATCATCCACACATCGTATTCTCATTGCAAAAGGAAAGATACTTTTCTTATATATCAAAACCTTTGAAATATATAACTTAGTGTGTGTCTGTTAGTTAATTCTATTTTAAGGATATTAGAAGTAATTGTAGTTTGATTAATTGTTATTATTTTCTTCATTTTGGTAGTAGAAGTAAAAATTAAACTTTAATTGCAATTTGAGTATTGGAATTCAGTACTACATTATCTATTGTAAAACTCTTACTTTTTACTTCGTCACTTCCCTATGAGATTGATAACCAGGACTCCATAAGAGCCCTGTATTACTTGATATGTTATGTATACTTGCGTTGAATGCTTGGAATTTTCAAAATCATTATAAATATATATAAATATGAGTTCATAAATTCTTACAATATAAAAGTCTGACTGCATCAAGTTTTTGGCGTCGTTGCCGGGGAGGTAGCTAAGTAAGTAACTAAGTAAGTAAGTTAGGAAGGAAGGAAGTATAAATGGTATTTATTGATAATATATTAACTGAAAACCTTTACTTTGTTGTGTGTAATTGTAAGTATTTTTTTACTTTTTAAAGTATTTGTGTGATTTTATATGTGTCGTAGTGGATCTATAGGTTTAGTGCCTTACAATTCAGAGATAGAGCATACTATTTGAAAAATTAGAAAACAACAAAAACAAATTGAAAATCATTGTGAAATGGGGAATAATCAAGATAATCAGAGAAATGATATTGAAAATTTGTCAAGATCTTTAAGAGATTATGCTAACCCAATAGCAGATGAACTTCATAGAACTATTCAAAATCCTGATGTTGCTGTTAATTCATTTGAACTTAAACCTGTTATTATCCAAATGGTAAAAAATAATCAATTTGGAGGAACACCTAATGAGGATACAAATTTACATCTTGTTAGTTTTCTAGAATGGTGTGCTACTTTTAAATATGACAGAGTGTCGAGTGATGCTATCAAACTTAGGCTTTTTCCTTTTTCATTAAGTGATAAAGCTAAGACATGGTTAAATTTGTTAACACGTGGATCTATTAGAACTTGGGGAGAATTGTCTGAAAAGTTTCTATCAAAACATTTCCCTCCATCAAAGACTGCTAAGTTAAGAAATGATATTACATCTTTTGGTCAATTTGAAGGAGAATCAATTTATGAAGCTTGGGAGAGATTTAAAGATCTTCTTAGGAAGTGCCCACATCATGCTTTACCAGACTGGTAAATAATTCAAACATTTTATAATGGATTAGTGGGATCATTGAGATCAACTATAGATGTTGTTGCTGGTGGATCCTTAATGCCAAAACCTTCTAATGAAGCATACACATTAATTAAAGAAATGGCTACTAATAATTTTCAATGGCCCTCTGAAAGGGCAAATCCTAAGAGAGTAGCTAGTGTTCGTGATTCAGATATGATGACTATGATAGTTTCTCAAATTGCAGCCATTTCTAAGAAAATAGATCAATATGGAATGAATTATTCTCAACCACCTCAAGTGTTAGACAGATAACAGAATCTCAGACACCTTATGAGACTTTCAATGCTATTAATAGAACTAACAATCCTAATTTGAATTATTATAATCTTGGTTGGAAGAATCACCCAAATTTTTATTGGAATAATAGCTATGCCAATGTTAACCGACATTGGGGGAACACTTTTGTAAATCTAGTTAGAAATTTGAACAATCAAGAAAATACCAATTTTAAACCATTTTATCCTCCTAGATTCAATGGTAACCTGTAATTTAAGGATAAGAAGTTGTCTACTGAAGAAATGATTCTGAATATGGGAAATCAATTACAAGCTCAAGGTGTTGCTATGAAAAATGTTGAAAATCAATTGGGGCATATATTCACTGCACTTAATAATAGACCTTCTGGAATGCTTCCACGTAATGTTGAAATCAATCCAAAAGATCAAAACAAGGAACAACTTAAGGCTATTCAATTAAGGAGTAGAAAAGAATTGGAAACAAGAGTACAAAAAGAAGTTGAAATAGAAAAGGAGAAGGTGGAAATCGAAAAAGGTTCAAATAAGATTTATCAAGACTTGGATTATCCTCTTGAGCCAATGAAGATAACTATTGAAAAACCACTGCCTCCATTTCCTCAAAGATTGAAGAAAAAAATAGAGATAACAGATTTAGAAAATTTTTGGAGATCCTTAAGAAATTAACGATAAATAATCCTTTTGTTGAAGCATTAGACCAGATGCCTGACTATGCCAAGTTTATGAAGGATATTCTAAAAAAGAAAATAAATTTTACAGATCATGAAACTGTTGCAATTAGCGGAGAGTATAGTACAATTATTCAGAAGAAGCTTCTGGAAAAACTTAAAGATCTTCATAGTTTCACTATTTTGTGTGTTATAGGTGAAAAATTTTTAGGAGTAGCGTTATGTGAATTGGGAGCTAGTATCAATCTTATGACTTTATCAACTTTCAAAAGGTTGGGAATAGCAGAAATTTATTCTAGATTTGTGACTCTTCAGTTGGTCGATCGTTCCATTACTTACCCTAAAGGAGTTGTGGAAGATGTGTTAGTGAAAGTGGATAAATTTATCTTTCATGTGGATTTTATTGTACTTGCTATGGAGGAAAATAAAGAAATTCCAAACATTTTGGGAAGAGCATTCCTTGCTACTGGAATAGCAGTGATTTATGTTCAAAAAAGAGAATTAACTATAAGAGTTAATGATCAAGAGGTGACCTTTAATATTTTGAAATCTATGAAGTATCCCTCAATGGAAAAAGATAATGAATGTTTTAGGATGGAGGTCTATGAATATTTGAGAAATGATCATTTTGAAAATACATTTGAAAAAGAAGTAGAGTATGAAAATATGTTTGAAGAAAAAATTGAAAATGAAGAAAATTCAGATAATAAGAAGAATGAAGATTTCGAATTATTTAGGAGAGATTTGAAGTATTAGACACTATGGAAGGTGGAAATAAAAGCTTAATTCTATCAGTAATAAAACCTCCCGAACTTGAGATGAAAATTCTCTCTAATCATTTGAATTATATGTTTTTAGGAGAATCATATACTTTGCCAGTTATTGTATCTTCGGAGTTAAACGATTATCAAGAACAGAAGTTATTGGAAATTTTAAAAAGATACAAGAAAGCTTTTGGATGGACTTTAGCAGATATTAAAGGAATCGGTCCTTGGATTTGTATGGACAGAATTTTTTTAGATGAAGAACATAAACCGAGAGTTGATCCGCAAAGGAGATTGAATCCTATAATAAAAGAAGTAGTTAAGAGGGAGATTTTAAAATGGTTGGATGCTGGAATTATTTATCCTATTTCAGGTAGTGCTTGGGTGAGTCCAATACATTGTGTACTGGAAAAGGGAGGAGGGACTGTTGAAATGAATGAATGTAATGAAATTATACCCATAAGACAAATTAATGGATGGCAAATTTATATTTATTATAGGAAATTAAATGCCGCCACCCAAAAAGATCACTTTCCTCTTCCTTTTCTTGATCATATGGTGGATAGACTTGCTGGACACAAGTACTACTATTTTCTGGATGGATATATTGGTTACCATCAAATATCTATTGCTCCCGAGGATTAAGAAAAGACAACATTTACTAGCCCTTATGGAACCTTTGCTTTTCGAAGAATGCCTTTTGGACTGTGTAATGCACCTACAACATTTCAGAGATGTATGATGTCTATCTTCAGTAGTATGATAAATAATGGAATAGAAGCTTTCATGGATGATTTCTCTATATTTGGGACTTCATTAGAAATTTTCCTGCAAAACTTAGCAAAAGTTTGGAGCTTTGTGATAAAGCAAATTTAGTTCTGAATTGAGAGAAATATCAATTTATGGTTGTAGGAGGAAGTGTGCTTGGGCATAAAATTTCTGAATATTGTATGGAGGTCGACCCTGCTAAAATTAGAGTGATTGAGAGATTGCCGCCACACACTACAATGAGAGATGTGAGGAGTTTCCTAGGACACGCTGGATTTTACAGGCGATATATTAAAGATTTTTCTAAAATTACTAAACCTTTCTGCCGACTTTTAGAAAATGATAGAAAGTTTGATTTTAATGATGAATGATTGAGTGCTTTCGAATTATTGAAAGAGAAATTAATCACTGCACCTATAATTGTTTCACCAGATTGAGAGAAATCATTTGAACTCATGTGTGATGCTAGTGATTATGCGATCGGAGTAGCATTGGGGCAAAGGCATGATAAAGTTTTCAAAGTCATTTACTATGCTAGTAAAACTCTTTATGAAGCTCAAATTAATTATACCACTACTAAAACAGAGTTATTAACTATAGTATTTGCTTTTGAAAAGTTTAGACCTTCTTTAATTGGAGCTGAATGTATTGTGCATACAGACCATTGGACTATCTAATATTTAATGCAAAAGAAGGATGTGAAACCTAGACTGATAAGATGGATACTTCTTCTGTAAGAATTTGATTTTATGATAGTTGATAGGAAGGGATCTGATAACCAACTAGCTGATCATTTGTCAAGATTAGAGTATGATAAATTATCTGAATTTGAGAAGGAAGTTACAGAAACATTCCCTGATGAACAACTTTATACTATTATGGGAAGAAATTTTCCTTGGTATAATGATATTGTGAATTATATTGTGAGTGATATTGTACCACCTGATTTAACAAGGCAACAATAAAAGAAGTTTAAATATGATGCAAGATTTTATTTTTGGGATGAGTCCTATCTATATAAACAGTGTAAGGATCTAATTATTAGGAGATGTGTGCCACAAGAGGAAACAAATTTGATTATTCAACGATGTTATAATTCTAAATTTGGAGGTCATTTTGGTGTTGATAAAACTGCTTTTAAGATTTTATAATCTGGATTTTATTGGCCTACTCTTTTTAAGGATTTTTATAAATATATTAAATCATGTGAACAATGTCATAGAGTAGGTAATATTTCTAGAAGAAATGAAATGCCTCTAAATTATAATTTGGAAGTTGAAATTTTTTATGTATGGGGATTAGATTTTATGGGACCATTTACTCCTTCATTTGGGAATTTATATATACTGGTTGCAGTTGATTATATCTTGAAATGGATTGAAGCTATTCCTTTACCTAGATGTGATGCTCCGAGTGTTTTAAAATTTTTAAATAAAAATATATTTACAAGATATGGAATGCTGAGAGTGATTATAACTGATGGTGAAACCCATTTCAGGAATAATAAAATTAAGAGATTGATTGAGAAATATAATATTATTCATAGAATCTATACTGCTTATCATCCCCAAACTGTGGTTTAGCAGAAGTGTCTAACCATGAAATTAAAAGAAATTTGGATAAAACTGTGGATAATCATAAATTAGATTGGTCTGCTCGATTAGATACTACTTTATGGGCTTATAGGATTGCTTTTAAAACCCCTATTGGAATGTATCCTTATAGACTAGTGTTTGGTAAGACTTTCCATTTACCGGTTGAATTGGAGCATATAGCATATTGGGCGATAAAAGAGTTTAATTTTAATCTGAAAAATGCTGGAGAAAAGAGATTTATGCAATTAAATGAATTAGAAGAGATTAGAAATGCATCTTATCACAATGATAGGATCTATAAAGAGAGAGCGAAATTGAGGCATGATAGGAAGATATTGAAAAAGAAATTGGAATTTGGACAAAAATTTTTGTTATACAACACAAGATTGAAGTTATTTCCCGGAAAGCTCAAGTCTAGATGGTTAGGACCTTTCACAGTTGTAAAAGTTCATTCTTTTGGAGTTGTTTATATTAAGGATCCTGATAGTGGAAAGATTTCTAAAGTTAATGGAAATCGATTAAAGCCTTACTTTGACGTGTTTCAATCTGACTTCAAGGATGTTTTAATACTGAGTCATCTCGATTAACTGAATGAATTGTTGGGCTGACGACGATAAACCAAACACTTTATGGGAAGCAAACCATATGTATCTTTGTGGTGTGTTTGCTTGTTTGTTGTATTTGTGCTTTTTAGATAGTTATTTTTTAATCCTAGTTGCTCCTAAATACTTTTAAAACTGATAAATATTGGATCGAATTGAGATATTGAAATATTTTCGGCCAAATGAAGTTCAGTGAGATTTTTTACCACTGGCGCCGCTGGCGTCAGAATGGGCGCCGCCGATGCCCAATTACAGAGAAGTTTGCGGAACTTACAAGTTTGAGTGCCACCGACGCCCTATCGAGCGCCGCCTGCCCAAAACCTGTTGACAGTGTTTGGAGTCTCAAAATGTAAGTTTTGGCGGTTTTAAGTGGCATCTTCGTTGTTATAACTCCCTAAACTCCATTTTAGACATTCAAACGCCAGAAAAATGAAAACTACCATTCCCAAATTGCATCTCATGGATTCCTACTCTAAAGAAACCCCTCGATCTTTGATCCGTGATTTTAAATATACTTTTAAATATAAGATTTTGATACCACTACTAGAAGATATAAATCCTCAGCAATAGTGCCAAAAACTTGATCCGGAGCGTAATTCTAATTTTTTTAACAATTAATTATTATAATCTTTTAATCACAGAGTTACATTTAAATGCAAGTATACATATCGCTCAAGTAATACAGGGCTCTAGTGGAGTCTTGGTTATCGATCCCACAGGGAAATATATTAAAGCCTACTGACTAGGATTATAAAAACCAATTCAGAATCACAACTAAATCGAATTGCCTATCTATCACTAATACACAATCGATAATATTATGAAATTTATATCTAAACTAGTTTGACTAACAATTTAACAATACTACTAAAGTTAAGTTCAAATATATATAATATCAAGAATCTTTCTCCATTGTTAAGATATTTAAGTAAAGCGATAATTAGAATTAGTTTTATATGTGTTGTGCCAAATAGGAGCATACATTTTCTTTACCCTTTGGTCCAGGCATAAAGAACATTGACTAATCCTATGATTGGTTACTGAATCTTCAGTTAGGCTGGGAGGATACCGGCTCTCACTTCGGAGCTCCCACGTTCACCTCGCCTGAGGGCTAACAATCTACACTTCAGCACCCAAACGATAGGACCGAATTGAGGATTTTAGCCTGTCACTCTAAAATCTCCAACTCTACACTTGATTAATATTATTTCCCTATTTATTTGCACTTCTCCTTTCAAGGAATTACTCGTCTACCTTTCAAAGAGAAATGTGATACATACTATTTAAGAATTCTTAGCCCACGGTCAGACCTTAAGAATTCTTCACAGATTTTAACAATACAAATGACCAATTCGTATAGTAAAGCAAGCTTAGGTATAGTATCATCACAACTTCTTTATAATAGGTTTGATAAACTAATTCATATAATCATTTCATAAAAACATCAAAACAAGGAGAAAGACAGAACAAATACTCAGAATTCATGAAGATGATGCAATAAAACTTGAATTTCATATAATAAAGTAAAGTTCTACAAACTAAAGTAAATAAACACAATCTTTCTCAAATTCCTCCCCAAGCAAACTCCTTGAAGTTCCTCTGAATCTCTTCCTTTCTTTACAGTACGCGGAATTATCCTTCGAAATAGAAATGCAAAAGAGATCTCTCACTTCCCTTCCACTCTTACAAACCTTCGAAGAATTTCTCACAAAATCTATATTTGAACTCACTACTCACTAAATAACAATACTAAAATAACTATCTACTCACTTATAGACACACTAATGGACTCTTTTAGACACATTGGACTCTCTAGTAAACATGTAGGAGACCCCTTTTTCAGCCTAAAATGGTTCTTTTTAAAGTTGTAGAAGAGTCTCTAATTTGTAGGCAGCCCTTCAAAAATCGTCAACATTCGATGTATTTTTGAAAAGAGCCGTCGATCCCGCTGTCGACGGCCTTAAGCTCGCCGTCGGCAGCCTTCTACAAAAAGTACTTTAAACAGGACCCACCGTCGGCGGCCTCGAACTGTGCCGTCGGCTGCCTTCCTTGCAATTTATTTTGAACTCTCGAGAAAGTCATGTCGTCGGCGCCATCGACCTCGCCGTCGGCGCCATCGACCTCGCCGTCGGCGCCCTAGGTCAAATTTTGCATAATTTGGTCCTTTTTTCTCCAAATTCGTTCCTTTTTGCACATTTTTGCTCCTTTGTCCTTAAATCTTTATACCTGCATAAAAACACCAAAGATACCTTTCTTTAAAGTGCAATATCATCAAAATCAGTATAAAATAGGCATGAAAATCTTAATCTTTTTTCCACGGGTCAAAATCCCCCAAAATTAATTATTACTTTCCCTCAAGTAATCTTTAGTACTACATAAAAATTATTATTCATTGTGGTAAAGTTTTAATTCAGAAATACTACAGTTTTGATTTAAATAAATATTATATTAAGAATTTTTAGAATGATTTTCAAGTAATTAGATTAATTTTGCAGGTATAAGGCTATCTTGTCATCAACTCTAAGAGTTCTAGTTTTCTATTTATTTCAAGAATGACTACATAGTGCAATATTAATTCACTCAGAATATTCAGAAGATAGGAAATTCATGAGGAAACTATAAGTAAGAAACTAGTCATAAATATAAGTTCAGAAATGCTTTTAGTTTTCATTTTAGGTTAATCCATGTGAAGCCAATTTTTTATAAGACATTTCCTCAAGCTTCTCCTCACTTATTTTCTTTTCTTTTCATTTTTTTTCTTTTCAGGGATTGTTTTTCAATCCTTTCTCTTTTTTCTTCCTTTTTTCTTTTTCAAGTGAGGATTACTATATCTAGATAGCTTGTTAATAATTTTGAACTTCACTCTTCTTTTCCTAAATTTGAAACATTCAAACAGTCTTTACCTTATATGTACTTCATAGTTTTTACATTATTGGATCCCAATCTTTGCTTTCTCAACTAAATTTCTAAGATTCTTAATATTTCAAAATATAGTTTTCTTTACTTTAAATTGTTAACTATAGTCTTATCCTCTTATACTAAATATCTTAACCTATAGAATTAATTTTCATTAACAAAAATATTTCTTTGAATTTTCTATAATATTTAGATAGAATCTAAACATAGTTATCTGAATTAAATTATATCACAAAAATCATATTAATAATTTTTGAAAATATGTTATTTAAGAATATATAATAGTTAAGATTTTTCTTCCCTCCCCCAAACTTATAGTTTTCCATAAATAGAAATAGTATATGGTGGAAAGAAAAATTCTAAATATAAAATTCATACCTTTGCACTTTAGGCATTTTTATCGTTTGAAAATTTGCAGGTTCTTCTCAAAATTTCTAACTTCAACTGACCTGTAATACTTCAAATCTTTTCTACACACATAATAGTTTAGAAATTTTTTTGCTGGGGTAATGAAATTTTAAAACAAGTATATAAAACTAAACATTAAACCAAAAATAACTAACTACACATGACATATGCATTTCACAACACTAAACAAACAGTTTACTATTTTAAACTCAATAATTTGCAATTACAATTACAATCACAAATATCACAAACATCTAGAAATGAAAATAAAAACTACAAACTAAACACATATCACAAAAAATAAAGCATAGTCCACAGAATACAATCAATAAAAGTACTACAACAAAAACAAAAACAAATACAAACACATACAACACATCACTATCAAATCATCAAGCATCAAAATCCCACAAAATATCTTCATCACCACGAGTCGGCGGGAGGATTGAGGCGATGCGAGTATACGGGGACGTTCGGAAAAATGACATCAGACTCTCCTCTGTAGTATCTAGCCTGAGCATCATAATAAGCCATCTCAAAATCTGAGTGTCTCTGAAGATACTCACTATCGTGATCATGTCTTCGCTCTAATCCTTCAATCTTGTGATCAATTCTTTCTAGTTTTTCATCTAACTGTTCAAAACTTTTTCTCTGTAGGGTAGGGGGACAAGAGGCAAGAGGGTCATAGCTAGTAGAAGGAATGTCTCTACTAGTAGAAGGTCCTTTGCTCCAACTCCCTGATCTCCATTACTCGTGGGATTCATAAGTCTTTATATTGCTTTACTAATGGGTTTTATTGGATACACCCATTCCTCATCATCTCTTGCTTCAACTCCAGATAGTTGACAAAGTACATAAACGAGGCCAGGATGCTCTAAATATCTACTTGTCTCACTTTTCGTAGTAGCCATAATATTCTTATAGATTATTCTCCCCACATTAATGCTTCTGTTGTTCTGAATACGGAAATTCAGAATAGCTCTCTCTAGAGACTTCACTATGATGGTAAGTGGGTAGCAGAGTCGATCAGATGAAATAATGTCATGCCTTAGCAGTGGCATTCGTCATGAACAATGGAATGTTGATCCGTTCACGATTTTTAATTTTCCAAACTCCTTTCCCATCAGTGAGAAAGTCAATAACATCTTTCAACTGACCTTCCATTGTGCTAAATGTTTCATACTCGCTAGAAAAATAGTCGTGAAGCTTGTAAAATGAGTTAATGCGATTAGTACTAAAGTCGACAGAGAATCCTCTTACTTGGACTGGTTCATCCTTAAGGTGTGTAAGAATCGAGCAGAACTCTCTAACAACTTCAATTATAGCCTTGTTGGTTGTATAACAAAAGTTTTCCCAACCTCGCTCCTTGATAACTCGTTCCACTTCTCCTCCAGGATTCTCGAAAACTCTATCTTGTATACACTTCTTACTTTGATAGAATGAAGTGTACATCGATTGTGCTTTCGCATTTATGAATCGAGTCACATCAAATTTGAGTTTTTTCTTTTATCGTGTAGCCATTGTTTGATCTATCAAATCACAAAAATTCCAAACTAATCTCCAAAATAATATTACAATGGCTTCAAAAGGGAGTTTAAAACAATTTAGATCAACTTCCATGAATTCATTCCAAGTCTTTTCTCAACATTTTCAATTTTCCAAAATTTCTTAATGTGGAATAAATTAATGGTGAAAATAAAAAATTTTTACGTAGGAGTGAAGCTCTTACCAAAGGTAGATGAAATCCAGTGTTAGATTGGTTGAAATCGCTCTAAATCTGAGATCTATCAAGCCCTAGGTTGACTTTCGGGTAAAAAGGGGAAGAAGATGATGAATAGTGGCATTTGACCTATTAAAATCATGGTAAATAGTTAGTTTTCACGATCGCGCCATCGGCGGGATCATTCGCGCCGTCAGCGGGCTCTATTGAATTAAATTCCTATTCTTCTCGGGAAAATCGCAACGTCGGCAGCCTTGAGCACGCCGTCGGCGAGATTCTCAAAAATTGATCATTTTTCAAAAGTTTACAGTTTCGATCAATTTTAAGCCTTATTGTCAACCATTCGATGCTTTTTATCATAGATTTAAGTGATTAAGTGATGTATTAACACAAATATACGTTCAAACAACAAAATTCACATTTATATATTAAATCCAAATGTTTGCAACACACAATACATAACACATATAAGTAGGTATTCTTTCAACCTAAATCTATCTAATCAACGTCGCAATTCAACCAATACACTCAAAACGCTGAAAACAAACATTTCAAACTTAATCTCATATATACTGAGATTAAAAAGCAAACTAATCAAACACACAAACATACAAACATTGTTCAAATCAAACACAACATAATCAAGTAAATTAATAAAGTATACTACTCTTCAGAACTAGTGTTGTTCTCTCCTACGATATCACCCATTGCTTGAACATGGACAAGCATGTTGTAAAAAGGTCGGAATGGGAATTCTTCAGTTGAATCTTCATCGATCAATCCCATTCTTCTCATTAATCACACCAAAATCGCTTCGAATTGCCCAGTATGTTCAAAATATTCTTTCATTCTTCAATCGATGTGATCAAAGAAATTAGACATGTTGTTAACTGTACTCGTTAAATTTTGTACATGATTCTCTAGATTCTTGATTTTATGTAAGAGCATCGGTGTCTTGTTCGCTACTAAAGGTTGAACAGGAATAGAATTCTGTGATGCTTGATCCATAATCAAGCCTACATTACTCTCTTCATCATTGGCTGAGAACATCTGAGTTGGGTCTAAGGGTTTCCAGGGTAGCAGTATCTTCTCCCAAACCTCATACGATACTTGAAACAAACTGCAAATCGAGAAAATTGTAGAAGGATTTCCAAGCCCTTGGGATGATCCTTGAACAATCAGGCCATAAACAGACTTCACAATAATCGATCCAATATCAATGGCCATCTCATTTGAATGCAGTAGTTCAAAATTGCACTTTCTTTCATAACTTTGCCAATTTTCATTGTCGGCAATAATTTTGCAGATATGAAAAAGTGCCAATGTTTTGAAATGGGATTTAAAAGTGTTGTAGAGAAACTAACATACCCGTTCTCTCTAACTTCCCAGTCATCGGTTTCATCCGTCAAATATTGGTATATTTCATTCATCTTTTCTCTCGTCGGCACGAAATTTAAATAATAACAGACTGGAACATTCTCAAGCATATATAACTCATTAATTCTTCCAGAATTGAATGTAATCCACCTACCTCGCACATAAACACTTCCTTGGTTAATTCCATGTAAATTGGCATAGAATTCCTTAACCACTGGAACGACTACTGCGGCAGTAGTGTAGCAAAACACTTCCCATCTTCTCCGCACGATCATTTCTTCAATTGGTGATGAAGAATTTCTTTGTCCTCTATTGACAAATCCTCTTTCTTTATTCAATCTTTTCTTCGTGATTACCATGTTGAAAAGTCACTGCGCCTCCGCACTGACGAATATTCTCCAGTAGTATACTCAAAATCATGGGTTATTAATAGAATTGGAAGCCATTTGAGAAGAATTCAAGAGAGTATCCATTCGTTTTTGGGACTTTGGAGTGTTTATGAACCATCCATAGGAATTTATAGAAGACGAATTTGCTAAAAACTGCTAAAAGCCGTCGTTTTGAACATGAAAAATTGTCCACTCGCCGATCCCGCTGTCGGCGGCCTCGAAGGCGCCATCGGTGAGCCTTGTGCAATTAAATACCAGAGCTCTTGGGAAAAAGTCACTGTCGGCGGCATCGAGCGCGCCGTCGGCACCTTAGGCAAATTTTTGCACAAAAATGTCGTGGTCCAATGCGTTTCAAATTTTCTTTATGGATTCAAATTCTATGATAATCAGAGGGTAAATATAAGTAGTAGGACTTAATATTACTACAAATTAACAATAATTTCAAACAAACACCCAACTATTAAAAATAAAAATGGGTTACCTCCCATAAAGCGCTCGGTTTAACGTCGTCAGCCAGACCTATTTAGGTGTTACTCAGGTGTTATTCAGGTTGATTGAGCATTAAAACCTCTTTACTATTTGGTCTTTTACCTTCAAAATATGGTTTTAATCTATTTTAATTTACTTTGAATCTATTCCCAGTCTTAGGATCTTCAATTTCAACTACTCCATAAAAATAAACCTGAGTCACAGTAAAGAGTCCTAACCAACGAGACTTTAATTTCCCAGGAAATAATTTTAGCCTTGTGTTATAAAGCAAAACTTCTTGCCCTGGTTCAAAGTTCTTTCGGTTAATCTTCTGATCATGCCTTAACTTCAGTTTTTCCTTATAAAATATGTTGTTATTATAAGATTCATTTCTTAATTTTTCTAATTCATTCAATTGCAGCATTCTCTTCTCACCAATATTTTTCAAATTATAATTAAATTATTTAATCGCTCAATATGTTTTATGCTCCAATTCTACTGGTAAGTGATAAGTTTTTCTATATATAAGCCTGTAAGGAGTCATACCAATAGGAGTTTTATAAACAGTCTTGTATGCCCATAATGTAGTATCCAGTCTTGTAGACCAATCTACTCTATTAGGATTTACAGTCTTTTCTAGAATTTGTTTAATCTCACAATTACAAACTTCAGCTAAACCACTAGTTTGAGGATGATAGGCCGTAGAGAATTTATGAACAATATTAAACTTTTCTGCCAATCTTTGAATGTATTTATTCCTAAAATGGGATCCTCCGTCAGAGATAACCACTCTCGGCATTCCGTATTTTGTGAAAATATTTTTCATTAAGAATTTTGAAACATTTTTAGCATCACATCGAGGTAAAGCTTGTGCTTCAATCCACTTTGATACATAATCAACTACAATTAAAATATATAAGTTCCCAACTGAAGGAATAAATGGTCCCATGAAATCTAATCCCCAAACATCCAAAATCTCAACTTCTAATATGAAATTTAGAGGCATTTTGTTTCTTCTAGATATATTACCTACTCGTTGGCATCTATCACATGTTTTGATATATCTGTAAACATCTCAAAAAAGAGTAGGCTAATAAAATCCATCTTGTAAAATTTTATATGCAGTTTTGTCAATCCCAAAATGTCCTTCAAAATGAGAATCATGACATTTCTGAATTATCTGTTTAGTTTCTTCATAAGGCACACATCTCCTAATATTAAGGTCATCACATTCTTTATATAAATATGGTTCATCCCAAAAATATGATTTTGAATCATGATCAAATTTTTTTTATTGCTGCAATGTTAGCATAGGTGGCAAAATATAGCTTACTAAATAATTTACTATATCAACATACCAAGATATTTTCCACTCATTAATATTATAAAGTTGTTCATAAGGGAAAATGTCTATTATTTCTTTGTCGGTGTTAGATATGTCATGATATTCTAGTCTCGACAAATGATCAATAATTTTATTTTCAGTTCCCTTTCTATCAATCACCACAAATTCGAATTCTTGCATTAAAAGTACCTATCTAATTAATCATTTTTTAGTATCATTATTTTGTATCAGATATTTAATAGCAGAATGATCAGTATGTACAATACATTTAGTTCTAATTTAATATGATCTAAATTTATCAAAAGCATACACAATAACTAGTAACTCTTTTTCAGTAACTCTATAGTTAATTTGAGCATCATTAAGAGTTCTACTAGCGTAGTATATAACCTTAAAAATTTTGTCATATCTTTGACCAAGAACAGCTCCAATAGCATAATCACTAGCATCACACATTAGTTTGAATAGTTTCTCCCAGTCAAGTGAAACTATTACAGGTGATGTATTAGTTTTTTCTTTAATAACTCAGAAGCATTTGAGCAGTCTTCAGTAGATTCAAATTTCTTATCTTTTTCTAAAAATTGGCATAGAGGTTTTGTAATTTTTGAAAAATCTTTAATATAACTCCTATAGAAACCAACATGTCCAAGAAAACTTCTTACCCCTGTCACTGTAGTAGGAGGTGGTGTTGACCTCATTTTTGATGAGGTCTTCTCTTCTTCTCTTTAGTACTTAGGATCTAGCCTTAGGCTTTTCCTTTGACTATCTTAGAGGACTAGAATTGGGACCCACCTTTTAGAAATTCAAACCACTTCTTAACTCCCTGCAAACTCCACAAACTTGACCGTAGACCCCTAATCACCTAGAGGGTTGAAATCAAATGTGGAAGTTTAAAGGATGAGTTCCTATAGGACTTTTTGGCCTTAGGATCGCCACAGGTGGCTCGGTGCGGTGAAGGGGCTGACTTACACACACACTACGCTTATACACTACACCTACACACTACACTTCCACACACCTCCTAAAACTACACCCATACCCAACTTGACCTCCTGACTCATGAAGGTGATTCACATGGATGGTCCTTAACCCCTAAGCCCTTGGCTAAGAGGGTTAGGAACAACATAATGAATGCCTCAAATGAGTCCCTTCATGGCTCATATGGGCTTGATATGGCTTCATGGCTCAACCAAAATGACTTCTTTCCACTTACATCCACCCGATCTTCAATTTCCCAAATTTTCGATTTTTGACCCGGGACCCTACACGCGCTTAGCTGCCAAAACCATCGAAATTACCCAAATTTCTCAAAAAATTCCTAAATTACCCAAAATTCTCCAAAATCATTCCCAAACATTTCCACATCACTTAAATTGATCATCCATACCCAAAAATACCAAAACTTCCAAGAAAACCTCCCAATACCCTCCAAATACCCAAAATACCCCTCTTGACCCAAAAATCCAAAAATTCAGAAAATTCCCAGAAAATTCCAGAAACTCCCAAATATTCTCAATTTCATTTTGTTCAACTACACCATGGGCCAATTTTGTCAATTTACCCTACTTTTGTCAAAACCCCCGATTTGGCCCATTTAACCCAAAGTGAACCCGATGTTAAGCCAAACCTACCCAATTGACCCCAATTTTGGTCCAATTCAGTTCTAAACTTCAATGCAACATCCCCAATACCAATATAGACCAAATCCAAGTCAATTTGATTGATATTTGGATCGATCTCACTTTTGGCCTTAAAGCCCGATTTGGACCCATGACCCGAACCTAACCCGAACTCACCCGATTCAACTCCAATTAACCCCAAACCTTTTCTAAATCTTCCTTAACATTCCCACAAACAAAAAACTAACATGATTTGCCCAAAATTTAGACCCAAACCCCACTCAAATTCAACCCCAAGCTAAAAGGCCCATTTTTGACCTAAACCCGAACCTAACCCGAATGAGCCCGAACCCCAAAATCAAAGCCCAACCAAAGCCAAAACCTCTTTGAAACACTCCCATAAACATTTCTCAACATTGATTTTACATCAATTTCAACCCTAGCCCAACATTAGCCCAACTTGGCCCACTTGGACCCATATAGGCCCACTTACCGAATAAACCCGAATTCAAACCAATTCAAATCCAAATCACACCAAATTGACTCCAAGCCCTTCATAGAACATCCCCAAACCAATTATGACATTTATTTGACAAATTTCTTCACAAAATCTTTACCCAAATGCCCATCCTAAAATCAAAAAGTCCATTTCCCTTAAACTTTCCTAAGAGCCCACTTCCTTGAGTTCAAAAGCCCAAAATCTACCACTAAAGCCCACATGACATCTCCATTTGCCATCCACTTAATTAAAGCCATTACCTAAGTCCTAAATTCACCATCAAATTATTCCAAATCAAGTTTCATACAAATTTCCATCAAATTACCAAAAATTCCTAAAATCCATTTTCATGAAATTGACCGAACCTTTTCCCGAGCCAAAGGTGAGCCATGCGAAGCCATGGACAAGCCACATGAAGCCATGGAAGGCTTGACATGTGATCAAGCCATTAATGGCAAAAGGAGGGGCCCCTTTCCTAATCCTCCTTAAACCCTTTTTACCTTAAGCATGTCGCACACTAAACCATGCTTAGCCACCTCATCATGGATGGAGACCACACCATTCTCTCTTGGGCGACCCAAGTGACCCTTTTCAGCCCAAGACCGGGCCTTGGGTGGTGAACCTAGCCCAAAACCATGGGTTGACTCATTTGAACCCAAAATGGCCTTCCCCCATTCCATTTCAATCCGAAGCCCTTTACACATGGCAATTGCCGATTGCTTGCACCAAGTCCAGCCACGACCACGACCTTGAGGGTGACCCATGCACTGGCCGGCCGGCCACCGGGCCGCCGGAAAACACCATGGCGAGAGCTCGCATGTGAGCCCGACTTGGAATTCTCACTGCTGAGGCGCCCCATCCCAGGTGGCCATTGGAGCTGTTCTTTTCTTGCCAGAAGCGGCTGATCCCGAGCCCTAACTCTCCACAGGAGGCCCTCGCACCCTCTCTATTTATACACCGCCCCTCTCGGCCATGAGAGGTGTTGAAAACAAACCTTAAGGAAACTGCTGCAAAATTGTTCCGGACTCCTCCCCATACACGAGCACTTGATCCCAGGTGAGATCCCCACTGCCATTTCTTCTGCTGCGAGCTCGATTTCGGAGTTGAAATTCCACCCGAAACCGAGGACACTTCTCCACGGTGGACCAATCCTCGAATTGATTGGTCCTACACCTTCACCGGACCGAGGGAAGGTGTCCGCCGACAAAAGCCCCATCTCCGGGCCTCCCGGTTGCTCCGGCCTCCAAGCTTTGTGATCGGGCTTGGTCGAAATCACACCTAGACAATTCACGAGACCGGGAGACTTCATGCGGAGCTTGCTGGGATCCGATCGAAGGTGCAACAACTCTCGGATCGAAGCCACACTTCTGCGAGCAAAGGTATGAACTAATTCTTCATCCCGAGCTTACGGAGATTCTCCATTTCAAATGCTTTAATTTCAATGCATTATAGCAGTATAGATGTGTTCGTCTCTTCGAGACGAATCCATAGAGCATAAGAACATGAAAATCCATTGAGTATCGAGTGAGATCTTAGGGATTTAGTGTGGACGGCTCTCGGGTGAGGACGCTCGGGGACGATGAACGGATGCGCGTCCATTCGACACACGCGCGGACGGACGGCTCGGATGGCGTCGGACCGGGAGACGGTACAAGAACCGCGGGGCCCGGACGGCGAGTCGGATGGCGGCGTTGAATGGGAGCGCGACGCGTGTGCGTTCGGAGATGCGAGGATGAGTTGGCGCCGCGTGGATAAATAGAAAATTAGGGGTATTTTCTATTTATTTAATTCCTAAACTTCAAAATTCATAACTTTGTGTAGAAAAATCGAGAAAAATTAAATAAAAATACCCTCTTGCTCGGTGAACGGAGGAGAATAATGTGGAAAAGAAATCATTTAATTTCATCGAAGTATTTTATTTTTTATAATTTATTTACTCTCTGCATACTTTTAATTCTCCATGCATATATACAATTCACCATGGCATGAGACCATAGGGCTTTTGAAGCCTCTGAATTTGGGAACATTCACTGAATTTTCCAAAGTCGAGAGGCCATCCTATGAAGAGTTATTGATTTTTCGAGTTCATATTACTTGTTTTGAGTATTTTAATTCCAATAAATAGCATGTTGTGAAATAAATTCTAGGAAAATTTGATGATGTTCCTTATGACCAGAGAACCACTAGGAAAAATAGGTTTTGAGTTAGTTCATTTAAAACAACCCTAATTGGCTTAAACACTCAAAATAGGTCTCTAATTAATTAGAGTTAACCATACATCAAATTGACTTGAAATCAATTCTCCACTGACCTTTAGGATCAGAGGAACCCACCATAAAAATTTGAGGTCAATTGGACTTGGTTAGCCCCACTAATTGGGTTGATTAAGCCACTTAATCATTTTAAAATTTAAAAATTCATAACTTTTAAAATATCATTCAAAAATTCACCAAATTGGTTTTGGAGCCTCTCTGATATTAGGGGAATCTAAGAAAATTAAAATTTCAATTTTCTAAAAAAGTTGATTTTTAATATTATTTTAATATTTTAATAATTAAAAAATAATAAAAATCACAAAAATAATAAAATTCACCAAAATGTCACATTTTGAATTTTAATCACTTAGGAACAAATCCCACATTTTTCTTAGGTCTATTTAGTGAGATATTAAATTTTAAAGCTCTAGGATAATTTTAAAATTAAAAAAATATGTTTTCTAGCCTTTTCACTAAAATAATTATAATAAATCATAGAAAAATCAAAAAATTATAAAATTTGATTCTCTGATTTTCTTGATATCAGAGAGATTTTTGAAAAATATAAAATTCATTTTTCAACATTTATTTTATTTTTAAATTAATTAACACTCCAAAACTTAAAATAATTATAATAAAAATAATATAATTCAAAAAATCACCAAAATTGGTCCAAGTGGTCCTCTAGTCATTAGGAATGTCCCCTAATTTTCTTAAGGACAGAAACTTTCCCTTGGTCATGTTATTAAATTTTCCTTGAAAATCTCTATTTTCTACCAAAAATAATTATATAAATAAATTAAATACAGAAAAAACACATTTTCTCCTCTCATGTCTTTATTGACATATGAGTGAAGTCACATAAAAATTTCAAGTTCATTTGAGTTCAATTTAGTGAGTTATGAAATTATTAAGCTTAAAGGGTAAAGTGGTAATTAAAATTTTAACCCTTAAGTAAAATATTTGATCCTAATCTGATTTGGATGATTGAAATTTAAATAATTAAAGGGTAGAAACCCATTAAACAATTTTAAAATAATTAAACCTTAATTAAATAATTGATTAAATTTGGAAGAATAATAAAATTGGAATTATTAAAATAGGGATATTATTAGGAAGAGATTTATTCTTTAATTTAAAAATCCCTAAATTAATCATCTCATTAATATTCAATTCTTAATTAAAACGATAACTCAAAATTCAAAATATTAAAAGACTTAATTATTAAACTAAAATTAAATTATTAAACTCTTTTAAAATTTCAATTAAAATTAAAAATAAAATTAAATTTAAAATTAAATTAAATTAAGTAAATTAAATTAAATTAAATTAAATTAAATTAAATTGAAATTAAAAATTAAATTAAATCAAATTAAATTAAATCAAATTAAATTAAACTAAATTAAATTAAATTAAATGAATTAAATTAAATTAAATAAAAAAATTAAATTAAATTAAATTAAATTAAATTAAATCAAATTAAATTAAAATTAAATCAAATCAAATTAATTTAATTTAACATCAAATCAAACTAAACTGAATTAAATTAAATTAAAACTCAATTAAATTAAATTAAATTAAATTAAATTGAATTAAATAACATCACTTAAAACAGAAAGAAATTAAATATAAAGCAACTTGAACAACTATTCCAAATTTAAACCCATTAACTTAAATCAAATCATTTGAATGCCGATTTACCCTCGAAAGCTTTGGTTATTATAACTTCTAAACGAACATCAAATGAAATGTTACTTCACTTATAGGATATTCGAATGTCCTAGTTCACTTGAGTAAGATAACAACAAAACATGAATTCTCGGACGATTAATTCATTTGTATAATTAAACCCATTTGGACTTAAAACAATCCTAGAAATATTGAAAAGATGTTTAAGATTATTCTTAAGCACTTTCTCGATATGATAGGACATTTATAAGAACAATTGGACTTAATTGTTTTTTGATGAAGAAAATCGTCTTCGAAACAAAAACACGAGGAACCTGAGACGTCATAGGAAATGACTAGCGTATAGGATTAGGAAATTGGTAGAAAACCATAACCCTTCCCTTAGCTTTACCTAGGAACATGCTTAAATATTCTAATTGTGTTTTAAGTGCGGCTTGGGATGACGGGAAGACCCTCAGGGTACGCTTTTATTTTATTACGATCTACTTTCTTGCAATTTACCTTCTTGCGATTTATTTAACTGCATTGCACTTACTTTTTCTTGCATGATAAACAAGCATGTTGCATGAAAACCCACACCTTTAGGATAGACCCTAAAAGCTGAAACCAAAACTAAGTTAAAAGTCATTGCAAGATAAAATTCACCGCCACGACATTTCAAAGTATAAAACAACTCGAAATTTAATCACAAACAGAACACAAAACTACAATTACAATTAAATTAAAACGTCTGTTGGATGATCGGGAATACCTCGGATGATGTAACCTACGTGTTGCTAACGGGATTTCCCATGGTGCTAAATGAAAGTGTGGAACTCATTCGGTAGAGTTTAGCAAATTCATACGGACTAAGTGAATGCGATAAAAATAATGATGCTTGGAAGGATGGAGCCGTGGGATCTTAGCAGGTGTCGTTATAATCGACTTTAAGATTTGTTTTAATTAAAATATTGAAAACACTGGAAATTATGATTTTCTCTAAACCAAAACACTTTTCTCATCCACGATTTATGACTTCTAAAACTAAACCTCTGCAACAACAAGGAGCTCGGAGCATGGTGGGCGGCACGGCCATCGTCATCGGCGAGACACGAGTGCTACTTCGGTAAAAGCTGTCCTAGAATTAAATAACAAAGCTATAGGACTTCGAGGTAGTTTGCACAGCGCAACATAAATCCTCGACTCTTCGTTAGGCACTTGCATTGCAAATTAAGCCCTAACAGGTCTTAGGATTCGAGGTAGTCGTCGGTACGACAATAAACCCTCACATCTTCGAGGCTATTTGTGTGATTTTATCATACAAATATAAGCCCTAATTAATTAAAATTGGCGAGATCGAAAACATTTAAATAAATATTAGGACTTTCCTAAATCCAAGCCAAACAATAGGATAGTCGGGAGATTACGAAGTTCGCTTCGAATGCGTAATTTCTCCTACTGTTCTTCCTTTGGATTCCCAAAACAAAATGTTCCAAATTTGATCCATTCCACTATTGAAATTCCAAACTTCAATCCTTTGAGAACTTAAACTTTGAAATTCTTGAGAGCGAGAATCATTGATTATTATCGAGAGTTTTCTTAGGTGATTCCGTCACTTAAGATGTAATTAAGCTATAGGGGCTTGCCCTTATAGGGAATTTTAAAGAACCCGAGTAATATAAACCCTGTTTAATGCTTTCATATTAAGCAGGGGAATTTGTAGGCTTATAAAATTGGTTCGTAGACCAAACGGATATCACAAATCTTTTAGTTTATTTAATCGAGCCCCACCGTCAAGCAGTGTGTCTATCCTTAGGGATAGATACACGGTTTGTGGTGCGGTGCTCATTTATATAAACTATTTGGGATGTGAGACCGGTTTAATCTCATATCTTAAAACCTTCAAATTTAAAATTATTTTCAAAATCAAATATTACTTTTCAAAATTATTTATTTAAATTAAATTAAAAATTCGCCGACAACTCACGTTAGGCGACCCCTTTTTCAAAATAAAACACACAACCTGAAAATAGTGCCGACAGGTGGTAATTTAGCTATTACATGAATTTTTGAAGGGTCTACTTCTATGCCATTTTCTGAAATTTTATGCCCTAATACAATTCCTCCTGCAACAATAAATTGACATTTCTCCCAATTTAGAAGTAAATTAGTTTTTTTGCATAACTCCAAAACTTTTTCAAGATTATTTAATCATGGGTCAAATGATGTTCCAAACATAGAGAAATCATTCATGAATACTTCTATTCCATTGTCTATTAATTTAATAAAAATATACATCTTACATCTCTGGAATGTTGCAGGTGTATTACATAGTCTGAAAGGCATCCTTCTAAAAGCAAAAGTTATGTAAGGACTAGTAAAAGTTGTTTTCTCTTGATCCTCAGAAGCAATAGGTATTTGTTACTAACCAGTATATCCATCTAGAAAGTAGTAGTACTTGTGTCCAGCAAGTCTATCCAACATTTGGTCTAGGTAAGGAAGAGGAAAGTGGTATTTTCTTGTGGCAGCATTTAATTTTCTATAATCAATACAAATACGCCATCTAGAAACTTGTCTGATAGTATTAATTCATTATTTTCATTTTCTTCAACAGTTATTCCTCTTTTCTTGGGAACACAATGAAATTGACTTACCCAAGTACTATCTGAAATAAGATATATAATTCCAACATCTAACCATTTTAAAATCTCTTTTTTAACTACTTTCTTAATAATAGGATTTAGTCTCCTTTGAGGGTCAATTCTCAGTTTATGTTCTTCATTTAATAAAATTTTGTGCATACAAAAGGAAGGAATAAATCCTTTAATATCAGCTAAAGTCTAACCAAAAGCTCTTTTGTATTTTTTCAATATATCCATTGATTTTTGTTCTTGAATTTCATTTAAATCCAATGGATACAATTACGGGTAATGTTGAAAACTCTCCTAAAAATACATACATCAAATGAATTGGAAGATTCTTTAATTCAAGTTCAGGGGGTTTTACAATAGATAGAATTAATATTTCATTTTCTAATCTTTGTTGAATTGAGCTTTTCAATTTTTTCCTAAATATAATCAGCTTCTTCACTTTCAATTTCATCATAATTATCTTTTTCTATATCTTCTTTTTCTTCATAATTTTCTTTGAAATATTCTTTTCTTATATAATCACATATATCCATTCTGAAACATTCATCATCTTTTTTTATTGATGGATATTTCATTAACTTTGAGATGTTAAAGGTTACTTCTTGATCATTTACTCTTATAGTCAATTGTCCTTTTTAAACTTATATCATGGCTCTTCCTGTAGCTAGGATGGTCTTCCTAAAATGATTGAAATTTCATTATCTTCTTCAATATCTAGAATGATATAGTCCACAAGAAAAATAAACTTATCAACCTTGACCAAAACATCTTCTACAACTCCCTTAGGATGTGTAATAGATCGATCAGCTAACTGTAGACTTACAGAAGTTGGTGCAATCTCTCCAATTTCTAGTCTTTTAAAAGTTTATAGAAGCATCAAATTTATGCTAGCTCCCAAATCACATATTGCTCGTCCATAAAATTTTTCACCAATAGTACACGGGATAGTGAAACTATCAGTATCTTTAAGTTTTTCAGGAAGTTTTCTCTGAATTATAGCAATACACTCTTCACTGAGTTCAACACTCATGATCTAGTAACTCCCTCTTTTTATTGAGTATATCCTTCATAAATTTAAAATAATCAGGCATTCGTTCTAAAGCTTCAACAAAAGGAATATTTATTGACAATTTTTTAAAATGTCTTAGAATTTAACAATTCTTTTTCCTTTATCTTGTTGCTTTAATCTTTGAGGAAATGGTGGAGGTACTTTTTCAACAGTAATTTTCATAGGTTTCAGAGGAAAATCAGGATATAAACTTTCATTTTCTCCTTCAGTTTCTTCTTTTTCCTTTTCAACTACAGTTTCTTTTTGAACTCTTGTTTCCAACTTTTTTCCTCTTCTTAATTGAATAGCTTTGATTTGTTCTTTTCCTTGATCTTTAGGATTTACTTCAACATTGCTAGGTAAAGTTCCAATAGCTCTATTGTTTAATGTAGATGCAATTTGCCCTAATTGGTTTTCTATGTTTTTAATAGCATTTCCTTAATTTTGTAATTAATTACCCATATTCAAAATTAATTCTTCCATAGACAACTTCTTCTCCTTGAATTGTGAATTATTATAAAAACCTGGTGGATTAGAAGGTCTATAATTGGAATTACATTGATTATTTATATTTCCTAATGGGTTTACTGGATTGTTCCCCCACTGAGGATTAACATTATTATTTTGGTTATTCCAATTAAAGTTTGGATGATTCTTCCAACCTGGATTATAATAGTTTGAATAATGATTATTTTGTCTATTATTTATTACATTTATAGTTTCATATGAAGATTGAGCATCTACTATTTGTTCTAATGAATTTTCTTCTAATACTGGAGGTGCTTGAGAACGATTCACTCCATATTAATCTATTTTCTTTGAAAGAGCAGCAATTTGAGAAACTATAATAGTTAAAGCATCAGAATCATGAATACTGGCTACTTTCTTAGGATTTACCCTTTCAGCAGGCAATTGAAAATTATTGGTAGTCATTTCTTCTATTAATGCATAGGCTTCTTCAAAAGGTTTAGACATTAGTGATCCACCAACATCAGTGTCAATTATAGATCTAAGAGATCCAACTAATCCATTATAAAATGTTTGAATAATTAACCAATCTGGTAAAGCATGATGTGGACATTTCGTAAAGTTCTTTAAATCTTTTCCAAGATTCATATATCGATTCTCCCTCATATTGACTGAAAGATGTGATATGGTTTCTAAGCTTAGCAGTCTTAGATGGTAGAAAATATTTCGATAAGAATTTTTGTGAAAGTTCTCCCACGAGTTCTAATAGATCCGAGTCTTAATGAATTTAACCAAGCCATAGCCTTATCCCTTAGCGAAAAAGGAAAGAGTCTAGTCTGACAGCATCATCAGACACTCTGTCGCACTTAAAAGTAGCACAAAGTTTTAAGAAACTTGCAAGATGAAAATTAGGTTCTTCATTTGAAGTTCCACCAAATTGATTGTTTTGTACCATTTGGATAATTGCAGTTTTAAGCTCAAATGAATTAGCAGCTACATTAGAATTTTGGATAGTTTAGTGAATTTCATCTAATGTAGGGTTAGCATAATCTCTTAATGGTCTAGATTGATGTTCATTTTCTATTCTTTGATTGTTTACGTTGTTTTCCATTGTTTCAGAATTTATAGGTTCTTTTCTTAGCTTTCTAATTCTTCTAACAGTGTCTTCTAATTCTGAATCTTAGGGTATAAGATTTTCAGAACCAAATTTACGCATACAATCGAAATCAGTACACAGTTAAACTGTTAACTAAATAAGTTGCATTTCTATTAAAAAGATTTTATAACAGTCCTAAATTATCTGTTACTCTAATTATGTTATATTCTTATAATAAATAAAATATTTCCCCAGCAACGACGCCAAAAACTTGATTCGCGATTTTAAATATTCTTATAAATATAAGAATTTGATACCACTACCAGAAGATATAAATCCTCAGCAGTGCCAAAAACTTGATCCGGAGAGTAATTCTAATTTTAGTAACAATTAATTATTCTAATCTTTTATTCACAGAGTTACCTTTAAACTCAAGTATACGTATCGCTCAAGTAATACAGGGCTCTAGTGGAGTCCTGGTTAGTGATCCCACAGGGAAATATATTAAAGCCTACGGACTAGGATTATATAAACCAATTCAAAATCACAACTAAATCAAAATTTCCTATATGTCACCAATATAAAATCGATAATAATATGAAATTTGTATATTAAAGTAAGTTTAGGTATAATATCATCACAACTTCATTATAATAGGTTGATAAACTAGTTCATATAATCATTTCACAAAAACATCAAAACAAGGAGAAAGATAGAACAACTACTCAGAATTCATGAAGAGGATGCAATAAAACTTGGATTTCATATAATAAAGTAAGTTCTACAAACTAAAGTAAATAAACATAACTTATCTCAGATTCCTCCCCAAGAAAACTCCTTGAAGTTCCTCTGAATCTCTTCCTTTCTTTATAGTACGTGGAATTCTCCTTTGAAATGACAATGCAAAAGAGATCTCTCACTTCCCTTCCACTCTTACATTCCTACATAGAATTCCTTACAAAATCTATATTTGAACTCACTACTCACTAAATAACAACACTTAAATAACTATCTACTCACTAATAGACACACTAGTGGACCCTTTTAGACACTTTGGACTCTCTAGTAAACATGTAGGAGACCCCTTTTCGGCCTAAAATGGTTCTTTTTAAAGTTGTAGAAGAGTCTCTAAGGGTTTTGCAAGCACCCCTTGAAAAATCATCCACATTTGACGTATTTCTGAAAATAACCGTCGATCCCGCCGTCGGCGGCCTTCTATAAACAATACTTTAAACAAGCCCCGCCATCAGCGGTCTCGAGCTGCGCCGTCGTCAGCCTTCCTTGCAATTTATTCTGAACTCTCGAGAAAATCATGTCGTCGGCGCCATCGACCTCGCCGTCGGCGCCCTAGGTCAAATTTTGCATAATTTGGTCATTTTTGCTCTAAATTCACTCCTTATTGCACATTTTTGCTCCTTTGTCCTTAAATCTTCATACCTGAAGAAAAATTCCAAAAATGCCTTTTTTTAAAGTGCAATATCATCAAAATCAGTATAAAATAGGCATGAAAATCTTAAACTTTTTTCCTTGGGTCAATCATGTATTTTTAACCGAAGGAAGTTTATAAGTTTCGAGGTGCAGCAATTGTTCAACAAAGTGATGATGAAGAGGAGGATTATCAAGGAAAGAGGCTTCATAAATCGAGGTATGGATAATCCTAATACTAGAATTTAAGAGATAATTAAGGAAAGACATTGGGAAGTGCTTTGCTACACTACCGCTGCCGTAGTTGTTCCGGTTGTGAAAGAATTCTATGCAAATCCTCACGAGATCAACCAAGGATTCGCCTTTGTGCGAGGTAGGTTTGTGCAATTCACTCCTGCGAGAATTAATGATCTCTTTATGATTGAGAATGTACCTATTTTCCATTATTCTAATTTTAATGCCACAAGTGATAATATGAATGATGTGTATCGTTATTTGACGGATGAGAATGAAGATTGGGAAGTTAGAGAAAATGGATATATTAGTTTCCCTTCTGCATCTTTAAATCTGGTGTCATAGTAGTGGCATTACTTTATTTCGTCAAAGTTATTTCCAACTTTGAAGATTAGCAAGGTAACCAAGGAAAGTATCATTTTAAATTTCAGTATTCAAACTGAGAGGCCGATTGGCATTGGTAATATAATTATGAAATCAGTTTTGGGATTAATTGTTCATGGATCTAAATATGGACTTGGACACTCATCCATCATATTTCTGTTGTGTAGTCAATCAAAAGTTTCATATGAGAGTTGGGAAAAGATTCTTCTTCCATGGAGACCTATTGATCCAACTAATCTTTATGACTACCAAACAGTGGGAGTGAAAATGATATGAATCTGCTTGCTGATCAACCAACACAGACTTCACAACCGATTCAGCCCTATTTTCCTGAAAATTCCAGAATGATACTGAAGATGATCAAACAGTTGGAGAAAGAGGTAAAAAACGTTATGAATGCAATCAATAATATTTCTAATTTATTTGAACATATAGATTGGAGGATAAATGAATAATTTGATCACACTAACCGAATTAAGATGGGCCTGATTAATCTGATGAAGAAGAACGCTGTGATTGCTGAGGATTCATCTGATGAATTCCCATTTCATCCATTCTACAATTTTTTCATGCATCATTCTATTGGAGATATTAGAGAGGAAGATAGTTCTAAAACCGATGTGGAGTGATTACTGGATTCTACTTATGTTTGATGTGAGCTTAGTTTACTTTACTTAATTCTGTTTGGTGTGTGTAGTATTGACTTTGCTTTGTTTTGTAATTTCGATTTGGATTTGTTGTGCTTTCTTTCATTGTGTGCTTAGATTTTAGTGTTTTCTTATGGTAGCATACTTGCAACATTAAACATCTAAGAGTTGTTGGTTTGGTTTGAATGAACATATTTAGTGTTTATAATGTAATGTGGATTATATATATAATAGTATATTTTGTATTGTTTGTGTAAAGAATTGTGTTAGTTATTGCTTGTGTGATGAAATAGATGCATAATGAAGTGTTAAATGTCACTGTGGAGGTTGAAACGATTGAAAATACGAAAAAATTTTCATACCCAAAAAAATTTTTGGACTGGTGCCGCCGGCACCCAAATCCAGAGAGTTTTGGCACTTCTAATAATTTGAGTGTCACCGACGTCCTATCAAGCGCCGCCGACGCCCAAGTACAAACAAAATGCCAAAAGCCCTTTATTTCGCGATTTTGACCCTGGGATCCACGATTTTTTCCATTTCTTTAGTCTTTCTCCTCCATTTTTGCGATTTTGAAAACCTAGGGCTTACTAGTTCTCGGATTTGAAGTGATTTCAAAGATTTTTGAGACGGATCTACACTTCTCTTTGTAAGAACTTAACTTTAAGTTAAAAATTTTTTATTTTCACCATGAAAATCTCACACATTGCTTGAATTGGAATTTTTAGATTTTTAAAGAAATTTTAAGATTTCCTATGATGAAATTTTATCTTACTTGTTTAGATTAGTATTTGGAGTTTAATACATTGTGAATTTGGGATTTATTGGAATTTTCTTTCAAATTTTTAGAAATTCACATGGCTCTAAGGATGAGTCAAGGGAAGAGAAAATTGGATTGTGATGAAGAAAATTTTGTTAATGTTAAAGCACAATTTCGCTTTAACTCTTACCTTTACAATAAGAGGTGTATGCAGAATCGAGCTTTTGATAATCCTGGTGGATCTGTAGAACAGTTAATTACAGAGCAGAACTAGGAACGATTTTGTTATTTTACGGTGAATGATGTTATGAGAGTTGTTAGAGAGTTCTATTTGAATGTGCCCTGGACTGAGACTAAGTATGTGTTAGTTAGAGGAAAAATGGTTGAGTTTACTCCTCAGCGTATTAATGCATTCTATCAGACTTGGGAAACATTTGTTTGTGAATATGAAAAATTTGATACTCGAGAGGCAAAAATGAGAGAAGTGATTGCTTTTCTGACTGATGGAAGAGAGGAAGGGAAAGTAAGTCAAAAATAGATGATTAAATTCCCCGCTTCTAAGTTAAATGTTGCATCAAAATTTTGGCACTATTTCATGTCTGCAAGACTATTACCTTCTTAACACCACAGTGAAGTTACAGGGGATAGAACAATTCTAAACTAATGTATTCAGAAGATGAAAAAGATTGATATTGGAACTATTATCTTCAAGAACATTCAGACTATTGCTAGAGGCGAGACCAATGGTGGATTATAACATCTTGCCTTAGTTTATGCCCTGTGTGTTCAGTATGGAGTGGAGTTCAGCAGTTCTGAAGAAGTAGATATACCGCTGAGACCGATTACAAAGACTATTATCCATACTTATGAGTCTCATTTGAGAGTTCAAGATGAGAGTAGGAGTACTGATATTCCTACTACGAGTTATGGCGTTCCATCTACATCTGAGCCCCCTACATTATTTGATATTATGGAGCAGCTGAGATTACAGAGTGCTATTGTGGATAGACTCCATGGTAGGGTGGGTGTGTTTGAGACCAGAAGTGATGTGAATGAAGTTTATCTGAAGAGGAGAGTTGAGTTCAAAATTGCTTATTATGATGCTCAGGTCAGATTTATGAGGGGGAGATTGATGTTATATTTCCTACTTGCCCTAGCTATACACCGTATAGACCTGATACTGCTAACCGTGCTGATGAGCCTGGTGATGAAGATTGGTAGATTTTCTGTTTCTGTTTCTATTTTTCTTGTTGTGTAGTGTTGTACTGTTGTGATGTAGTAATTATTTGATTTTCATATGATGTTTAACCTTGTTGGTGTACTGTTATGTTGTATTATTAAAAAAAAGTTGAAATTGTTAAATGAACTGTTTAGTGATGTGATAGTTTGTTTAGTATTGTGATGTTTTGTTGGATGTTTAGATGTTTAAAGCTAATTTCTCTTTACCTTGCAAAATATTTATAAATCACTGCTAATAACTGTTTAGTGCCTGCTAGTTGTAAATTTTAACTAATACCAGATAGCTGTTGAAAATTTCAAGATCCTAGCACAAAAAGGTTAGTTTCTTTTAGTCTCTACTGTTTCAAATTTATTGAAAAATTTAAGTTTAAGGGAGGGTAAGAAAATATTAACTCTTAATTGTTCTCAATTATTATATTTTCAAAAATTATTAGCATAACATCTAGCAGTTGAACCTTACTGTAGGTAACTAAAACGTTTTATTTCAGTTGAATATTATGGAAGGATTTAATGAACGTTTTTAGTAATAAAGGTTAATTTTATAGAAATAAGATATTTTGTATGAAAGGATTTGATTATAGTTAACTATTTAAGGTAAAGAAAACTGAATTTTTGAAATTTTAAGAGACTTAAAGTATTGTGTGTTAAGAAGAGATTGTGACTTTATGATGAATAATAAAACTCATACCTAATTATAAAGTAAGGAGGTATCTCAAGTTTGAACGTTAGAAAGAGGAGAGTGAAGTTCAAAATCATTAAAGGCTATCCAGATATAGTAATCCTCATTTAAAAAAAAGGGAAAGAAAAGAAAATAAGGATTTAAAAATAATCCCAAAAAGAAAAAGAAGAAGAAAAAAAAGAAGAAAAAATAAGTATGAGGAGAAGCTTGAGGTGATGCCTAATCAAAAATTCTCTTCACTTGAGTCACCCTAAAGGGAGAACTTAATTTCATTTCTGAATTTATATTTAAAGTATTGGCCTATATTCTGATAAAGTTTGCATGAACTCCTTTTTCACATAATCTTTCAAGGTACTCTTAATGTGACAAATTATGGTTTATCTTGAAATAAATAGAAGATTAGAACTCTTAGACTTGATTGTTGAATATTCTTATACCTGTAGTATTGACCTGAGTTGCTAAATTTCTTTCTAAAAGTCTAACCAATATATTCTTTTGAATGAAAAATTTTAGTATCTTACAGGTGAAATGTACATTGCCTAGAGTTATATTTTTATGTAGTAAAAGGATTACTTGTGTACAAGTAATAGATAAGTTTGGGGAATTTTGATGCACCAAAAATATATACTATTTTTACTATATAATTTTATCTATTTTTGGTGATATTGCACTTTAAAGAAAGGTATTTTTCATGAGTTGTTGCAGGTATGATAATTTTAGGTGATTGGAGTGAAAAGAAGTGAAAATGAACAAATTCAAAGCAAAAAGGAGGAAAACAGCTTCTGGCGCCGCCGGCACCAATTTCATGAGTGCTCAGTAATATTTGGATGATAGAGCACCACTGGCACCTGAAGAAATATATTTTGACGATAGAGCACCGCCGACGCACTTTCGGGTGCCTCCGGTGCCCAATGTCTGTCGACTTCAAATTTGAAGAGTTTTGGCAATTTTTTGAGGAGATGCCTATGGAAAGTCTTGGGATTTCATTTCTAACTTATAAGTAACTATTTTTGGATGAAAAGTGTGGTGGTTTTGGTGTGTGTCTTGTGTGTTTTAGAGAGTTTACGGTGTTTTAAGTGCTAAGGCTTAGGAGAGAAGAGTGTAGAGGTGAGAATTTGAGAGGAATTCTTCTCTAAGGAGTGAAGGAGAAGAAATAAAGTGAGAGATTTCTTCTTCCTTTCCATTCTAAAGAGGGAATTAAGTGTTGTAAAGAAGAGATAAAAGGATTCAAAAGAACTTTAAGGGAATTGCATTGGGTAAGAGAAAGAGATAAGTTGTATTTTCTTTTGTGGTTTGTATGACTTTTCTTCTATATATAAAATCCATGTTTTATTGTATCTTCTTCATGAATTTTGAGTAGTCTCCTTTGTCTTTCTTCTTGCATAGAGATGTGACGATGTGTTGATGTGGATTTGAAGTGCTTTTAATATATTGAAGAAATTGTGATAGTTTTTCATTTTGAACTTAATTTACTCTTCGATCTGGCCAATTGAATTGTTAAAATATTTTGTTGAACATTAATTCTGAAAGGATTTAGTGTCCTACAACAATAATGAAGAATCCATTCAATTTCCTTGGATGAATTGCATAGTTCATGAGAATTGAGTGCAAATAAATAAGGAAATGTGTTTTGATCGATTTCAAATTGGAGGTTTAAGGGTGACAGTCTGAGATCCCCAATTTGGTCCTAAGATTAGTAACTAAACTCGAAGGTTAGCCTTCAGGTGAAGGGTGAGTGGGAGCTCCGTAGTGAGAACTGGTATTCTCCTAACCTAGCCTTAGATTTAGTGACTAAACTTAGGATATGTCAATTTTCTTTTCATGCTTAGAAGAGGGGGTACTCTTTTAATGGTAAAGACACAATTATGCTCCTATTTGGCACAATACCATAGATTAATCATTCCTATCATCCACACATCATATTCTCGTTGCAAGAGGAAAGATACTTTTCTTATATATCAAAACCTTTCAAATATATAGTTTAGTGTGTGTCTGTTAGTTAATTTTGTTTTAATGATATTAGAAGTAATTGTAGTTTGCTTAATTATTTTTTTTGCATCTTCGTAGTAGAAGTAAACATTAAAATTTAATTACAATTTGAGTATCAGAGTTCAATACTACATTATCTACTGTGAAACTCTTACTTTTTACGTCGTCACTTCCCTGTGGGATGGATAACCAAGACTCCATTAGAGCCCTGTATTACTTGATACAATACGTATACTTGCATTGAATGCTTGGACTTTACAAAATTATTATAAATATATATAAATTTGAGTTCATAAATTCTTGCAATATAAAAGTCCGACCACATCATCCACTAAAAGATGCATCCCTTCATTCAAATTTTCCGCCCACGGGAAGTTAAGGAAGTCACCACCAAAAGTTGCTTCAAACACCCCTTGAAATTTGCACAAAAAATGAAGAAAATTTGATTTTTAACTTTGGCAGCTAAGCACCGCCTGCCAAAGTCTAATTTTTCATTTTTTTTCATTATTTTGCTCCAAATTTGATCCAATTTTACTTCTTTCATCATAATCACTTATTTTCATCATACCTCCAAGAAAGACACAAAATACCTTCCATTAAATTGCAATATCATAAAAAATAGGTATAAAATTGTGCATAAAAACACTATATATTAGGTGTATCATTCATCTCTTATTAGGATGGTTCTCTGAAGCTCATCTGCTGTATTCTCCTCACTAGGAGCCTCGTGCGCAAATGACGTGGACCGAGTTTCGACCATATTGACTTCCATGAATTCTTCATCAATGTAATATGACGGGAAGTAATCTTCATCATCAATATCCATCCCTCGTTGTTTGGCTAACTCAAAAATTTATGTTTGGAGCTTTCGAACTTTGTCATCAATTGTTTTCTTTTTGGTCAGTTTTAAATCTGTAGTCTTTCCTGCGCTGTCACTCTTCTCTACAACTGATTCAAAAGCAACGACGACAGTGACAATGGGAATATCAGATTCATGATCCATTTTGTAGTCAATAGACCTTTCAAAATGTTTTGGTACAACACCTCTCGGTAACCACACGTTCCTCTTAAGTGTCGACGCCTTGAGATGAGGTGTCTTGGCGAGGACATCGGGGAACGAGGTGAAGTATGCTCCCTAGTGTGTAGACCATGTATAGAGGAGAATAATTCTCTCTCATTTTTTCTCTTTCGGGGTTCCTTATGATCATCGGCAGCCGGTACTCTCGGACCCAGCCTGGACTTGACCGACTTGCTTATAGTAGTATCATCTGTAGCGGCTGTATCAAAACATTTTCCCAAATGGTGTCTGATGAATACTCGAAAAGGTCTTTCCATTTTTAGAATTTTATCCTTAATTTCAGGGGATATTGAACGTCCCATTCTCTTGAGAAGCCTAGCGACAGAACAACCTCTAAAGAATAGTGTGAGCTCAAGTGATAGGTGTGGGCCTTTCTTTCACCTTATCATGACTATGTGGTGTTGGAAGTGTAGCAACAATTCTATGGAGACTCTCATCTCCAGTAGTGTCAACTAATTGGTGGAACCTACTACCACGAAGACGAGGAAAGGTGTCCAGTAAATCGAGTTCCTCTTGTTGAGGAATCTCATCATTTAGTGACAGATTTGCAACTTATGTTTTGGCGGCCCTGGGAATCCTGTGATTGCGATTTCTTCTTTGAGATTTAGTTGGCAGGGGAGGTCTAGAATGTGAGCCAATCCCGAAGACTGACGACGGGGCAAGAAAGGAATCATCAAAATCATCTTCATGAAAAATCTCTTTCCCTTTAATAGATGAGAGAGTAGGTGTGGTGACGATGAAGCCGGTGGCAGTCGAGGTAACAACTCTCCTCGGCACAGAGACAATGGATCTGATGGGGATAGTGGTTACCTTCACCTTCTTAGCAGAAGGGAAATCTTCATGGGAGTTCAACTTGAACTCAGCAGACGGATCTTTGAATTTTAGGAGTGGCAACTTTCACGACCACGGACTGGGCTTTTCTGAGTACGACTTCAAACTCACTGAAATCGGTCCTGAACTGAATCATCGGTGCTACAAAGCATGCCTCGTGGGAGGAGGGTAAGTTGTAGGAGAAAGTTAGCTTATGGGTTGACATCTTTAACTGTCAAGAGAAGCATTTCAATGATTAGTGAGGGCCAAAAACCTTGTTATCATAGTGCAAACACTATGAAAAAGGTTGTTCTGTGTACTGGAGAAATTTCATTTCATTTTGATATTTTATTATCTTTTTATTTCATTTTTAGGTTTTCTCATGTTTGTTAAAAGGAGTCTTAAGATTTAAGGAAGAGTGGGTCAATCTGCTGAAGACAGGATTGAACCCGGGAGAGACAAAAAGAGGTGAAGTATGGCATCCTGTCGAAGATCCCCTTCACAACGTAGATTGCTCTAGCAAAATTTGCTCGCTGACACACTTAGGTCTGACCCCACAAGATCAAAAGGAAAACCTACAGACTCCTGAACCTTTTGTTTAGGAGTGACCAAATAGATGGTCCTAATATCTAGAGGCGTTGATCACACTTTCCCAAGAAGGAAATGGGTAAAGTATGTCAACGGAAGAATGGTAATTTGGCTCATGAAGGATATGAGCACATTACCGATATATGAATATAGTATTTCCCGATCTTAAAAAATAGAGAATCCTGTCATCCCCAACAGAGTCGCCAAAAAACTGTAGGCTGTTAAAAATTTTGGTTGAAGTTTGATATTTTAAAAAAGTTTTAAAATATAGAAATTTGATTAATTTAATATATGTATGGATTTTGAAAATAATATTTTAATTTTTGGTGAATACTAAATCAAACTGATTTCATATATACGTTAGTTTAGATAATCAAGCGCTTCATCACAAGACATGTACTTATCCCGAAGAATAGATATATAGCTTGAAATGAGGCTTGATCAAACAAACTAAATAATTCATGACATCCGTTTGGTCTGTGAACCATTGTTGACCTACAATTTCCCCTATCTAATATGAAGAAATTAGATAGGATTTGTATTAATCTGAGGTCTTTAAGTTTCCTATAAGGGAAAGCCCCTATAGCTAATTACATCTTAGATAACCGAAGTTACCTAAGAAAACTCTTGATATGGATCAGTAAATATTTATATTCATGACTTCCAAAGGTAATGTTTTCCAAGAAAATGTGATGGTCAGAAATTCAATAGGTGAATGGCTCAAGTTCTGGAACACTTCATTTTAGCATATTCCAAAGGAGAGAAGGCTAAAGGGAGGACATAGATTCAAGGAAAATCTTGATGTATTCCCAAACTATCCAATGATTTGGCTCTAACTTAGGATATTTATTTGGTGTTTCATCTTGTCAAATTTATTATTTAGGACTTACATTCACTTTATACTGATCATGTGAATGACCTGGAAGATAGGAGGATTTATGTCATACCCAACGACGACCTCGGAAGCCTAAGATGAGTTAAGGCTTATGTTGCACAACATGGTTATGCAAGAGCCTAAAGAAAAGGTAAGGATTTATGCTGCACTAGAGGGCTACCTCGAAGTACTATGGCTCGTTGTTTAAACTTCTAAGGAGTTGTTTTGTTGTTAAAGATGGTTGTGCTGCTCACTTTTCATGCTCCAAGCTCCTCATCATAGCAGGTTTAGTTTATAGAAGTAGAAATTGAGGAGAGAAGAGAAGTGTTATGTTTTGGAATTTTTTAAAGTAAGGTGTCTTAATATTTTATTAGGGGAACATTAAAGTTGATTATAGCAACACCAGTTAAGATCCCATGGTTCCATCATCCCAACATTGTTATTTTCATCGGATTCACTTAGTCCAAATGAATTTACTAAACTAAACTTAATGAATTTCATACTTTCATTTAGACCGTAGGAAACCCCGTTAGCAATACGTAGGTTACCTTCTCCGAGGGATTCCTGGTCATCCAACAATACATTTTAATTTAGTTACAATTGTGATTTTTGTTTTTTTTTGTTTGTGATTAAATTTTGAGTTGTATTATATTTTGAATGTTGTGGCGGTGAATTTTATCTTATTTTGACTTTTAATTTTGATTTTTGGTTTTAGTTTTGTGGCTATCCTAAATGTTTCACTTTTTATGCAGGGTGACATTATTGTATAGATGAAAATTACAAGAACAGGAAGTACAGTAGAGTGCAGGTAAGTAAATTGCAAAAAAATAAAAGCATACCTGGTAGGTCTTCCCATCATCTCTGCCTGAAACTTTAGTATTCTTGCAATAAACATTTACATTTTGCGGGGAAAGTAGAACCTATGGATATGTTCATCACAAGCTTATAACTAGGTCATAACCCGGTGAATTCTATTCATTTATTTGAGAGATATTCTTCATTTAATAGACATAATAGGTCTCGTTGTCCTGCAAGGTGTCTAGAAGACTTGTGAAAAGTTTCAGGAGAAACCCTGATACTTCACAATATTTTTGAACTTCCTTGAGGTCCTTTTGGACTTGTTATAGTTATTAAATGATTTATCCCTTTCATACCCTTATGCTCAGTGAACTAGTGTTTTGATTATTCTAAAAATTAGGGGGTGAGTATCATTTAGTGCTTTACTTAGGAATTATGTGAGTGGGGTCACATAAATTTTTTTTTGCATGGTTTATCATTTGATATGCCTTTCTATGGTTAATCTCTTTTACATTTATCACATATTTTTGAATAAAATTACACTTTAAAAAAAGGTTGTTTACATTCTATCTTGTAGGTATATATGTTAGGAGAAAAACACAACTGATATGGGGCAAAACAGAGATGAAACAGAGCCAAACGAAGCAATACAGTGGAGCTGCGTGCAGGGTGGCACCTAGGCGCCACCAAACTAGCGCATAGGCGCTAGAAAATGGGTGTTTATAGTTTGGACTATTTTTAAAGCGTTGTGAAGTGTGTCTCTTGGGGAATTTTTTGGGAATGATAAAATAAACTTTCTATAAGAGTTTGGGTCGGTTAGAAGGAGTTATTATAGAAGAAATGCGTCTCTTGGAGTGAAAAGGCACTTAAGGTGCCCTTTAGAAGATTCATTGAATGTGCACTCTTTTTGAAGTGACACTTAAGAATCTCTTAGGAAATTATAAAAACACTGTTGAACTCTTGGAGAAGAGATGATTATGAGAAGATTAGAAGAGGACAAGGAGACTTAGGCGTGAGCCCCAAGTGGGGCGACAAGGTGAGAGAGAAAGGGAAAGTTTAAGAAACTTTTTTCTTTTCTTTTCACTTTGTTCTTGGAGAGGATTGGAATGAGATTGCTTTTTCTATATAAGGAGAGTTTGATTTTCATCAAAGATAAGTATTTCATTGTAATTTGGATCGAATTTGGTACTTTATTTGTATGGATTCAAGGTATTGTTCAATGAAAAGTTGTTGTTTCTCCAAGTGTAGTGAGTAGTTTTCTTTACTCTTCACACTTACAATGAATTAGTATGCATGTTGATACACCTAAAATATATAGTATTTTTATGCACATTTTTATACTTATTTTTAATGATATTGCACTTTAATGGAAGGTATTTTGTGTTTTTCTTGCAGATATGATCAAAATGGATGGTCATGATAAAAGGAGCAAAATTAGATCAAAATTTGGAGAAAAAAATATGAAAAATAAAAAATTTGGCACTGGTAGCTAAGCGTCGCTGGGCCGGCACTTAGCCGCCACAGTTAAAAAACAAGATTCAAATGGATTTGGTGCCAATTTCGAAGGGGATGAGATGTAACTCTTGGCGGTGACGTCCATAACTTCCTTTGGGTGGCAAGTTTGAATGAAGGGGTACGTTCCTTGGTAGATACATCGAATCTGGACACATTTTGAAGAGACACCAAGGCACCTTTTGGTTTACTATTTAAAGAGAGTCTTAGGAAAGATTTAGAGGAGGCAATTTGAGGAGACTCTTCCACTGCATTTTGAAGAGGACTTCCATTGTTCTTCCACTGCATTTTAAAAGTTTTTATTTAGAGTAGGAGTAGAGAGTAGAAAGGAGAAAAGGGTCGGAGTGAAGTATTCTTCTTCCCACTTCTTTTCTTTCTTTTAGTTTAGTTTTTATTGAAGTCTGAAGTCTGTATTCTGAGTCAACGGACTTGGGAGACTTGCTCTGAGAAGTAGTTTAGTAAAGAGTCAATGTTTCAGAGGAACTTCCTTAGTCTTATGGAGAGGATTTTCATATAAGTGTTTAGTTTTATTTAGTTTATTAATACTTGTTTTTGTTTATTATTTTTCTTACCGTTGTTTTTAATTTCAAATCAATGTGTTTTTATATTTTCTCAATGCATTCTGAGTAGTTTACTTTATCTTTTTCTTTCTTAAATGGAGAAGTAATTAATTTAAAGAGAATTGTTGTGGAAAGTATAAGTGTTTAAAAGTTGGAAGAAGTTATGAAGATTTATTCTAAAAACTTTGTTTACTTCTTAATTTGGCCTGTTAAGTTGTAAAATTTCTTGATATTATGTAAGATCCAATGTGGTATTGTCTCATAAAAGTTAGTAAGAATCACATGAAATTATATGGGTGAGAACTGTAGTCCATATAATTGAATGTAATATTAGAACATATTTTTATAAAAGGGAGTAAAATTAGAGAAGTTTAGAGTAACAGGATAAAACCCCCTAATTTGGTTTAAAGTTTTGAGCTTTGTTATGAGAAGTTAGCCCCCAGGTGGTGGGAATCAAGGGAACTCTAGAGTGAGAGACTGGTATCTTCCCTGCCTAACCATGTTCAAAATAATATAAATTTCAAATTAACCAATGTTCTTTATAGAACCAAGTAAGGGTAAAGAACACATTTGCTTCTATCTGTCACAACAAAAATTTGAATATTTCCATAACAATACTTTAAGAATTACTACTACTTCATGAAAGGAAAGAAAAAGATATTCTAGTTAATAGTATTTTACATCCAGTGTTATTAGTTATTGTAATTTTAATTTCTTGTTTAGTATTTTATTAAGAAAATTTCAAAAGACATATAAAACTTCAAAACTTTTCAAAATCAAGACATACTTTTTCGAAAACAATTAAAGAAAATAAAAAGATAATTTCACTGATTCCTTTAAAGATTTCACATTTTTCCTGTGGGTTCGATATCTCGGGGCTTAATCAGAAAGTCCTATATTACTTGATAAACGATACGTATACTTGCGTAGTATCCCATATTATAAAATCATTATTTTTTCATATCTTAAATCATCAACGCATTTATCCAGCGGAACCAAGTTTCTGGCATTCGTTGCACTTATATCTATCGGGGATCAAGTTGTTGGCGCCGTTGCCGGGGAAATTAATTTAAATTGCATTTTAAAGAGAATTAAGAAATTATAAATTTTTAGTTTTCTTTATTTTTGTTATTGTGTTGTATTTTGTTTTATTTTGTTATTGTATGCGTAGTTCAGGTTCTGAAGGAGTTGTGCCTTACGATTCTGAATTAGAAAGAACTATTAGAAAAAAAAATAAAAATACATAAAAAATAAAAATATTCAAGAAATGACAAATCATCAAGATCAAATGTTGTCATCCATCAAGAATTAAGACCTTTAAGAGTTTATGTTAACCCTACAGTAGATGAACTTCGTAGTAGTATTCAAAACCCTGCTGTAGCTGCTAATTCTTTTGAGCTTAAACCTGCTATTATCCAAATGGTATCAAATAATCAGTTTGGGGGAGCAACAACTGAAAAACCTAATTTGCATCTTGCTAATTTTCTAGAGTTGTGTGCTACTTTTAAATATGATGGTGTTTAGGATGATGCTATTAGACTTAGAATTTTTCCTTTCTCACTAAGGGATAAAGCTAAATTGTGGTTACATTTGTTAGCACATGGATCAATTAGAACTTGGGGTGAACTGTCACAAAAATTTCTTGCTAAATATTTTGCACTATCTAAGACTGCTAAGTTGAGAAATGATATAACATCTTTTTGTCAGTTTGAAAGAGAATCAATATATGAAGCATGAGAAAGATTTAAAGATCTCCTCATGAAATGTCCACATCATGCGATACTAGATTGGTTAATAATTCAAACTTTTTATAATGGATTAGTTGAATCGCTTAGGCCAATCATCGTTGCTGCTGCTGGTGGATCATTAATGTCTAAACCATGTTCTGATGCTTTTCCTTTAATTGAAGAAATGACTACTAATAATTTTCAATGGTCTTCTGAAAGGTTAAATCCTAAAAATGTAGCTAGTGTTTATAAAAATGATGCTTTTACAATCTTAGCAAATCAAGTTGCATCTGTATCAAGGAAAATAGACCAATTTGGGATGAATTTTTCTCAGCCAAATCTCATGATTGAAGAATATTCATTAGGTCAAATGGTTGATTCTTATTCTTCACTCGTAAACTCGTGAATGTTATAATCAAACCTAACAACCCATATTCCAATTATTATAACTCGAGTCGGAAGAATCATCCAAATTTTAACCTGGAATAACAATAATCAGGGTGGTGTTAATCAATAATGGGGGAACACCCAAGTAAACCCATTGGGGAATTGGAACAACCAATGTAATAATAATAATAGATTAACTTATCCTTCAGCTTATAACAATGCTTTACAAAATAAGGAGAAGAAGTTGTCTATGGAAGAAGTAGTATCACATATGGGAAATCAATTACAAATTCAAGGAGCAACCATCAGAAATATTGAAAATCAATTGGGACAAATTACAAATAACTTAAGTAATAGATCCCAAGGAATTCTTCTAAGGAATACTGAAGTGAATCCAAGAGAAAAGAATAAAGAACAAGTGAAAGCAATTCAACTGAGAAGTGGAAAAGAATTGGAAGGTAGAGTTCAAAAAGAAACTGAAGTAGAGAAAGAAGAAATTGAAAGACCTAAAGAGGACGCTCCAAAAGGTTTTGAAAGACCTATTTCTCCTCCTAAGGTTGATTTAGAAAAAACCACCACCTTAATATCCTCAAAAACTTCGTCAACAATAGTTGGATAAGCAATTTTCAAAATTCTTAGAGATATTAAAGAACCTTACCATTAATATTCCATTTGGTGAAGCCCTAGAACAAATGCCAAGCTATGCAAAATTTATGAAGGATATTCTTAATAAAAAGAGGAAGTTTGAAGAAAATGAGACTGGTGCACTTAGTGAGGAGTGCAGTGCAATAATTCATAAAAAGCTTGCTGAAAAACTTAAAGATCCTGGTAGTTTCACAATTCCATGTGCAATCGGAGAAAGATTCTGTGGAAAAGCTTTATGTGATTTGGGTGTAAGAATTAACCTTATGTCTCTATCAATATTCAAAAGACTAGGACTAGGACAAATAACCCCGACTACTGTAACTCTGTAATTAGCAGATCATTCGATCACATATCCTAAAGGAGTTATAGAAGATGTTTTGGTAAAAGTGGATCAATTTACTTTTCATGTGGATTTCATTGTGTTAGATATGGAGGAAGATAAAGAGATACCCATAATTTTAGGGAAACCTTTTCTAGCCACAGGCAAAGTCATGATAGCTGTGCAAAAAGGGGAATTAACGATGAGGGTTAATGATCAGACTGTTACATTTAATATTTCAAAATCAATGAAATATCCTGCAAGGGGTAAAGAAGATGAGTGTTTTAGGATGGATGTTATCGAATATTTAAGTGAATGTCATTTCAAATCAACTTATGAAGAGAAAGCTGAAAGAGAAGAATTTGAATATAAGCAAGAAGACGAGTTATTTGATTCTGAAGATTTTCAAGAAGAAGATTTAAAGTATGTTCGTGAAAGTTTTGAATTGTTGGATATGACCGAAAAAGATAAATCTTATGGTCCATCAATTGAAAAACCTCCTGAACTTGAGTTAAAAATGCTTCCTGGTCATTTGAAGTATGTTTTTCTAGGTGAATCCTTAACTTTGCCTGTTATAATTTCCTTTCAATTAACTGAAAAATAAGAAGAGAGTTAGCTTGAAATTTTGAATAAGCACAAGAAAGCCTTTGGATGGACAATTGCTGATATTAAAGGAATCATTCCTTCAATTTATATGAATAGAATTCTTATGGAAGATCATTGCAAACTGCAGGCTGATCCCCAAAGGAGATTGAATCCTAATATGAAAGATGTTGTTAAGAAAGAAAATTTAAAGTGGTTGGATGTTGGAATTATCTCCCCTATTTCAGATAGTGCATGAGTTAGTCCTCTTCATTGTGTTCCTAAGAAAGGAGGAGTAACTGTGACTGTTAATGAAAAGAATGAAATGATACCAACAAGACAAGTTACAGGGTGGCGAATATGCATTGATTATAGAAAATTAAACCTTGCCACATGGAAAGATCATTTTTCACTCCCTTTTCTATATCAAATGTTGGATAGACTGGCTGGGCATAAATATTTTTGTTTTCTGGATGGATATACTGGTTACCACCAAATTCAAATTGCTCCTTAGGATCAAGAGAAAACTACGTTTACCAGTCCTTATGGTACGTTTGCTTTTAAAAGAATGCCCTTTGGTTTATGTAATGCCCCTGCTACATTTCAGAGATGTATGATGGCTATTTTTTGTGATTTAATTGAAAAAGGGATTGAAGTTTTTATGGATGACGTTTCTGTGTTTGGAATTTCATTTGAATCATCTATCTAAAGTTCTAAAACGCTTTGAAGAAACTAATTTGGTCCTTAACTGGGAAAAATGTCAATTTATGGTAGCAGGAGGAATTGTTTTGGGACATTGGATTTCAGAAAAAATTTGGAGGTAGATCCTGCAAAAATTCAAGTTATATCTAATTTACCTTGCCCAACTAATGTAAGGGGAATTAGAAGTTTTTTAGGACATGCTGGATTCTACAGGCGTTACATCAAAGATTTTTCAAAGATTACAAAACCTTTGTGCCTTTTACTGGAAAAGGATGCAATTTTTAATTTTGATGAAGATTGTCATAAAGCCTTTGAAACATTAAAAGAAAAATTAATCACTGCACCTATAATAATTTCACCAAATTAGGAAAAACCTTTTGAATTAATGTGTGATGCTAGTGATTATGCTATTGGTGTTGTTTTGGGTTAGAAATATGAAAAAATTTTCAAAGTAATTTATTATGCTAGTAAAACTCTTAATGAAGCTCAAATTAATTATACCACTACTGAGAAAGAGTTATTAGTTATAGTATTCACCTTTGATAAATTTCGATCATATTTAATTGGAACTAAATGTGTTGTGCATACTGATCATTGTGCTATCAAATACTTAATGAAGAAAAATGATGCAAAATTGAGACTTATAAGATGGATTCTTCTTTTGCATTTGATTTTGAGATAGTAGATAGGAAGGGTTCTAATAATCAACTTGCTGATCATTTGTCTAGGCTTGAAATTGAAATATCTTTCTGTGATATTAAAGAAATTAATGAACATTTTCTTGATGAGAAACTGTTCACTGTTAAAGAATGGAGTGTTTCGTGGTATATTGATATAGTAAACTTTATTGTTAGTAATATTATACCCTATGGTTTGACATATCATGAAAAGAAGAAATTTATGTCTAATGCTAAGACTTATTTTTTGGATGACCCATTTTTATATAAACAAGGAAAGGATCTTATAATTCGAAGATGTGTACTTTTGGAAGGGACTTATGAAATTATTAAAAAATGTCATGATTCTGATTATGGGGGGCATTTTGGAAGTGATAAAACTGCATATAAAATATTACAATCAGGATTTTATTGGCCTACAATTTTTAAAGATGTAAATGTTTATATTAAAAATTGTGATGGATGTCAGTGTGTAGGCAATATTTCTAGAAGAAATGTAATGCCCCTCAATTATATGTTGGAAGTTGAAATATTTGATGTTTGGGGATTAGATTTTATGGGACCATTTACACCATCTTTCGAAAATGTTTATATTTTGTTAGCAGTAGACTATATTTCCAAAGGGATTGAAGCTATTGCTTTACCTCGATGTGATGCTCAAAGTGTTGCAAAATTTTTAGAAAAGAATATATTTTGCAGATTTGAAATACCAAGAGTAATCATAACTGATGAAGGAAGTCATTTTAGAAATGCGATTATTGGGAAGTTAGCAAAGAAATATCATATTAATCATCACATTGCTACTGCTTATCATCTGCAGACAAGTGGTTTAGTTGAATTATCCAATCGTGAAATTAAAAGAATATTGGAAAAAACTGTTAATCCAAATAGAAAGGATTGGTCAATTAAACTCGATTATGCATTGTAGGCCTATAGGACTGCTTACAGAACATCTATAGGAATGTCCCCATATAGGCTGATTTTTTGAAATTGAGCATAAGGCTTTTTGTGCTATTAAAGAGTTTAATTATAATTTGAAAGATGTTGCTGAAAAAAGATTATTGCAATTGAATGAGCTTGAAGAAATAAGGAAATAATCTTATGAAAATGCTAAGATTTATAAGGAAAAGATGAAGTTATGGCATGCTCAGTAGATTCTTACCAAAAATCTTGTACCAGGACAACAAGTTTTGCTATATAATAGTAGATTGGGAATATTTTCTGGAAAACTTAACTCTTGGTGGATGGGTCCATTCATTGTGATAAAAGTTTATTCTTATGGAGATGGTAGATATTCAAGATCCTAAGACTGGAAAAATATTTAAAGTTAACGGACATAAACTTAAACCATATTTTTCAGTCAATAAATCTAAATCTGATGAGAATTTAATGTTGGCTCACTCAGAATGAATTCTGGGTATGTTAGGCTGAAGACATTAAAACAAGCGCTTTGTGGGAGGCAACCCATATTTATCGGTGTGCTTTGCTTTATGTTTGTTTTGTGTGTTTTGTTTGCTTTGATTGGTTTGTTTTTATGTTTTTAGTGGTAGTAATTTGGAGTTTTTAAACTTAAGTGGAGTTTATTTGACCTTAATTGATGATTTGAAAAAGACAGAATGAGAATTTGGACACTTAGCGGACCTGTGCAAAATTATGCACTGGCGGCTAAGCACCGACTAGTTGGCGCTTAGGCGCCACAGTTATAAAAAATGTGAAAAATGTGAATTTAGAGCCTAGATCGTGGGGGGGAAGTTGTGGGAGTTATTTGGGAGATTCTAAACGTTAGAGAATATTCTAGCATCTCCCAAGTCTATAAAGAGGTCCTGACTTAAGGAAAACACTTGCCCCAAGTCCTATTTTCATTTATGAAGTCTAAGAAGAGAATTTTGAGCACCATGTCTTCCTGGGAGAACGAGATGAAGAAGCAAAATTCTGATAAAACTAAGTTCATTAGTGATAGTGCTAAGGAGTTATTTAATGGATTTCTATCTGTTAGCATTCAAGGTATTGCAGAGATGATTGCAAAAATTGAAGCTCGAGTGACTTCAATGGAAGCAAAGATGAATGATATTACTTTACATCTGAATCACATTGGATGGCATTTCAAGATGCAATTCAATCATTCAAGGTATGTGGAAGAAATAGATAAGGCGATGTTTGTGAAGAACAAATGGATTGAAGAAGATGATATAAGAATGAACAATGATCGCCCGTTCTATGAAATTTATATTTCTGAAGGGTCAAATGAGAATAATAGTGGTCCTGGTTATATTCTGCCTAATGGAGAGTGGAATTAAAAGTGGTTTGTTTCTATTTGTTTAGTGTCTTATGTGTTATGTTAGTGTTCTTGTGAGTTCATGTTTGGTGTGTTTAATGTTTTTATATATTCCTGATGATGTGATGGGTACATCTCAGAGATGTACACTTATCAGTTTAAGATTATAGTGTCATGTATTTTGAGAATTTTATCCTTTATGTCTGGATAAAAATTCTAGTATTGTATTGAATGTTACGTTTGTTTTAATATAAGTTTGTTTTTGTGAAATTTGTGTGGAATCAATGGTTATTAAATTTTGATTTTGAGTATTAGAAGATTCATGTGAGGAAAAATAATTATTTTGGAGTAATTAAGGGTAATTAACCAAGTGATTTAGTGCATATACCTTAATTATAAAAATTTGGGTATTGGCGGCTAAGCATCATAATGCCGGTGCTTACGCGTGAGATTTTGCGGCTAAGCGCCGATAGTTCGCGCTTAGGCGCCAGTTCGCGAAAATTGATTCCCAAAAGTTAAAAACCCAAAAATTGCCATTTTCAACTGCCCCATCTTCTTCAACCTTTGCTTTGCCGCGAAAGAGGAGCCTAGGGTATCATATTGTGGATCATTTAAGAGTCGATCTCAATAAAAATTGTTAGATTTGGATTCCTTGAGGTAAGAGCACTACTCCTAAGTAAATTTTTTTTATTTTCACCATGTATTATGAGTACATTTTGGAAGATCTTAAAATCACTATTCATGGTGAAAATTTGAGGAAAAGCTTGATAAATTGCTTGGATTTAGTGAAAATATATTTTGGAAGATAATTTAGCAAGTTTAATTTGATTTTGGAATTTATGGTGAATTTTTTGTGAATTTTTAGTGATGGCTCCAAAGTCAAAGCGTGCACGAGAAAAGACGAAGTTTGATTCTGACAAATTTGTTAGTTTGAGGGCTGAGGAACGATACGTCGATGCATTGCAATCATGTAAGTTGATTCCTGAGCGAGTGTTTAGTAAGCCAGGAGAGGTGATTGAAGATATGATTGTAAGAAGAAACTGGCAGAATTACTGTTGCTTCTCCGTTGTTGCTGTTGTTTTTGTGGTAAGAGAATTTTATGCAAATTTACTTGCTGCAGAGAAAAATCAGGTGATGGTTAGGAGACATGAAGTAAACTTTTCTTCTGGTGAAATCAATACTTTTTATGGACTACCTCTTGACATGTTCTGTTTTTATCTAACTATCATCCTTCGGAAGGAGAATTAGATGAAATCATGGAATTATTGACTGATTGAAGAGGATTATGGAAAATTACAAATGATAGAAGAGTGAACTTTCATGCTTCCAAATTGAATGTCATTTCTAAGGCACGACATTATTTTATCTCATCTAAGTTGTTACCTTCAAGTCATATTGGTGAAGTGACGAGAGAAAGAGTGGTGTTGAGCCATTGTATTCAGCATGGGAAGCCTATTGATATTGGAACATAATTTTTTATTATGTTTTGAACTGTGCTAGATCAAGCACGAGTGCAGGTATGGGATTTCCTTCCTTGATTCATTCACTTTGTGAAAGATCTGGAGTGAAATTTGAAACCTGGGAAGAGGTATTTCGGCCATTGAGACCAATTACCAGTGTAAACATTGGTGCTTACACTGTACATTCAGAGTTTGGTTGGAGAGGAGGATTTGGAAGGGCTTCTGCTGCTTCTGCTTCAGCTGCTTCTGCTTCTCGTGCTCTACTTCACATGCTTCGTCATCTACTGATTCACAGACTATTTTATTAAGAAAGATTTTGAAAAAAAGTGAGTCTTACTCGAGAGCTTGTGAGAGATATGGATGGTAAGCTGGATAATGTTAAGAGATATATTATAAAACATGATGAATATGAGGAGAATTATCAGCAGTATTTGGATAGACTGGTTAGAGGAGATCAGAGTGCTGAGATTCCACCTCATCCATTCTATATACCTTATGTGCCATCCAGAGATTGGAACGAGCAAGATGATGATAATGATGAGGATAAAGAGTAGATGTATGTTGTTTGTTTTAGTTGTTGTATTGATGTGTAGTGTCACTGTGTACTTTATCTAGTATTTTGTTTGATGATTGTATTGTGATGTGAACCTTGATAGTATGCATATTGTAGTTGTACTATTTATCTGTTATGCATATTCAGGTATTGTTGTTGTTTTATTGTTGATTTATATGTTGTTGCGTGGTAGTGTGTAATTGTAAATATTTTTATGTGTATGTTATGTCAGAGTTTCTAGTAGTATGTATTTTTAATTTCAAAAACTGTTAGGAAATTATAAACCACTATTAGAAACTTCTACTTAGGAAAACTACATGTTTAAATTTCTTCAAATTCCTCTATCATCTATTATCTGTATCAGTGTGTTATTTTAGTTGGTGTGTATTTGCTTTGAAAACCTCCACTACTCTAGAAATCATCTAAAATTTTTACTTTTCTTATTATTATAAAAAAAAGAAAAATCTTTTGAAAAACTAAATTTGATTTCATTTTACTCCTGTATTTAAATTGTTATACTTGCATATTAAGTTATTAAAAATTCTTGCAAGCATGATATGTCAGTTTTTATTTCTCACCCATGTATAATTTCTTATGCTTAAATGTTCTATCTTAATTAAAAATTTAAAGTTTGGGGGGATTTTAAAAACAAAGATTTTCAAAAACTTAAAATTTTATTTGATTCTCAAGAATACTTAAAAATATATCTTATTTTTGATTGAGAACAATTATGTGCATGAAGTTATATTAGGGGAACAAAATTTTGAATATAGAAATGAATAAAAGAATTTAGTTAAAATTTATAGTAATCATGAAAAACTTAAAGTTAAAATTTTCTTAATGAAGAGGTGTTAAATAAAGTTAAACTATCTTTAGTAAGAAGTATTGTATTTTTGGATAAATAGAAGATTTGACTTTTATTCTTCAAAGCTTAAATTTCTTTTATTGAAGAGTAATTTTTCAGATACTATTATTATGATTTTTAAGTGAAAGATGTATATATGATCTTTATTTTAAATAGAAAGATGGAATTCAAAATCATTAAAGGTCTATCCAGATATAGTAATCCTTGCCTTAAAAAAAAAGTGAAAAATATAGTATATGAAAAGAGAGGAGAAGCTTGAGGATTTAAGGGCCTAATCAAAAAAAAGTTTCATACCTAAAGTTTAAGATATAAGTTCAGAGAAAATCTAAAGCTTGAAGTTGTAATATAGTAAGTAAAATTATTTTTCAAATAAAGATTTTTAAGTGAGAAAAATAAATGTTTGAATCCTATATTTTGAAAATCTACAACTATTTCTAAAAAAGATAGAGACTTATATTTATCATTTTCTTTTACTTAAGAACATTCTAAACTTTAAGATGGTTTTAATTACTGAAATTTTTTTTCTAAATTGGACTATTCCATTTCTAGAACAAATTTTTGTTATCTTCCTAAGAAACTCATTACATAATTTGCATCCTAAAATGTTCTATGAGATTAACTGTCACTTGAGGATATGTAACATTTTAAGTTTCGGGGATTTTGATACACCAAAAATATATAGTATTTTTATGCACATTTTTATACCTATTTTTAATGATATTGCACTTTAATAGATGATATTTTGTGTTTATCTTGCAGGTATGATGAAAATGAATGGTCACGATGAAAGGAGCAAAATTGGATCAAAATTTGGAGCAAAAAGATGAAAAATAAAAAATTTGGCACTGGCGGCTAAGCGCCAGCCTAGGCGCTTAGCCGCCATAGTTAAAAATCAAGATTCAAATGGATTTGGTGCCAATTTCAAAGGTGATGGGATGCAACTCTTGATGGTAACATCCATAACTTCCTTTGGGCGGCAAGTCTGAATGAAGGGGTGTGTTTTCTTGCTAGTTACATCGAATCTGGACACATTTGGAAGAGACATCAAGGCACCATTTGGTTTACTATTTAAAGAGAGTCTTAGGAAAGATTTAGAGGAGACAATTTGAGGAGACTCTTCCACTGCATTTTGAAGAGGACTTCCATTGTTCTTCCACTGCATTTTAAAAGTTTTTATTTAGAGTAGGAGTAGAGAGTAGAAAGGAGAAAAGGGTCGGAGTGAAGTATTCTTCTTCCCACTTCTTTTCTTTCTTTTAGTTTAATTTTTATTGAAGTCTGAAGTATGTATTCTGAATCAACAGAGTTGGGAGACTTGCTCTGAGAAGTAGTTTAGCGAAGAGTCAAAGTTTCGTAGGAACTTCCTTAGTCTTGTGGAGAGGATTTTCAGATAAGTGTTTACTTTTATTTAGTTTATTAATACTTGTTTTCATTTATTATTTTTCTTATTGTTGTTTTTAATTTCAAATCAATGTGTTTTTATATTTTCTCAATGCATTTTGAGTAGTTTACTTTATCTTTTTCTTTCTTAAAGGGAGAAGTTATTAATTTAAAGAGAATTGTTGTGGAAAGTATAAATGTTTAAAAGTTGGAAGAAGTTGTTAAGATTGATTCTAAAAACTTTGTTTACTTCTTAATTTTGCCTGTTAAGTTGTAAAATTTCTTGAGATTATGTAAGATCCAATGCAGTATTGTCTCATAAAAGTTAGTAAGAATCACATGAAATTATATGGGTGAGAACTGTAGTCCATATAATTGAATCTAATATTAGAAGATATTTTTTAAAAGGGACTAAAATTAGAGGATTTTAGAGTGACAGGCTAAAACTCCCTAATTTGATTTGCAGTTTTGAGTTTTGTTATGAGAAGTTAGCCCCCAGGTGGTGGGAATCGGGGGAACTCTAGAGTGAGAGACTGGTATCTTCCCTGCCTAACCATGTTCAAAATAATATAAATTTCAAATTAAGTTATGTTCTTTATAGAACCAATTAAGGGTAAAGAACACATTTTCTTCTATCTATCACAACAAAAATTTGAATACTTCTACGCAATACTTTAAGAATTACTACTACTTCATGAAAGGAAAGAAAAAGATATTCTAGTTAATAGTATTTTACATCCAGTGTTATTAGTTATTGTAATTTTCATTTCTTGTTTAACATTTTATTAAGAAAATTTCAAAAGACATATCCACCTTCAAAACTTTTCAAAATCAAGACATACTTTTTTGAAAACAATTAAAAAAAATAAAAAGATAATTTCTCTGATTCCTTTAAAGATTTCACATTTTTCCTATGGGTTCGATATCTAGGGGCTTAATCAGAAAGTCCTATATTACTTGATAAATGATACGTATACTTTCATTGTATCCCATATTATAAAATCATTATTTTTTCATATCTTAAATCATCAGTGCATTTATCCAGCAGAACCACATTTTTGGCATCCGTTGCACTTATATCTATCGGGGATCACATGTGTAGGATATAAAATTGAGTAGAGTGAGAATATATTGTGATGAATTTACTTTGATCTTCATTTACATGTAAACTTGATGAACTTGCAAGTTAAAATTTATTGTGAGAACATGTAAGAACCAATGTGGTATTATCTCAATCAATTATTGGTAAAAATCACACGAGATTATATGGGTGAGAATGTAGTCCATGTGGTTGAGTGCAAATAAATAGGGAGAGATGCATGTTCAAGAGTTGTAGAATTAGAGGACTTTAGGGTGACATGCTAAAGCCTCTAATTTAGTTTGATTTAAAAAGTTTTGTTATGAGATGTTAGCCCCCAGGTGGAGGGAGAAGAGGGAACTCTAGAGTGAGAGTTTGTATCTTCCTTGCCTAACCATCTACAAGATTTCAAATCATCAAATTTTCTTTATAGAACCAAGCAAGGGTAAAGAATATAATTGCTACTATTTGTCACAATCTCTCCCGCTACTTGTTTTATTTTTACACATGTCACTAATTTCATTTCATGAGGAAAAGTACTTTTAATATATATAAACCCCACTTCTAATTTTCACTATGTATTTTTAGTTTAGAAGTAGTATTGTAGTTATAATTGTAGGATTTAATTAAAACCAAACATTTATCGACCTTCCAAGCTAGGGCATGTTATTGTAGCTAGAACTTCTCTTGAAAGCCGTAGTGATTAACCACGATCTCTGTGGGATCGATATTAGGGGTTTAATCAGAAAGCTTTATATTACTTGATAATGATATGTATACTTGTGTAAAATCCTTACTATTTAAATACATAATTGAAATCTTACTTTGCTTTGGAGTCACGTTTTTGGCACCGTTGTGACGGAAGAAATTTAGACAAGAAAATTAAAGGATTAAACTCTTGTATCATGTAAGAACCAATGCGGTATTGTCTCAATCAATTATTGGTAAAAATCACATGAGATTATATGGGTGAGAATGTAGTCCATATGGTTGAGTGCAAATAAATAGGGAGAGATGCATGTTCAAGAGTTGTAGAATTAGAGGACTTTAGGGTGACATGCTAAAGCCTCTAATTTAGTTTGATTTAAAAAGTTTTGTTATGAGATGTTAGCACCCATGTGGAGGGAGAAGAGGGAACTCTAGAGTGAGAGTTAGTATCTTCCCTGCCTAACCATCTACAAGATTTCAAATCATCAAATTTTCTTTATAGAACCAAGCAAGGGTAAAGAATATAATTGCTACTATTTGTCACAATCTCTCTCGCTACTTGTTTTATTTTTACACATGTCACTAATTTCATTTCATGAGGAAAAGTACTTTTAATATATATAAACCCCACTTCTGATTTTCACTATGTATTTTTAGTTTAGAAGTAGTATTGTAGTTATAATTGTAGGATTTAATTAAAACCAAACATTTATCGACCTTCCAAGCTAGGGCATGTTATTGTAGCTAGAACTTCTCTTGAAAGCCGCAGTGATTAACCACAATCTCCGTGGGATCGATATTAGAGGTTTAATTAGAAAGCTTTATATTACTTGATAATGATACGTATACTTGTGTAAAATCCTTACTATTTAAATACATAATTGAAATCTTACTTTGCTTTGGAGTCACGTTTTTGGCACCGTTGTGACGGAAGAAATTTAGACAAGAAAATTAAAGGATTAAACTCTTGTATCATGTAAGAACCAATGCGGTATTGTCTCAATCAATTATTGGTAAAAATCACATGAGATTATATGGGTGAGAATGTAGTCCATATGGTTGAGTGCAAATAAATAGGGAGAGATGCATGTTCAAGAGTTGTAGAATTAGAGGACTTTAGGGTGACATGCTAAAGCCTCTAATTTAGTTTGATTTAAAAAGTTTTGTTATGAGATGTTAGCACCCATGTGGAGGGAGAAGAGGGAACTCTAGAGTGAGAGTTAGTATCTTCCCCGCCTAACCATCTACAAGATTTCAAATCATCAAATTTTCTTTATAGAACCAAGCAAGGGTAAAGAATATAATTGCTACTATTTGTCACAATCTCTCTCGCTACTTGTTTTATTTTTACACATGTCACTAATTTTTTTTCATGAGGAAAAGTACTTTTAATATATATAAACCCCACTTCTGATTTTCACTATGTATTTTTAGTTTAGAAGTAGTATTGTAGTTATAATTGTAGGATTTAATTAAAACCAAACATTTATCGACCTTCCAAGCTAGGGCATGTTATTGTAGCTAGAACTTCTCTTGAAAGCCGCAGTGATTAACCACAATCTCCGTGGGATCGATATTAGGGGTTTAATTAGAAAGCTTTATATTACTTGATAATGATACGTATACTTGTGTAAAATCCTTACTATTTAAATACATAATTGAAATTTTACTTTGCTTTGGAGTCACGTTTTTGGCACCGTTGTGACGGAAGAAATTTAAACAAGAAAATTAAAGGATTAAACTCTTGTATATTGTAATTGGGGATTAATGTTCTCCATCAGAGTAATAACTAGAATTAGAACTAATGATATTCCCCTCATTCAACTGCAACAGTTCAAATTTGGACTTTTTTTTCATTTTGGATTTTTGAATCGGCCTCTCCTCCTCCATGTTAACAAAAGCTTCCTACACCAAAACAGCACTACGTCCACAACTGCATCCCCCACAATGAGAACCTTCTGCTCCTCCACCACAACATCCTTACCCCCCACATTAATAACATCCTTGCCAAGTTCCCCCTACCTTGTCAACCACTTCCTCCTTAAAAAACAACATTTAGTTCACTGCTGCATTCTTCCTACCAAGCCTACTCCCGTCCAATTTAAGTTCAATATGAAGAATATAATATTATTCAGTTGAATGACCAAACATTTTGTAATTAGAGCAATCTAAAGGGTGTTATTCGATAATCACTTTCTGCAAATAAAAGTGGTCGATGACGACCATCAAGCAGTGGTAGATGATGGTCTGTGACTGCTGGGGTGGGAGACATTTGTGGGGTTACTAGTAAAAGAATAGTGTTGGAATCAAACTCCTACTGATCTTGCTCCAGGCTCAAGTCTCAATCTTCCCTCTTCGTAAAAGAAGGACTTTATTTATATAGATTGGGAGAGGCCTCCATGAAAATAATGAAGGTGTATGGACCATTCCATTGGACTCCAAAGAGATTCCAATTATTGGACGATATTGTTTTTGAATATTTGAGTACCTTAACAATATTGAAATTGAGAGATCTTAAGCTCGTCGTACTCACCTCATTGAAATGTTCGATTTAACTACAAGTTTGTTAGATTTGAAATCCGTTTGAACTTATAATTGGGCACCAAAAGCTCCTCAAGGTGGTTTAACATTTTAATATGGACCTAATTTACTTAGATTGGGTCAATTTTGGTGTCTTGAGTCAGTTTTGTTGAACCGGTCTGTTTGAATATAAGTTTGCTAAAATTGGAGTTATAGATGGCTTTTACTTTGAGTTTAAATCTTTTTGTTCCAAATATTGTTTGGAGATTCATGTTGAGTGATGAAACTTTATTGACAGTGTATCACACACACACAGATATATAGTATATATATATATATATATATATATATATATATATATATATATATATACATACATACATACATAAACTATAATTTTAGTGTGCTTTGAATCATCGACATCTCTCACCTAATCATCATGACTCAAGAGACTTTTGTGAATAACTATTTGGAGTGGCCTAAATGAATTATTAATTTCATTCTTTTATTTAAAGTTTCCATAATTCTGGACTATTTTGTAATATGAGGGTTTAGGTTATGATTATCAAAATTAATAAATAAAGTATAACTTTCTGGAATAAAATTTAAATAACAAAACTCTAATGATTCCAAGATTATCAAAATTAAGTTTTAATGATTCCAAATTTTTTTTTGAGAAGCTATTAAAACTCTAATTTCAAAAAACTTTAAATTAAGATATTCTGACCACAATATAACTTAATAAACAAAGTCATATTACTTGGAGCAAGTTCGAACCATAAACCACTTCCATCAAGCAAAGTTAGGCTAATTCATTCAAACAAGTAGGGAAGAATAAGTTCAACAGGCCTCCCATCCCATGATGGGATCAAAGTAATTGTGTAATCTGTGTAGGCTCATCAATCAACATTGGTTATGGTTGAGCTATCATCCATCCATTATTTTTTATCATGATGTAAACGGGTTCCTTTCCTTGTTAAAAATTCAAAACAGCCTGCAGAGTGTTTTGAGGTGCTTCAAATTTAGTTTAGTTTGTTCACAAAAATATAATAATCATAAGTACTTCCATATGTTTGACTCCTTTAGGAGCAACAAAATCTCAGATTTTTGTGGCGTTGTGTCTCCATTTGTTTAAGAACTATTAGATTTGTGCTGTCATTTTTAACTGAAATATAACTTGGATCATAAACTTTTTGGAATTACTATGACTCTTATAGGCCTATAATTTGCAATCCATCATGAAAATTAGATTCATCTCATTGAGAAGAAAAGATTTACATTAAGGTTAAGCCCAATTATATATAACTTTGAACAATGTTATGCTTTAATTATTGTTTAAGAGATTCAATTATGAAATCTTTGATCTATCAACTTTATTGCGATTATAAAATTGAAAGTTTCGATATGGTACTATCCATTGATTTGTACAAAAATTAACAAGAAATGAGTATCGTCTGACCAACATTGCCAATCTCTTGTTCGTCCATTTCAACCTTAATTTACTCAAAAGGTCTTGTTATACCAATTTAGGTGAAGAAAAGGTATGTTCACTTTTGCAAAATGAGAAGGGATCAAATTAGGTCATCCAATCTATAAAATTAATTCAATAAACCTAAACTAATCAAGACATTCTAAAATCTATAAATAAACTCTAATTGAGAGACTCCATACATATTTTAGCCGACAGAAACTCAAATTTGTATGGAAGTCCTAAAGCTCTAACTTGGATTTTAAACCCATAATAAGATATCATTCATGTTTTAATTCAATTTACCCTTCCTTTTGTTTGTTGCTCGATCTCTTTCACTAGTTTAAGTAATCACATTGATTATCTTTATATGCTACACTACCTAGAACATTGATTGCACCAACTGCTTTCATAGTCTTGCAAATTTTTGGCTCAACAATATATATATATATATATATATATATATATATATATATATATATATATATATATATATATATCTATAATATCGTGCCGCAGAGTCACTCGTAAGTTCCCTCTAATGAGGGTTTGATCCCCTCCGTAGTGCATGGGGCTCGAATTACGTGCACTCATAGGTCATGAGAGCACGGGAAATCGATATTTGAGCATCTGTCAAATATCAATTTCCTCTAATATATATATATATATATATATATATATATATATATATATATATATATATATATATATATATATATAATATTGTGCCGTAGAGTCACCGTAAGTTCCCTCGACGAGGGTTCAATCCCCTCCGTGGTGCATGGGGCTCGAATTACAGTGCACCCATAAGTCATGAGAGCACGGGAAACCGATATTTGAGCCTCTGTCAAATATCAGTTTACTTATAATATATATATATATATATATATATATATATATATATATATATAATATTGTGACGCGAGTCACCGTAAGTTCCCTCCGACGAGGGTCCGATCCCCTCCGTGGTGCATGGGGCTCAAATTACGGTGCACTCATAGGTCATGAGAGCACGGGAATTCGATATTTGAGCCTCCGTCAAATATCAATTTCCTCTAATATATATATATATATATATATATATATATATATATATATATATATATATATATATATATATATTACTCAACTAAAACCTCTTATTTAGATGGAGATCTCTTACCCCCTCCCTCCAGGTCCACTAGGAGAGGAGGGCTAAGGCATCATGTTTAATATTTTAATTTGGAACATTAGGGGAGTCGGAGACCCTGCCTCCCTTAAACGTCTCAAACATCTTTGTAGGGTCCATAAACTTGAAATTTTTGCTATACTTGAACCTTTGGTCACAGTTCATAAAAACAAAATTTTATCTTCTTTCAAAAACTATTCTCATTACTGCAATTGTAACAATAAAATTTGGATTTTCTGGAAAAGATATATCAACTTAAATATAGTGGAGGATGATAAATAGTTTATTCTTGCTTATTTTGCTAAAGATGTTTATACCTGTTGGTTCACTGTTGTCTATGCTAGCACCATTTTATCTGACAAAATTAAAATTTGGAACCAGCTCATTCTCATGGGGGATAAAATTACTGACAATTGGTTAGCTGGGGGTGATTTTAATATGGTTATGTCCCCTTTTGAACGTAAAGGTGGTGCCAGGTTAGACATTGCTCTCACTAACAGATTCAGTGATAATATCTCCCTTGCTGGTCTTTATGATTTGGGTTACACCGGTTCTCCATACACCTGGAGAAGGGGTTTTTTATATCAGAGACTAGATAGATATTTTTGCAACTCTTGTTTTCTTAACTATTTTCATATTAATAGAGTTCAGCGTTTGAGCCAAGTTTCCTCTGATCATAACCCTATTCTATTAACCTTGGATTTTGGCATCAAACCTGCCAAAAAACCTTTTAAATTCCTTAATGTTTGGACTAAGCATGATTCTTTTCTAAATTTGGTTAAACATCTCTGGAAGCCCATAAGATGTGGTAATGCATGGCACATTTTATGGAAGCTGCATAAATCTGTGGCAGCTGGTTTAAGATGTTGGAATTTTGAGACCTTTGGCAATGTGCATTTTAGGGTAAAGACTTCCCAACAAATGGTTGATGAGCTTGAGGCAAATATAATTGCAAACCTAGCTCTGTTGAACTCTCTTACTCAGGCACATCAACAGCTTCTTAAGGACATCAGTATGGAGGAAGATTTTTTGAGACAAAAAGCTCATGATACCCACTTTCTGGTTGGGGACAGGAACACCCATTATTTTCATGCCTCTATTAAAAATAAATTAAACTTCAGTACCATCCTTAAGATCATTACTCCTGATGGAAATATTTTAGAGGATCCTGACATCATTGGACTTAATGCTGTCGAGTACTTTACTAAAATTTACACTGACACTGCTCCTGTTTCTACTGTAGACTCAACTCTTTTTTCTGAGGATTTTGCACAGGTGGCTTCTCTTAATCTGTCTAATGTCCCTATGGGGGAGGAAATTTACAATGCACTTAAGGAGATAAACCCAAACAAGGCATCTGGCCCAGACGGATTCTCTTCTACCTTCTACATACACTGTAGAGATATTATAAAGGTAGAAGTTATTTCAGCTGTTCAAAGTTTTTTCCTTGGTGAAAACCCTTGTAAGTATTTTACTCGTCGCTTTGATTGTTCTTATCCCTAAAAACGAGTGATAAAACTCATTGGCATAATTTTAGACCCATATCTCTCACCACTGTTATTTCTAAAATCATTAGTAAGATCCTTGTTGCGAGGCTGCAGCCACACCTCTCTCTCCTTATATCCCCTCAACAATCTGCTTTTATTGAGGGGAGAGAGATTACTGATAATATCCTGTTGGCTCAGGAATTAATTGAGGAGCTTGATAAAAAATGTAGGGGTGGCAACTTGGTCATCAAGCTTGATATCTAAAAGGCTTTTGACACTATAAATTGGAATTTCATATTCAACATTTTTCATGTTAGAGGGTTTTCTGATAGTTTTTGCTATTTAATTAAGAGATGGCTTCAATGTAATGGCTATAGTGTTTTTGTTAATGGTAATGCTTATGGTTTTTTCAATGCTACAAGAGGTATTAAACAAGGGGATCCACTCTCCCCCATTGTTTTCATAATTGCTTTCGATTATTTTTCAAGGCTTCTTCACAAGTATCAAAGTTTGCATAGACACACAAATTATGTGCATAAGGCAAAAATTTTGATTTCTCATCTTGCGTATGCTGATGATGCAATTATTTTTACTAAAGCCACTAAAGCTGCGATCAAGGCTATGATTCATATACTCGAACGACTTTCAAATGGCGTCGAGCCTTATCTTTAGCAAAAACAAATGTCGGCTTTATTTTGGTAAACATGTCAAAACACATATTTCCAATTGGGCTACCGATTTTATCGGTTTTATGCTCTCCCATCTCGCCTCTTAAGTACTTAGGTGTTAATATTTTAAGAGGGAGACGTAAGCAAACTCAGATGGATGATGTAATCCATAAGATTAGATCTAGGATTTCTGATTGGAGGAACTCCTATCTCTCCAATGGTGGCATAATCACTTTATTAACCAGTGTTTTGTCCAGTATACCTTTATATGCACTTCAGGTCTTCAATGCTAAGAAATCTGCTCTTATCTCTCTTGAAAAGCTGTTTAATAAGTTTCTTTGGGAGCATTCTGGTGCTAAAAAGCATTGGCTAAGTTGGCCTAAGCTTTGTAAACCTAAAACCTCTGGCGGTTTGGGTTTCAAGGACCTTCAGCACATTGTTGAAACTAACATGTGTAAGTTGTGGTTCAAGTTCCGTATGGGAAACTCTCTTTGGGCCATCTTTTTGCAACAGAAATACTGTGGGAAGGCTCATGCTTTCTTGGTAGATTAGAAGAAGGGTGACTCTAAGTTATGGAAGGCTATTACTAAAGTGCGTGACATAACAAATAAGTTCATATTTTGGGATTTAGGTGAGGGAAAAGTTTCTTTTTGGAAGGAGGATTGGTGGGTTGGAAATCTTAATACTATCCAGCATCATCAGGACTTGAATTCACTCCTTGTTGCTGATCTCACTATTAATGGTATTTAGGATACTGCTAAACTCAAACAATTAGTGGGAGAAGATTATGCTTATGAAAATTAACACTATTCCTTTACAAAATCACAAAGATCTTCCTATGTGGAAAAAGCCTTTACATTTTTCTTCTAGCAAAATGCTCAATCAAAATTTACATTCTTTTCCTAGATGGTGCTGGAGCTCTTCCATTTGGAATTCCTTTTTCACCCCTTCAATCTCTTTCTTCCTGTGGAGACTTTTTCATTCACTCCTTCCTTTGGATGATATTCTTAAGCTCAAAGGCTTAAGAATGACATCTATTTGCCCCTTATGTAAGAATGAGGAGGAAACTTTTAACCATTTATTTTTTTACTGCTCTTTTGCTAAGACTGTATGGCAGTCTTTGGCTTCTCACTTTGGTTTATGCTGGGGTTCTGAGACCACTATTAAGTCTTACATGATGAGCTGGAACCACTTTAATATATGGGGGAAAATTTTTAACTCTTTCCCCCTGCTGGTCTTTTGGTTCCTTTGGATGGCAAGGATCAATCATAAATATGATGATAATGCTGATCTACCTATCACTACTGTTTCTAACATCTTAGCTTATGTTACTACTATGACAAAGGTTCTTACTATTAATACTAACCCACAGTATTGTCGGCCCCCCATTTTGGTTAAGTGGCAGCCACCCCCTTTGGGTTGGTTTAAATTTAACATTGATGGCAGCTGGTCCCCTACCCATGCTAGGATTGGGGGTGTTCTGAGGAATCACCAGGGCAGATTAAAATGTTATATCCACTCCCCTGTGATTGCTGATGACCCCTTTGAAACTGAGTTCTGGGCTTTTTTCTCTGCCTTAAATACTGCTGTAGCTTTTTCCATAACTAAGCTTGTTATTGAAACAGATTCTTCTCTTCTCTATAACATGCTTACTAAAATAACCCCACTACCTTGGAACATTTTTCTTCTCTTCAAAAGAGCCAGAAATATCATTGCCCAGCATAATTTGCAGGTTATTTACAGCTTTATTTACAGAGAAGGTAATACTCATGCTGACCGGTTAGCAAAACTCAACGTAAATACCCCCATGGTGGGAACAACTCCACCCAGGCAACTTCTTATTTTACTTAACAGTGATCTGTTAGAGCTACCTTACATCAGACATTAATCTCATGATTTGGTTTTGTTTTTCTGTTTGTTTTTCTGTTTGTTTTCCCCGGATGTCTGGACCTGCTTCATTTTGGGAGGTGAATTGCTGACTGTGGCTCCTTGCTGTTCTCCTGGTATCAACAAATTCTGCTCATCAGTTTCTTCTATATGCTGCTACGATGCACTACACAAAGCACCTCAAATTTCATCCTTGCATGTTGCTGATCTTCATTATAGTTTCTCAATTTTTTTTTTCTTTTTCACTTCTTAACTGAATGTTTTTTTGCTCCTCACACTCGGTTTCCGGGGGTCTTTGTTTGATGTGCTCCTCGACTGTTCTCACTGCGCTGGCTGTACTATGTGCACCATACACCTTTGCTTTTTCCTCTTGTTTTTACTATTACATTGTTTTGAACTCTTATTCGGTTTATCATGTTTGTTTTTTGGCCTTTAGAGGCACTTTTGGAGTTCCTTTTTGCGTGAGTTGTACTACGGGAGACGGAACCCCTAGGTGTGCGTTTTGGGTATTGTATTTTCCTTTTCTTTTAGCTGGGGATCTGTCTCCCCCACCCCATCTTGTACTTTTTTCTTTATTAACGCGTAGGGAGCCATGAGTTGCTCTTTCCCAATATATATATATATATATATATATATATATATATATATATTTATATATATACAAACTAACAAGAACTCACATATGGTTTGCGTACACACCCATCCTTCATCTATTCACAAAACATTAGAAAAGAAAAATCAAAGCTTGTATACTGGCAAAAGATACTAATCATCTCCTTCGTATGCCACATTAATATCAATAAATACATTAGATGATGACACTGTCGCCGTAGGCATGGGAGATGCATTTGCCATTTCCGTCGGTGATGGGTTTCCAGTCAACTTCTGTACCAATGTGATGAATTCTTGTGGATGAACATGTATGATCCTCACCGGCTGCATTCGCACCATCATGGGTGACGACAGTTTGGGGCTTGAAGGCTTCCTCAGCTTTAAATACTCCTTAGCCACCCTTGGTGTTGAAGGAGAAGAACTTGGCTTTGAAGAGCAAGGAGGCATTTCTTATACTATAAAAAACTTAAAATAATAAGATAAGGATCGGTGGTGGTTTGTATGCTTGAATGGGAAAATATTTATACAGGCAAAGGTAGGAGAGGAAGAGGAATGAGAAGGATGATGGCGGTTTCATTTGGTGAGGAGTGTAGATAAGGGCAAGTTGTTATCTAAAATTTATTTTTAATGGTTTGTGAAATGGGAAATGGGAAATGGGAGTTGGTCAAAATAACGTTAAAAAAAATAATGGGAAAAGGAAAGAGGAAGGAGAGTGACCTTAGGTAGAGGACAGATGTTGAATTCTATGTATAATCATTGGGCGGTCTAATGCAGTTGCAAATAGAATTTTAAAAGGAGTTTTCTGTGAGATTAATATTATTGTTTATAGAATTAATATATGATTGTTTAAAGAATGAAGTTGTCAATTCAAATTCATATATTTATGTAGGATAAAATTAAATCAATATAACAACAACAACTATAAAGCCTTAATCACACTAAGTGGAGCTGAGTACATGAATCCTTTTTCTCCATTGCGTCCTATTTAGTGCCATATTTTCATTTAATTCAAATAAATTAAGATAATTTTTTATAAAATAAGCCCAAGTCTTCCTAGGTCTACCTTTGTCTTTCTTAACATAAGTCGAATCTAAAACATCTACGCTTCTGATCGAATCATCAGATGGTCGACATTTAATGTTACCAAACCATCGAAGGCGACTCTCTCTAATATTGTCCGTCAGTGGAGCTACACCAACCCTATCACGGATATAATCATTTCGCATTTTGTCTCTATGTGTAAAGCTACTCATCCACCTAATCATTCTCATCTTAGCAACACTTAAACTTAGTATTATGCTTCTCTTTTAAAGGCCAACATTCAGCACCATAGACCATTGCATGTCTCATCATCATCTTATAAAATTATCCTTTCAGTCTAAGCGGTAATTTTCTATCACACAATAGGCTCGAAGCATTCCTTCACTTCAACCAGCCAACTTGAATTCTACTATTAACATCCCCATCTATATCACCATCTCTTTGAATAATAGATTCGAGATATCTAATCGTTCACACCTTTTAATAATTTGATCACCCAAAATATAAATTAATAAAAAATACGATTTGAATAATTGTCAATAAAAAATATAAATTATTGATGATGAATGTTGTCAGCTTTGCCGTGCTATTTAGGATTTGAATAATATTGCAAATAAAATGAATTAGCGCTATTTCTATTGATATGTACAGTTTTATATCAAGGGTTTGTTGGTAACCACTAGTTATATGCTTCAAATTGCACAAAGTCAAGTATCTATAAAGAATCCTTACAAAATTATCCTAAAATTTAATGTGAATAAGAAGTATGACATAAAAAGACAAACGAGTAATACGGCACCGCGTAAGAGATAATTTGTTTCAATAAGACATGAGCTTATTCAGCTCAACTTCTTAGCAATACCCCGCACACTTAGTCAAATACATACTTAGTATGAATTACATGATTTTCTTATTTAGAAATAAGTAATTGGGATAACCGCGACATTATACCTAGTCAAGAAAATTCAGCTTAATAAAATAAGATAATCATGACACCTTTCACAATGTTAAGACATTTTATATGAATAAAGTCCAAGATTTTACTCGATATGAACCTCACATGTAACATACTGCATCAGAATGGGTCATGGTAGAATGATAACACCCACATAAAATTCAATCTAGAGCTTGAACATCAAGTCTGAAAGTAATTTTCCTCAATACATGTGACACGCATTAAGAAATTACGTCATTAAATATACATAATGATAGAGCCACTAATAAACAATATCATCATTAACGAAACTACTTTGATTACAAAAAAAACCCCCATCTGCAGTATTCCTGAAAATATAGTATGCATCGACAAAACAACAGCTCACCATGATGGCAAAAAATTGCATTTGCATTATTGTAGTCGTCATCTTAGGTAGCATATTAAATGAACTTTATTGTTAGGCACCACTTCCTCAAAATTAAGAACACAGAGAGATACAATTAGGCGAGTAATAAGCCTAGTATGCTCTTACATAATACTCTTAATTAGATATAAAGGATAGAAACGTAAGGATGCAAATTCAAGTTCATAAGTTGAGTTCGGGTGCAATCTAAGTTGCACGATACGAATATAGTCAACCTGAACACGACCCATTTATTAATTGAGTAAGATATTATAACCAACACCAACTACACTAGACCCAATTACCTAACTCAACACGACAATAAGATTATTGAAGTTATGATGAGTTAGTGTCAACACAATTCGAAATTAACATCATTATCCAATTTGAACACAACAACCCAAAAATAGTGTGTGTGTGTGTGTGTGTGTGTGTGTGTGTGTGTTTCATTAAAAACAAATACTTTAAATTAATTATCTTTTGTGGGGTTGACCTCAACTTGTTGCAACAATCTTTCAACCCAAAACAATTTTTTTTTCATGTCACGTAAGCTAACCCAAACTCTAAAATTTTAAAGAGGCTCACACAATCTTTTTTTTGGATCAAATTTGAGCCGAGTTTTCATATCATGTTTAATATTGATCTGTTAGACATGATAGAAATATGCTTGCGTAGAGGTTTGCTTATAATCATAGTATAAATCATATATATGACATAATAATTATAATAAAACTTATGTACATAAAATAAAATGTATGCATGCTTCAAAATTAACACAACTTTTAAAATGAAACTAAAAATATAATTTATACTAAGGACTACTTAAAATTTCAAAGGTCATGCAATCTAAAAGGTTAAAGATATTCATGATGCATTATAAACATAGATATCTTATATTCTTAAATGACATGAACAAATTATCACATCATATATATGAAAGTAAGCATAATTTTTTTTCTAGCTAGCCAAATAAACTAATAATGGAGATTTTTTTTAACTTAATTTTGAAGTAACTTAGAAAAAAGAAATATAGTTAATTGGTGGGTTTTTTTTGTCCACCATAGATCTCGAAAAATTTTATCTAGATAATTAGATACGACATTCAAAGAATAGTATACTATTCTGAATGATACAATTATTAACATAAATGGATTTAATCACTAAGATGATGAAAATCTTCTTGATTTATGAATCTAAGAAAATAGAATTTTTCCCTTACCATATTGCTATAAAATAAGGTTTACTTTATTCTGGGTTTGGTATCTCTCAGAGGGCTTCCTGATAGTTATACACATCTCAAGAATTGCTCATGAGAACAGTCTTTGATTAAACTAATGACTTATCTTGTTCATCAATGAATGTCTATGAGATGGTAGTGCTTGAAGACCTAAGTTTAAAAATAGGCTTCGATGAAGGCTACTTCACTTGAGTTGAGCAACTTGAAGTTGTTGAGTTGATTTCAGTTTTAAAAATTTTTTTTGAGTTAAAATTCAATTTAAATCGGTTTTAAATTTTAAAAAGTGTGTTTAAAATTTTAAAACTTAATTAATGATAATTTTATGTTTTGTTAAGTTGGATTGTTAAAAGTTATTATATTTGAATTAATTTATATTTAAATTTTGTTTGAGAATTATCAATGTCCATTTTTTAATATTTTGAGAATTTTTACTTGTTAGAGTTAATTAATATTTAAAGTTGGTTATGTTAAAGTTGATTGTTAAAGTAATTTAAATTTTTGTTCAATTTAAGGCCAATTTAAAACTTTAAAAGTTTATTAAACTTTGTTAAAATTCATTGTTCATTAAGATTTATTAAAGTTTCATTAGATCAAATTGTGGTGGGATATAGTCTCATGGTTTGTAGATATTCTTGATGCAATTGTCAGGTACACTTGAGGGTGAATTAAAGTGTCATAGTACAAGTCTCTTATTCATGTATTTAAATAGCACCGAGAAATGATCTACTTCTTCTCCATGGACAATGCCAAGTGGACGACCTAACAAATCATGATAATAATAGTGGCATCATCCATATTGTAAAGTGGTAGTCTTTACTTTCATCCACTTTTGACGCCCTATATAGGTCTATTCTTTCAATAGGCCCTGGTAGTCATTCATCCATAATTTGCATATAGTATGAACAATATTCATTATTCCTGATCACTAAAGACTCCAGTAAATAGTGATAGGCCTTCTAGAATATTGAACGACCTACCACTCAACAGTTCAAGGTGTTCAAAATATTGTTTATGAATTTATTTACATCTCTCCAGTTGATCATCAGACTAGATTTGAGGAGGTTGATGAAGTTGTTATGATTCTTATAATTATGGCTTTGTAGGAATAGTAGGAGCTGTGTACTTAAACCCGTTATCTCTAACCATCTTGAACAACTCAACAGGCACGTTCCTCTACAAACTGTTGCATACAATACCTCTACAGCCTTAGATTTCTCAACAAACTTAGTTTATCTTCTTAATTCTTTTATTTTTGTTTCTTCTCTGAGTCTTGTTAAGGAAGGAAAAATCATAGACTACTGCTATCCTACTAGGTCCGATACAAACTGGAGAAACTGATGCTTCTTTCACAATGAACTCTTATCAATGGTTCCTTGTCATGTACTTCTTCTAGATTGAAAATTGTGATAGCTGGATCATTACAAAGTAAGTCCAAGTCATTGAATCCCTTTCTAAATTTAATGATGTTGTTGTTCATCATGTCATTCTGATCAACTGCAAGCTTGACACTGTCCTTGATGGAAATTATGAGCATTTCGAGGGACATTTCCTACAATAAGAATGAAATGTTAAATTCCATCTAAAGCTTAATTAAAACTTTTAAAATTTTTTAAAATTTTATCCTTATTAAAAGAAGAACTTTAATTGAAAATTTTCTAAATTAGAACTAAATCTTGCTCAGAGTAAATTTTGAAAGGTTCGTTAAACCGATTTCCGATGTTGGAAGTTGAATAAACTGGAAGGAGTTGAAATGATTAAGTTCTGATGAGTTCAACAAGTCAATTATTCTATAAGGTTAATTTTAAATTCATGATAATGATAACTCAATTTAAAAGAAAATAAAGATTCAATATTGAACCCCACTTAAGCTGTCATCCCAACCAATGCCTCCTTATTACCCCCTCTTTTAACTGAGAATTTAAATTCCTCCTCATCATTCTCATTTGTTGAAACAATCTATTCCTCTCCTCTCCTCATCCATCCAAACCCCTCTCCTCTCTTCTTGTCCTCTACTAATTCAATCGAGCCCTTCCCTTCTTCCTCATTCTGACCTTTGTTCTCCAAAAAATTGAGAGCTCTCTTTCTACACCAATGTAAGAAAACTTCAGGAAGTCAAATACACTTCAATTCATCTAAGGAAAAGACACTTCATTTAAAACAACTAAGTGATTTCTCAAGCATGGTATAAACCCAATTCCATGTAAATTATTTCAAATCTAGCTATATCAAATTGAGACTTGAAACATTAATCTCACAAACACTTAGCATATAATCACGCACAATAAAATCCAATACATTAATCGAAAGTATTCTTCAGAGACACAATTCCCATGATATAATTAACTACAAGGGCTTACTCTCATAAGGATACTAGATCTCATAATAAAATAAACATTATCTTATTCCGGTATGGTAGGAGAAGAATCTCTTACTCAATAGATTCATAAATCTTAAATACTTTCATCATCCGAGTGATTAGATCCATTTTAAGATAATATTTCTAATCCTCGGGGCAGTATATTATGCATCCAATTAGTTAGATTGAAATCTTCTAAGGTCTGGCCAGGTCTAGTATGGTGGCATGCACCCTTGCTAAATTGAACAAATTTTCTCATTTGTAGGCATCACTTCTAATGCCTCACAATAGTAGCAGCAGGAAAGAGAGTTGTATTCTATGGCAGAGATATGATTCTTGTCTGTTCTAATAACTCGACTAAGGTTTGAGAGGCGCTGCTGCAAGCCGAGTGTAGAACATAATGAACCTTTCCATAGCACATGGACCAATGCGGCATAATTCATGCTCATCAAACATTTTAGGATGTCAAATCCCAATTTGTCTATGGACTCACACCTTAAGGGAGAAGTTAGGAATGAAGGTGAATCAGAAAGATGAGATTGAGAAGACTTTTTCTCTCTTAAAAAAGGAATAATGTCTATTGTTCAATATTTTTGGATCGATCATTTGCTACATGAATTTTTTTTCTACTTATAGAGTGTTCTTATATAGAATACAAAAAAAGTAGATATTTCACACAGATCTAAAATGATCTCTGATAGGTCTACTTTTTTCTCGTAATTTGGCATTGAGCAATATAACATTAGAATGAGTTGTCCTATCAACCTATCCAATTCCTTATTCAATGACATAAATCTAGATCTCTTTGGTGAATGGATTAGCTAATTGTGATAGGTGGACTGATGATTTGTATGTAACAATAGGTAACCGACTACTTGTACTCGACGGGTGGTAAGCTTGGCAAGATACCTGAGTTGAATAGTTTGGTAGTCCGCCTTAGCATGCCATCCAACTTCTGAGCCTTAGTTCACTCAAACGGTATTCGACTATACAATTAAAATTTGCACATATGCATGGATTAAGAGAATTGAACTAGTGGAATAAATGAAGTTAGAGCTGACAATAGATCATAACGTAACACTTATTTATCATTTTGAAATAATTTATGTAGTGGTTTTTGCGCTAAACAAAAGTTGTTTTTGTAGAGCAGCAACTTGCTCACTCAATAACAGGAGGTTGTCAGAGTGATAGATAAGGTTTAAATCATGGTTTGCAAGCCTTTTTATTAGATAATACATTTCACTATTTCTTATATCATCTTAAATACAACATCTTTAACGGTTTTAAAAGGCAAAATATGCCAAAAAAACAGATAAATGATAAAATAAATTCCATAGGACTTAATAAAAGTGAAAGGATGATCACTATAAAATGGTAGATTCTATTGCTCCAATCTTGACATTAATTTTCTTATAAATTCTTCCTGCCGGCTACATTTCTTGTTTTGATAAAGGAATGACTAAAAATACTTACTCTACTCACATAATTAATTGGCAAGGATGGAGCATGGGGGAAAACCACGTCAAGTGTTTATATTTTATTCAAGTTTATATAAAACTGACAACTTATATTGGATAGATCAAAATCATATTTGGACTGATATTTCTAGTGAACTAACTAGTTCTAATTAGGATTAACTTATCACCATTAATTGTTGATTAGATGCTTATAATTTAATTTTGAGAAAGAATTTTTAATTAAAAAAATTGTAATTTCTAAAGCTAAAAAGAACTTTTTTTGGTTTACATTTGAGTGCTGTAAGGAGTAATTAAATTTGGACCAAATTGTTCGGTTAACTTACAGTTGACTCGAGTTAAACTTTCAATAAAACAACGTTGTAAATATGTATTATTTTTAAATTTATGACATTACTATGCGGGGCGGTGACCACGTGGCACGAGAACACGGTGGCACATAGCCAGTTTTTCGGTTCAAAATGCAATTGAAACAGTATTATCTCCAGGCCAACACAGCAATATTGCGAGTCTTGTGGCTCAAATGATGGGTTAATTACCTTTTTTAGACATACGATGAAATTTATCGATGACATAACTTCATTAAAAAAAACTTCAGGAATAAAAAGAAAATAATTCTGAAGAAAATGTTGGATGTTAATTCAAGAAAACTTATACACATATCTATATATAAAGTAGGCTTGTAACTTGTATTATTGGGGAATAAGATAAATCTAAGAGCCAAGGATCCCCCCATTCGCCCCGATGAGGGAAGTCCTCTCACTCTCCTTCCCTCCCTCTCTTAATCTCATTTCCTTGGTCTCAACGCTCAGCCCCTTTGGCATGGTCTATCAGACAAATTTAGATTCAACATCCTGAAAAGTGCAGTGAGCGTGGATCATGTCGCCAATAAAAAGATGAACAACACCGAGGTATAACTCTTTAAAAGATACTCCTAGCAAAAAGCACAAGGGAAACTTGAACAGTAGAGGATTCACTCCATTTATTCCTCCTCACCGACAATCTCCAAGAAACTCCATCACTTTTTCCGTAGATCTATGCATGCTCTTCGGTTCCAAATCTAAAAACTTCCAACGCTTCTCTCGTGCGCATATCTTAAACGCCTCTTCCGTGCGCAGATCTCCAATGTCAACATCGCCTAGTTTATCTTCACAGCCCAAGCTACAATTTTTTTTATCCCTCACCGCCGGCTTCTCCACCGATCGACTGTACCTTCCAAACAAACAGTCGGCCTCCCTGCCGATCTTCCGCCTCAACAGCCATCCTCCTAGCAATCTGACCACCTTACTGCACCAGCCGCCTCTGCTTCAATGAACAACAACTCTAAACTATGGGCCTCCTCACCTTAAGAGCTTCATCCTTGTTGTTGCACCATACCACCATGTTGTGTTGATCGGCAACCTATATTAAGAAGTCCATCTTACTGTGTCGGTCGCCTATGCTCTGGTGTTCAACAAATTTAGCTGATCAGACGCCTCCCTTCTGGTTTCCCCTTGCTATATCACAAAGAATCACATCGGTTGTCTGTCGACCATCTGTCTCTATTGCACGATAGCTACCTCGCACCAGCATTCCCTGACCGAAAGTTCTTGTTGTACGAAGGCTTGTCTTGCATAGGTTTTTTCCCTGTAGAGAAGTAGATCGTTCTTCGCCGACTGACCACCTCACTAGTCAGCTTTTCTTTATTGTGAGCTAACGTCCATCGAACATATCGTCTCTTGGCCACCCTGTTGTCGCGCAGAACAAACCTCATCGGCCATCAATTTTTTTGGCCAGTTGTCTCTGCCGTCCGGCCAACCCACCAAACGACCATTCACCGGCTCGCCTTTGTCGCGTAGATCCCATCGCCCAGATGCCTTACACCGACCAACCCTCTATCATGCAAAATACCTCATCGTGTGGCTGCCTTACTAGCTGATCGCCTTGAAGTCTATCGATCTCGCTGTACGACAAACTTATAAAAAAAATGAATGATTTTAATACATTATATATTTACTTGCACACTCAATTCATTTGTGTTTCCAACAAATCACTCTCCAACTGACAACCTGCCATCCAATGGACCGCTGCTCTAGTTGCCCCCGGCCGACCACCAGCTTCCGACCGACATTCAGCCTGTGATCATTTCTTCAATAGACACATATCACCCAATTTTTTTGTTTTTATATAACTAGCCTTTAAAATATAGTTTTATTTGCAATTCGGCTGCTTACCAACCAGTCATCTCTGTTCTGACTGACCACTCACTAATCGGTAGCCCTAAAAATAAAAATAAAATAAAGTAAAATTACGAAGATTCACATACACACCACTCACTTCTTATTTCAAATATATAAATATTTATACAGTGAAATATATAATTTAATATACGCATATCACCGATTTATGAAAATTTTATGAATATATGAGATTCCAAATGAAACTTTTTCTTATTTATAGCTTTAGACGAGTACAATAATTATATATCTAAAAGTTTACCTTGGGCAATTTTGAATAAGCGCAAGCGCACCGAGAGTCCGTCCTTTCGTCATTAAGGTATAAATTAATTTATGAATTCTTTAGTGACAGATTAAAATCCCTGGTTTATTAATTATATTTATTAGCAATCTCTGACCTCATATATGTTGTTCTTTATTCTGGTGTATAAGCTTCTTATTTTCTTCAAAGTTTACTCTATGATATATGTGCATAATAATATTTTGTAGTTATATGTGAGAAATCAGGTCAAGACTTGGTGAGATCAAGGAGTTCATACATGTCGGTGGTCACTCGACACTTGAGAAACTTGAACTCGGCTAGTAACTAACTGGGATGCCAAGAGTGTTCAGTCGGTTAAAGGCATAAAAAAACTGATTGACAATGATGTCATAGATATCTGATTGATAAAACACCTCCAAGGGCTAGTCATGGGGCTTTTCTTACAATGAGCTTAAGTCGCATAGTTCGGATTGGATAAACATCTGGAAATTTTTCCCTGCCCAGTAGTGATAAGCTCCGCAAAGGTACGGTGACAGTCATTTGGGAGAGGAGTCTAGGTGGCCTCCTCTCATAGAGGGGGGGCCCAACCAAAGACAGAGGTTCAAATGGTCGACCAAGGACCCATGCAAGTGAAAGGTTAGAACCCAGCATCTATGCCCTAGAGATGGTTCACCGCCCAACAATGACAAGCTCCATAAGGGGTGTACGACGATTGTCTTTGACACTTGAGATGATTCATCACCTGACAGCGACAAGCTCCATGAGAGGTGTACGGTGATCACCTTCGACCCTCGAGATGATTCGCTATCTGGTATCGACAAGCTCCGCGAGGGGTATACAGCGATCATTTCTGACCTTGGGATGATTCATCATCCGATAGCGACAAGCTTCACCAGGGGTATACAGCGATCGTCTTTGACTCTCAGGATGATTCACCTTACGATGATTCACTATTTGTAGTGACAAGCGCAACGAGGGGTAAAGTGAAAATCATCCAGTAGTTCGATTAATAGCGGATGGCGCAAGGGATGTCTAACAAGGAGCATCAATAGTGCTTTAAGTGCTCATGTTTCGTTAGTTTTATAAATTTGCTTTTACTTATCACAGCTGTCACTATCATGGAGTAAGCAAATTGGGGAACTTAATATGTATGCCAAAAAATAGTCTGCACAGATCTCAAGGTAATCCATCTATTAACCCTTTTAAAGAAAAGGCAATGTTGTAATCGACATTTGGCCTTCTTATCATCTATAGGAGGGCCCTTCCATGGGGCCACTGGCTCTCCACACTTGTAACTTCTAGATTGGTTTAGGATAGGGATGTCAAAACGGCTCATTGTTCGCGAGCAGCTCGTTTTCGGCTCGTTAAAAAGCTTATGTTCGGTTCGTTCGCTAAGTTAACGAGCCGAACACGAACGTTTTGGCTTGAAATATTACTCATCAATCATATATATATATATATATATATATATATATATATATATATATATATATATATATATATATATTGAAGAGTAGTATTTTTACGAAAAATTAATTCACTACAAAGCTAGAATGATTTATCATCAATTAAAATTATTAATTAAGAAAATAGAATAAAAATTATTAAATTAGATTCAAATGATGCTTAATATAAACAATAATTTTTAAATCTTGTCTCAATCCTTAACATCTTATAGGTACGTGATTAGGGTTGTCAAAACAACTCTTTGTTCATGAACAACTCGTGTTCGGCTCGTTAAGGAAACGAGCCGAACACGAACACACTTTTTTTGCTTGAAATATAAACGAGCCAAACACGAGCTGAGCTTGGCTCGCTCGTGTTCAGCTCGTTTACACCTCTAGTTTAGGAGCCCGGGAACACTATCTTCATCGAACAAGGCCAATCCTCCTCTTCACCTTCTCTCTCTCTCTCTCTCTCCCCCTCACGCAATCTCATTTCCTCTTTCCCAACGCTCTATCCACTTGATACGGTCCACCGACAAATTTCGATCCAACAAGCTGAAAATTTATTTATTAATAATTAACTTTAGAATTGTTAACATAGTTAATTATAAATAATTATGCTAATTATTTATACCTAGAAATGTAAAACTATATGGTAATTTATATTAATTGCTTTCTTAATAGATAAATTATTACTTTAATTACTGAGCGTAAGTAAAAAATTACCTTCAACATTAACGCACTTAAAGATTAATAAACTATCTTTTGATTAAAGATTAATAAATATACTTATTTAAAATAATTTAGTAGGATAATCTTATTCTAATTTGTTGTGTACAAATTAATTAAATAATATTGTTTAGTAATTTTTATTAATTATATTATTAAAAAGTAAAATTCTTTAATAATAATAATAATTGAATAATATGTTAATTATGCATATATTAATTATTTCATTTAATTATAGATTTATTTAAAAATTTATGTTATTAAATGAGTTTTATCTGAATTTTGCCAAAAAATCATAGTATGCTATCATAATATTAGTTTCCACCAATAAAAAAATCTCTTCTCGAGTAAAATCAATAGTATATTTACCGAATAGTCATAAAGTCTTTAAGTTTATAATAGCTAAAAACTAATAACATTTCACTTGAACTATCTCTAATTTCATATTTAATAAGTCACACATCAAAAACCGATTCTATTATAAGCTAATTAAGATTATTATAAAAGAAAAAATTTAGTGGTATGCCTAGGAGCCTTCACTAATTCATTTTTTGTAACTCCATTTCTACTGCACCGTTTATCCAATAGAACACATATTTTTAGTGAACAAACATGAATATGGAGACACGGACACGACATGACAATGACATATCACGTATCTTATATTTTTCATACACATCTTACACACATTATAATAAAAGTTATAAAAATATATTTATATTTTAAAAAATTGAATAATAGGAACACTAAGAACTACTATAAAATTAACAAAATTTACTATTCATAGATTATTGTTTATTTTATGATAAAAATGTAGCAAATAATAATTATGTTGTAGTATGCTAAGGTTCAAGCCCTCTTAATCAACTATTCACTAAAAAAGAATAAAAATATCTGTCACATCATCATTATGAAATGTCACAGTTCTCAATTTTGACTAAGAAAAAAAAAAGACTCGCGATCTAAAATTTTTGGTATCATTTATAGATTTAAATTCATCTTCTACAACATTCTACTTCTTGCTATCAGATTCTGTGTAAGTAGTGACATTTTTAAAAATAAACCAAGATTAGTGTGCATATAAACTAAATGTTCATCCGATTGTAAAGTGATTTTATAATAGTTTATTGATTGTATGAATGAGCACGTACTTGTATTAATGAGTATATGCTCCAATTTCTCTCACAACAAGAGGAGGGGGAAACTTGGGCAAGAAGCTTTATGGCAATAATTTGAAGTGGAGATGTTGAGGCTCCATGAATTAAACACCTCAACTTTGGCTTTACTTACCACCTATCTTGTAAGTATTCTTGAACTCCAAAAATCTAAGGAATGTATCTACAACTCAAAGCATGTGAAATGTAAGATCACTGAATAACAAAATATATTTAACTTTATCCCTCTATAAATCATCAAGTAGTTTCTCTTTCTAAACCTTGCCTTTCCTACATCATCTTCGTGGCAGCATAACCATTTTCACTAAGTATCATTAATTGAAGTGAATTTATAATTTCTTTAAATCTTTTTAACATCACAATAACTGAAGCATATTGAGTTTCATCCATAGTAAGTATCTTTAATTTGAGAAATCGTTAAATGCAAAATGCCTTATAAAATGAGTCATAATAAATCTTTTGATCAAAATAGCATCTCCAGTGGCCATCGTGATCCAATGGAATTCATTTTATGTGAACTCGAATGTATTCTTTAATGCTAGCTTAAAATTAAGAACAACACATGGCATCCAAAAAATATATGGATATATTTACATAAAAAGCGAAGCAGTTGCCCCATAATATGGAAGTTTATCAAAATTACTTTAACAAAATTTGATCAACATTCATTATCACTTCTCTAATCAAATTAGAACTAAGAAAATTATTTCTATATTCCATATCATAATTTATAACTTTGATAAATACTGAACAGTTTTCTAATGCTACCTAAAACTGATAAATAACCTCTTTGATCCACCAAACTAACTCATTTCGCTTTTCATGTATCTTTGATTATTTCAATTAACTTGTCAATATTAAATCTCTCTCTTTAAATAAATTTTAATCTAATAATATTGTAGCTTAGTGGCACATAACATGCATGATTATAATTATATGAAAAACATCATTCATATGATGAGGATTCTTGTAAGGTTAAAGCAAGACCACCACCACAACAACAACAATGACAACAACAACCACAGCAAGCCTTTATCCAACTAAGTGGGGTCAGCTACATGAATCTTTTTTCTCCATTGTTAAAGAGAGACCAACTGAAAGAAAAATAAACTCGTTTACATTTCATCATCTAGTTGTTCATTACATGTAGATTATTTATTTATTTATTTATTTTAATTAGTGCAAATAGTTTATCTTTTCTTAGGAATATAGCCCTCAATCTAAATGAACATGCACAGCTTTTAGTATCTTTAATTTGAACTAAAGAAGAAGCATAATTTTATAACTTTTAGTTACTTAGTTGTGGTATCTCTTTTACTAGTGTCCTTTTGATCATTAATTTAGATTTGTTGACTTACTTTTTGCATTTCACGCATTTGTGTGGCACTTTCTTTGGGTCATTGTTTTATTCCATGTTTAATAAGGAAAAGAAAAAGAGCTTCTACTCTTAAATATGACCCCTGATATTACAATAACTTTATTTAAATGCAAAGTTATTGAATACTTCAAATGGGAAATTTAGAATTACTTAATCAAATTCAAAACTGAAAAAAGAACTCATATGAAAGTGGCTTTTGAGTTTCTTTTTTTTTATAAGTAACATTAATTTTTTTATTAATAATAAATGTGGAATATTGATATTATTCAATTTTTAGTCTAAGGTAATGTTATATTTTTTGGTTCCGGCAAATATCGTGAACAAAATTAAGCAATGAGAAGATATTACAAGGAGAAGGATTGTTTGATTGAAAACACTAATTCATACTTTATGGACACCAAGTTTTTTTCATTTTAATATAAATAAGCATCAATAAATGTAGTCCCTACTTATAGAATTAGTGTCATTGACAATTCATTATGTCAACAATTAGAAAGCTATAAATTTTATATTTATTATAACAAAGCATTAATTATTTGTTCGCCGACGGATCGGGATCCATTGTCGCTGGAGTGAGATTCTGATGGGTTTTGGAAATAATTTAATATACATATATATAATTTTTAATTTTGAAGGATAATATCTTAATTTTACAAAATGAGCCAAGTATTTCACATATATCAGATTAGTTTAGATGGTCGAGCAGGATACCACAAGTAATCTGTTGTCCCGAAAGATAAGCATTTCACTTGTTAGTAGGCTCAATCATTTAAACTAAAGAGTTTATGGCATCTATTGATCTGCAAAAAATTTTATGAGCGACGAACAAGTTCCCTTATCTAATATGGAAGATTAGATAGCGTTTATTTTACCTGGGTTCCACCTATAAGGGAAAGTCCCTATAGTTAATTACATCTTAAATGACCAAAGACACCTAAGAAAACTCTCATTAAATATCAAATGTTTCATCCTCAAGATATTCAAAGTTGAGTTTCCAATGTAGTTTATAAGAAATACCAAGTGGGAGTGGACAAATGGGAACATTTATTTTAGAAAACAAAGAAGTGAGGACCAGGGGGTCTTACAGGATAGAGGTGAACCTCAGTAACTTCCAAGCTATCTCATTGTTGGACTTCATGTTTTCGAAGTAAAATTATTTATGTTTAATCTTGACAATTATTAATTATAAGACTTAAACTTGCATAATATCTGATTGTGTAAATAGCCTAAAAATTTTGAAGATTTACATCGTATCGGATGACTACCTTAGAATCCTAAGGCAAGTTAGGGCTTATAATTGCATGATGTGCAAAAGCCTAAGAGATAGAGAGGGTCTATGTCGCACTAGGCAGACTACCTCGAAGTTTTATGTTGATCTCACTTTTGTTGAGGTCTAATCATTCTTCTTTAGGAGCCTAGGATCTAGCCATAGGATTTTCTTTTTGACTATCTTAGAGAACTAGTAATAGAACCCTACCTCATTAGAAATTCTAAACACCTCTTTACTCTTCTTGGAGTTCCACATGTTTGGTTTTGACCTCTAGCACTTAGTAGGATGAAGCCAAACATGAGGGAGCTCAAGAGGTGTCCTCATAGGATTGTCTGGCCTTAGGGTTAGCCAGGGGTGGTGTGGTCCTGGTCAGTCATTTCCAATCCAAATCAATTTTCATCATTTCCAAAACCAATTTTAATAAAATCTAGCCCAATTGAACCCAGTTCCAAACTCTAAATCCAAGTCCAAATGAATTGCCCCAATTTGACCTTACCCATACATTCCATCATATTAAACCCCTTGACCAATCCAATTTCACCAATTTCAAATTCTAAATTCTTAATGACAATGCTCTAAACCAAAATGAACCCCCACATGACCCAAGTACAAACCCAAACCTAACCTAAACTTAAGTCCAAGTCAAATGCCCCAAATTGACCATAAATCAAAATTCCACTAAATTGTACCTTTCAATCAATTCAATTCCATGAAATTTGTTTCCCAAATATTTCATGACATTTTCCTAAACCAAATTGAGCCATCAATTGTTTTGGATCCAAGCCCAAGTCAAGCCCAAATCCAATTTTAAGCTTAAATCCCCATTTTGAACCTAAATCCAATCCACCTCAAACCTTTCGATTTATCAAAATCTTAACCATTTCTGCCATCCTTAAGCACCCTAGGAATCTAATCACATCACTTAATTACCCATAATTAAGCCATGGACCAAAAGTCCCTTAATTTTTGGGATTTCCTCCCAAAATGGCTAAACCAAAGAGTTACTTCCCACCAGCCTTCCCAAGCCCCCAAACAATCACCATTAAGCTCTTCTGGCCTCCATGACTGAGCTAGCTGCCCTGGCCGGCTGGCCTAGTTGCTGGAGAACCCAAAATCAACAATTGTGCCCGTCAAATGTATGCAATTTCTCATGCTTTGAACCCAATTGCACCAATCTAATGTGTCTCACTCTCATTGGTCAATTGCGTCGTTCATCGCTCCACCTAAGCAGCCATTTGAACCCCCCGGCTCAGCCAATTATGCTCTAATTCCATGGCTATTTAAACACCACCACCTCATGACTAAACATTGAGAACATCCAATTCCTTGGGGAGACTCTGCCGAAATCTTTACAGAGCTTCTCTAGACATTCCTAAGTTTAATCCCACTATATTTCAGCCATTTCCCTCACTCTCGAGCTCAATTTCTCCACCAAAAAACATGACATTTTCATGGCCATCCCCCTAAACTCCACCAATCTTCAAATTGAAGTGCTCTTAAGCTTCACCAGAGCTTAAGAACACTCCCACAATAAGAAGCCCCCTCTCTCAAGCCCTCGGTACCAGACTTCCACTTAGGTTGCACCACCCCCAGTTGAAACTCTTACACAGCTTTAACCTCTGATCGAATTGGCTCTTGGAGGAGGTTCACCAGCTTACAACGAATGTGTAGAACCATCCCAATTGAGCCACACCTCTTGGGCTCATGTACACACAAAATCCAAGCTCGGTTTGGGCCTTTCTGAAGAAAAATTTAAATCCATGATTGGTTAGCCGTATAGATGTGTTCATCTCGATTAGATGCACGTGTAAGAACAAACCACATGTAATTTTATTGAGTATCGAGCGAGATATTCGGGTTTGAGTGTGGACGGTTCTCGGTTAACATTAGTTGGAGACAGATACACCTAAAATATATAGTGTTTTTATGCACATTTTTATACCCATTTTTGATGATATTGCACTTTAATGGAATGTATTTTGTATTTTTCTTGTAGGTATAATGATTAATTATGATGAAAGGAGCGAGAGAGGACCAAAATTTGAGCAATACTATGAAGTTTGAGAAATTTAGCCTCTGATGCCTAAGCGTCAAAAGTGTCGGCGCTTAAGCGCCACAGTTAAAAGTGTCCATTTTCAAGGGGTGTTTGAAGCAACTTTTGGTGGTGACTTCCTTAACTTTTTTTAGGCGGCAAATTTGAATGAATGGATGCATCCTTTGGTGGATATATTGAATCTGGACATGATTTGAAGAGACATCAAGGCACCTTTTGGAAAATTATAAAAATTAAGCCTCATAATTTGCAAGAGTGAGTAGTTAGTGTGTTGAAAGTGTTGTTATTAATGTGTTAAAGTGTGTGTTATTAAAGAGAGTTAAGTTTTTGGAGTTCTTCTTTTCTAAAGTAGAGAGTAGAGAGTAAGAAAGAAAAAAGGGTGGTGTGAAGCATTCTTCTCACCAATTTTCTTTTATACTTATATCTAGTTTTCATTGAAGTTTAATGTTTTTATTAGAGTCACCAGAGTTGGGCGCCAATCTCTGTAGAGTTGTATTGTGGAAAGCAAAATTCCAAAGGAACTTCCAGAGTCTGGGGGAGAGGATTTTCAGATATGTATTTATCTTTGTTTTTACACTTTGTTTTAAGTAAGATTGTTGTGATTTTATTATGGTTTATGCTTTCATATCAAGTTTTGTTTGTGCTTTCTTGATGAAATCTGAGTGGTTTAGTTTATCTTTTTCTTTCTTAGATGATGAAGTAATTAAATTATGGAAGTATGTTGTGGAAAGTATAAGTGTTTAATGCTGGAATAAATTGTGATGATTCAATTCTTATAACTTAATTTACTTCTTGACTTGGCCAATTAAGATGTTAAAATTTATTGTGATATTATGTAAGATCCAATGTAGTATTTTCTCAAACAAAAATTAGAAATAATCACATGAAATTATATGGGTGAGAACTGTAGTCCATATGATTGAATGCAAATATATAAGGAGATATGCTTTATTGGGGAGTAAAATTAGAGGACTTTAGAGTGACAGGCTAAATCCCCCTAATTTGGTTTGTTATTTTAAATTTTCTTATGAGATACTAGCCCCCAGGTGGAGGGAAAAGAGGGAACTCTAGAGTGAGAGCTGGTATCTTCCCTACCTAACCCATCTACAAAATTTCAAAATTTCAAATTAACCAATTTTCTTTATAGAACCAAGTAAGGGTAAAGAATATAATTGTTCCTATTTGGCACAATACATTTAAATACTTCCACAACATAAAATTCCATAATTATTATTGATTCATTGAAGAAGGAAAAAGATATTTGATTCTTATAACTTTATATAGTGTTTAGAGTATTGATAATTTTATTTCCTGCTTAACTTGTTATTAAAAAGATCAAAATCAACTTTTAGAAATTAAAACCTTAAAACATACTTACAAAAATCAACTAAAAAAGTAAAAAGTTATTTTTCTCATTTCTTTAAATTGTTTTTCACATTTTCTTGTGGGTTCGATATCTCGAGGATTAATCATAAAGTCCTATATTACTTGATAAACAATACGTATACTTGCGTAGAATGCTATATTATAAATCATAAATTTATTATCTAAATCGTAAGCATAAATATTTCGGGCATCAATTTTTTGGCACCGTTGCCAGTGAAATTAATTAAAATTTCATTTAAAGAAAATTAAATGAAATTAAATTTTTTTAGTTTTCTTTATTTTGTTAGGTTGTTTTGTTTTATTTTATTTAACGTTGTATGCGTAGTTCAGCGTCTGAGGGACTTGTGCCTTACGATTCTGAATTAGAAAGAACAATTAGAAAAATTAAAAAAAATATATAAAAATTCTGAAAAAGATAAAAACATTCAAGAAATGGCAAATCATCAAAATCAAATTGTTGACATTCATCAAGAATTTAGACCTTTAAGAGAATATACTAACCCTTCAGTGGATGAACTTCATGGTAGTATTTAACACCCTACTGTAGCTGCTAATTCCTTTAAGCTTAAACCTGCTATTATCCAAATAGTGTCTAATAATCAGTTTGGGGGAGCATCAACTGAATATCCTAATTTACATCTTGCCAACTTTCTAGTGTTGTGTGCTACTTTTAAATATGATGGTGTTTCAGATGATGCTATTAGACTTAGACTTTTCCTTTCTCACTAAGGGATAAAGTTAAGATATGGTTAAATTTGTTAGCACTTGGATCTATCAGAACTAGGGGTGATTTAGTGCAAAAATTCCATGCTAAATATTTTCCACCATCAAAGACTGTGAAGCTTAGAAATGATATCACATCATTTTGTTAGTTTGAAGGTGAATCTTTATATGAAGCATGAGAACAATTTAAAGTTCTCCTCATGAAATGTCCACATCATTCTATGCCAGATTGGTTAATAATTCAAACTTTTTATAATGGATTAGTTGGATCTCTTAGATCTATTATCGATGCTGCTACAAGAGGATCACTGATGTTTAAACAATTTACTGATGTTTATGCTTTGATAGAAGAAATGACTACTAATAATTTTCAATGGCCTTCTGAAAGGTTAAATCCTAAAAAGGTAGCCAATATTTATGAAAATAATGCTTTTACAATGTTAACAAATCAAGTTGCTGCAATTTCAAAGAGGATAGACCAATTTGGAATGAATTTTCCTCAGCTAATTGCCATGATTAAAGAAAATTCATTATGTTAAATGGTTGATTTTCATACTTCACCAGAAACTTTGAATGCTATAAGTAAGCCTAATAACCCTTATTCTAATAATTATAACCCAGGTTTGAAGAATCATCCAAACTTTAATTGTAATACCAATAATCAGGGTGGTATTAGTCAACAATGGGGGAACAACCAAGTAAACCCATTGGGGAACTGGAACAACCAAGGGAATAATAATTATAGACCAACTTATTGATCCCCGATAGATATAAGGGCAATGGATGCCAGAAACTTGGTTCCGCTGGATAAATGCGCTCGTGATTTAAGATATGAAGATAATGATTTTATAATATGGGATACTACATAAGTATACCTATCACTTATCAAGTAATATAAGACTTTTTGATTAAGCCCCGAGATATCGAACCCACAGGGAAAATGTGAAATCTTTAAAGGAATAAGAGAAATTATCTTTTGACTTTCTTTAATTGTTTTCGAAAAAGTATGTCTTGATTTTGAAAAGTTTTGAAGGATGCTATGTCTTTTCAAATTTTCTTAATAAAAATGCAAACCAAAAAGCAAGAAATTAAAATTAGAATAACTAATAACACTGGATGTAAAATACTATTAACTAGAATATCTTTTTCTTTCCTTTCATGAAGCAGTAATAATTCTTAAAGTATTGTTGTGGAAGTATTCAAATTTTTGTTGTGACAAATAGAAGCAAATGTGTTCTTTACCCTTACTTAGTTCTATAAAGAACATAGGTTAATTTGAAATTTATATTATTTTGAACATTGTTAGGCAGGGAAGATACCAGTTTCTCACTCTAGAGTTCTCTCGATTCCCACCACCTGGGGGCTAACTTCTCATAACAAAACTCAAAACTTCAAACCAAATTAGGGGTTTTTAGCCCGTCACTCTAAAATCCTCTAATTTTACTCCCTTTTATAATATCTTCTAATATTACATTCAATTATATGGACTACAGTTCTCACCCATATAATTTCATGTGATTCTTACTAACTTTTATGAGACAATACCGCATTGGATCTTACATAATCTCAAAAAAATTTACAACTTAACAGACCAAATTAAGAAGTAAACATAGTTTTTAGAATCAATCTTCACAACTTCTTCCAACTTTTAAACACTTATACTTTCCACAACAATTCTCTTTAAATTAATTACTTCTCCATTTAAGACAGAAAAAAAATAAAGTAAACTACTCAGAAAGCATTGAGAAAATATGACACATTGATTTGAAATTAAAAACAACGACAAGAAAAATAATAAACGAAAATAAGTATTAACAAACTAAATAAAAGCAAACACTTATCTGAAAATCCTCTCCGCAAGACTAAGGAAGTTCCTCTAAAACATTGACTCTTTGCTAAACTACTTCTCAGAGCAAGTCTCCCAACTCCGTTGACTTAGAATACAGACTTCAGACTTCAATAAAAACTAAACTAAAAGAAAGAAAAGGAGTGGGAAGAAGAATACCTCACTACGACCCTTTTCTCCTTTCTACTCTCTACTCCTACTCTAAATAAAAACTTTTAAAATACAGTGGAAGAACAATGGAAGTACTCTTCAAAATGCAGTGGAAGAGTCTCCTCAAATTGCCTCCTCTAAATCTTTCCTAAGACTCTCTTTAAATAGTAAACCAAAAGGTGCCTTGGTGTCTCTTCAAAATGTGTCCAGATTCGATGTATCTACCAAGGAACACACCCCTTCATTCAAAATTGCTGTCCAAAGGAAGTTATGGACGTTACCACCAAGAGTTGCATCCCATCCCCTTTGAAATTGGCGCCAAATCCATTTGAATCTCAATTTTTAACTACGGTGGCTAAGCGCCGGCCCAGCGGCGCATAGCCGCCAGTGCAAAAAATTTTTTATTTTTCATTTTTTTCTCCAAATTTGATCCAATTTTGCTCCTTTCATCACGACCATCCCTTTTCGTCATACCTGCAAAAAAAACTCAAAATACCTTCCATTAAAGTGCAATATCATTAAAAATAGGTATAAAAATGTGCATAAAAATACTATATATTTTCGGTGTATCAAAATCCCCCAAACTTAAAATGTTACTTGTCCTCAAGTGACAGTTAATCTCATAGAACATTTTAGCATGCAAATTATGTAATGAGTTTCTTAGGAAGATAACAAAATTTTGTTTTAGAAATGGAATAGTCCAATTTAGAAAAAATTTCAGTAATTAAAACTAACTTAAAGTTAGAAAGTTCTTAAGTAAAAGAAAATGATAAATATAAGTCTCTATCTATTTCAGAAATATTTTTAGATTTTTCAAAATATAGGATTCAAACATTTATTTTTCTCACTTAAAAATCTTTATTTGAAAAATAATTTTACTTACAATATTACAACTTTAAGCTTTTGATTTTCTTTGAACTTATATCTTAAACTTTAGGTATGAAACCAATTTTTGATTAGGCCCTTAAATCTTCAAGCTTCTCCTCCCTTTTCATATACTATTTTTTTCACTTTTTTTTATATAAGGCAAGGATTACTATATCTGGATAGACCTTTAATGATTTTGAATTCCATCCTTCCATTTAAAATAAAAATCAGATATACATCTTTCACTTAAAAATCATAATAATAGTATCTAAAAATTACTCTTCAATAAAAGAAATTTAAGCTTTGAAGAATAAAAGTCAAATCTTCTATTTATCCAAAAATACAAAACTTCTTACTAAAGATAGTTTAACTTTATTTAACATCTCTTCATTAAGAAAATTTTAACTTTATTTTTTTCATGATTACTATAAATTTTAACTAAATTCTTTTATTCATTTCCATATTCAAAATTTTGTTCCCCTAATATAACTTTATGTACATAATTGTTCTCAATAAAAAATAAGATTTATTTTTAAGTATTCTTGAGAATCAAATAAAATTTTAGGTTTTTGAAAATCTTTATTTTTAAACCCCCCCCCAAAACTTTAAATTTTTAATTAAGATAAAACATTTAAGCATAAGAAATGATATAGGGGTGAGAAATAAAAACTGACATATCATGCTTGCAGGAATTTTTAATATCCTAATATGCAAGTATAACAATTTAAATACAGGAGTAAAATAAAATCAAATTTAATTTTTCAAAACATTTTTTTTATAATAATAAGAAAAGTAAAAATTTCAGAAGACTTCTACAGTAGTGGAGGTTTTCAAAGCAAATACACACCAACTAAAATAACACACTGATACAGATAACAGATGATAGTGGAATTTGAAGAATTTAAACATGTAGTTTTCCTAAGTAGAAGTTTCTAATAGTGGTTTATAATTTCCTAACAGTTTTTGAAATTAAAAATACATACTGCTAAAAACTCTGACATAACATACACATAAAAACATTTACTATTACACACTACCACACATCAACATATAAATCAACAATAAAACAACAACAATACATGAATATGCATAACAGATAAACAATACAACTACAATCTGCATACTATCAAGGTTCACATCACAACACAATCATCAAACAAAAATACTAGATAAAGTAGAAAGTGACACAACACCTCAATACAACAACTAAAACAAACAACATACATCTACTCTTCATCCTCATCATCATCATCATCTTGCTCGTTCTAATCTCTGAATGGCACATAAGGTATATAGAATGGATGAGGTGGCATCTCAGCACTCTGATCTCCTCTAATCAGTTTATCCAAATATTGTTGATAATTCTCCTTATATTCATCATGTTTTACAATACATCTCTCAACATTATCCTGCTTACCATCCATATCTCTCACATGCTCTCGAGTAAGACTCACTTTTTTCAAAATCTTTCTTAATAAACCAGTCTGTGAATCAGTAGATGAAGAAGCACGAGAAGTAGTAGCATAAGAAGCAGAAGTAGTAGAAGCAGAAGAAGTAGAAGCCCTACCAAATCCTCTTTTCCAACCAAACTCTGAATGTATAGTGTAAGCACCAACATTTACACTGGTAATTGGTCTCAATGGCTGAAGTACCTCTTCCCAGGTTTCAAATTTCACTCCAGATCTTTCACATAGTGAATAAATCAAGGAAGGAAATCCCATACTCGCAAGTCGTGGTTGATCTAACACAGTTCAAAACATAATAAAAAATTATGCTTCCAATATCAATAGGCTTCCCATGCTGAATACAATGGTTCAACACCGCTCTTTCTCTCGTCACTTCACTGGTATGACTTAAAGGTAACAACTTAGATGAGATAAAATAATGTCATGCCTTAGAAATGACATTCAATTTGGATACATGAAAGTTCACTCTTCTATCATTTGTAATTTTCCATAATCCTCTTCCATCAGACAGATATTCCATAATCTCATCTAATTCTCCTTCCGAAGGATGATAGTTAGAATAAAAATAGAACATGTCAGGAGGTAGTCCATAAAAGGTATTGATTGCACCTGAAGAAAAGTTTACTTCATGCCTCCTAACCATCACCTGATTTCCTATGCAGCAGGTAAGTTTGCATAAAATTCTCTTACCACAGAAACAACAGCAACAATGGAGAAGCAACAATGAATTCGCCGGCTTCTTCTTGCAATCATATCTTCAATCACCTCTCCTGGCTTACTAAACACTCGCTGAGGAATCAACTTATCTGATTGCAATGCATCGATGTATCGTTCCTCAGCCCTCAAACTAATAAATTTGTCAGAATCAAACTTCGTCTTTTCTCGTGCTCGCTTTGACTTTGGAGCCATATCTAAAAATTCACGAAAAATTCACCATAAATTCTAAAATCAAACTAAACTTGCTAAATTATCTTCCAAAGGATATTTTCACTAAATCCAAGCAATTTATCAAGCTTTTCCTCAAATTTTCACCATGAATAGTGATTTTAAGATCTTTCAAAATGTACTCAAAATACATGGTGAAAATAAAAAATTTTTCTTAGGAGTAGTGCTCTTACCTCATGGAATACAAATCTAACAATTTTTTTTGAGATCAACTCTTAAATGATCCACAATATGATACCCTAGGCTCCTCTTTCGCGGTAATGAAAAGGTTGAAGATGATGGGGTGGTTGAAAATGACAATTTTCTGGTTTTTAACTTTCGGGAATCAATTTTTGCGAACTGGCGCCTAAGCACGAACTATCGGCGCTTAGCCTCGAAATCTGGCACGTAAGCGCTGGCATTCTGGCGCTTAGCCGCCAGTACCCAAATTTTTATAATTAAGGTATATGCACTAAATCACTTTGTTAATTACCCTTAATTAGTCCACAATAATTAATTCTCCCCACAAATCTTCTAATACTCCAAATCAAAATTTAATAACCATTGATTCCACACAAATTTCACAAAAACAAACTTATATTAAAACAAACGTAATACTTAATACAGTACAAGAATTTTTATCCAAACATAAAGATTAAAATTCTCAAAAATACAAGACACTATAATCTTAAACTGATAAGTGTACATCTCTAAGATGTACCCATCACATCATCAGGCATATATAAAAACATTAAACACACCAAACATGAACTCACAAGAACACTAACATAACACATAAGACACTAAACAAATAGAAACAAAACACTTTTAATTCCACTCTCCATTAGGCGGAATATAGCCATGACCACTATTATTCTCATTTGACCTTTCAGTAATATAAATTTGATAGAACGGGCGATCATTGTTCATTCTTATATCATCTTCTTCAATCCATTTGTTCTTCATGAACATCGCCTTATCTATTTCTTCCACATACCTTGAATAATTGAATTGCATCTTGAGTTGCCATCCCTTGTGATCCAGATCTAAAGTAATATCATTGATCTTTGCTCCCATTGAAGTCACTCGGGCTTCAATTTTTACAATCATCTCTGCAATACCTTGAGTGCTAACGTATCGATATCCATTAAATAACTCCTTAGCACTATCACTAATGAACTTACTTTTATCGAATCCTCGCTTCTTCATCTCGTTCTCCCGTGAAGACATGGTGCTCAAAATTTTCTTCTTAGACTTCGTAAATGAAAATAGGACTTGAGGTGTGTTTCTCTTAAGTCAGGTCCTTTTTTATAGACTTGGGAAATGTTAGAACAGCCCCAAGACGTTTAGAATCTCCTAAATAACTCCCAAAACTTCTCCCCCACGATCTAGGCTCTAAATTCACATTTTTCATGTTTTTTATAACTGTGGCGCCTAAGCGCCAACTAGTCGGCGCTTAGCCGCCAGTGCACAATTTAACACAGGTCTGCTAAGTGTCCAAATTCTCATTCTGACTTTTCCAAATCATCAATTAAGGTCAAATAAACTCCACTTAAGTTTAAAAACTCCAAATTACTACCACTAAAAACATAAAAACAAACCAACCAAAACAAACAAAATACACAAAACAAACATAAATCAAAGCACACCGATAAATATGGGTTGCCTCCCACAAAGCGCTTGTTTTAACATCTTCAGCCTGACATACCCAGAACTCATTCTGAGTGACCCAACATTAAATTCTCATCGTATTTAGATTTATTGATCGAAAAATATGGTTTAAGTCTATGTCCGTTAACTTTAAATATTTTTCTAGTCTTAGGATCTCGAATATCTACAGACTCCATAAGAATAAACTTTTATCACAATGAATGGACCCATCCACCTGGACTTAAGTTTTCCAGAAAATATTCTCAATCTAGCATTATACATCAAAACTTGTTGTCCTGGTACAAGATTTTTGCTAAGAATCTTCTGATCATGCCATAACTTCATCTTTTCCTTATAAATCTTAGCATTTTCATAAGATTCATTCCTTATTTCTTCAAGCTCATTGAATTGCAATAATCTTTTTTCAGCAGCATCTTTCCAATTATAATTGAACTCTTTAATAGCCCAATAAGCCTTATGCTCAAGTTCAAAAGGTAAATGACAAGCTTTTCCAAAAATCAACCAATATGGGGACATTCCTATAGATTTTCTGTAAGCAGTCCTATAGGCCCACAAAGCATAATCTAGTTTAATTGACTAATCCTTTATATTTGGATTAACAGTTTTTTCAAATATTCTTTTAATTTCAAGATTGGATAATTCAACCAAACCACTTGTCTACGGATGGTAAGCAGTAGCAATGCGATGATTAATATGATATTTCTTTGCTAACTTCCCAGTAATCGCATTTCTTAAATGACTTCCTCCATCAGTTATGATTACTCTTGGTATTCCAAATCTACAAAATATATTCCTTTCTAAAAACTTTGCAACACTTTGAGCATCACATCGAGGTAAAGCAATAGCTTCAATCCATTTGGAAACATAGTCTACTGCTATCAAAATATAAACATTTCCGAAAGATGATGTAAATCGTCCCATAAAATCTAATCTCCAAACATCAAATATTTCAAGTTCCAACATATAATTGAGGGGCATCTCATTTCTTCTAGAAATATTTTCTACACGCTCACATCTATCACAATTTTTAATATAAACATTCACATCCTTAAAAATTGTAGGCCAATAAAATCCTGATTATAATATTTTATATGCAGTTTTATCACTTCCAAAATGTCCCCCATAATCAGAATCATGACATTTTTGAATAATTTCATAAGACTCTTCCAAAGGTTCACATCTTCAAATTATAAGATCCTTTCCTTGTTTATATAAAAATGGGTCATCCCAAAAATATGTCTTAGCATCAAACATAAATTTCTTCTTTTGATGATATGTCAAACCATAGGGTATAATATTACTAACAATAAAGTTTACTATGTCTGCATACCACAAAACACTCCATTCTTTAACAGTGAATAGTTTTTCATCAGGAAAATATTCATTAATTTCTTCAATATCACAGAATGATTTTTCAATTTCAAGCCTGGACAAATGATCAACAATTTGATTATCAGAACCCTTCCTATCTACTATCTCAAAATCAAATTCTTGCAAAAGAAGAATCCATCTTATAAGTCTTGGTTTGCATCATTTTTCATTATTAAGTATTTGATAGCAGAATGATCAGTATGCATAACATATTTAGTTCCAATTAAATATGATCAAAATTTATCAAAGGTAAATACTATAGCTAATAACTCTTTCTCAATAGTGGTATAATTAATTTGAGCTTCATTAAGAGTTTTACTAGCATAATAAATTACTTTGAAAATTTTATCATATTTCTGACCCAAAACAGCACCAATAGCATAATCACTAGTATCACACATTAATTCAAAAGGTTTTTTTGAATTTGGTGAAATTATTACAGGTGCAGTAATAAATTTTTCTTTTAATGTTTCAAAGGTTTTATGAAAATCATCATCAAAATTAAAAATTGCATCCTTTTCCAGTAAACGACTGATGCACAAAAAATATATACTCTTTTAGCTATATGTTTTTACCTATTTTTGGTGATATTGAACATTAAAGGAATGTATTTTTCATGATTTGTTGCAGGAATGATGATTATAGGTGATTGGAGCGAAAAGATGCAAAAAGGAATGAATTTGAAGCAAAATGGAGCAATTTGGAGGAAAATAGTTCTGGCGCTGTCGGTGCCCTATTCCAGATAGTTCAAATTTATTGGCAAGATAGGGCACTGCCGGCGCCCTATGTCGGTTTACTTCAAATTCAAAAGTTTTGGCGGATTTTTGAAGAGGTGCTTGAAGAAACTCTTGGTGAATTCATTCCTAACATTAAATTAAGTGTCCAAGTTGAAAATAGAGAAAAGGAAGAGAAGAGAATTGTTGTAGAGAGTGTGAGGAAAGTGTAAGAGAGAGTTAGGGTTTGTGATTTTAAGGGAGATTTTTCTCTAAGGAGGGGAGAAGAGGGAGTAAAGTGAGAGATTGCTTCTTCATCTTTGTTCCAAAGGGAGAAATCAAGTGTTGCAAGGAAGAGAAAAGAATCAAGAGGACTTTGAAGAATTTGCTTGGGGAAGAGAGAGATAAGTTGTATTTACTTTTGTGGTTTGTATGAATCTTCTTTTATATATAAAATCCATGTGTTTTTATATCTTCTCCTTGAATTGTGAGTAGTTTCCCTTGCCTTTCTTCTTGCATGAAGTAGTGATGATGTGATGATGTGGAATTGTTGTGCCCTTAAAGTATTATAAAGTTGTGATGTTTCTTTCATTTATAAATTAATTTACTTTTCAATCCGGCCAATTGAATTGTTAAAACATCTTGGGGAATATTAATTCCAAAAGAATTGAATATTCTATAACAAGAATGAAGAAATCATTTAATGTCTGTGAATGAATTGCCTAGTTCATGGGGATTAAGTGCAAATAAATAGGGAAATGAGTTTTGATGGACTTCAAATTGGAGGTTACATGGTGACAGAATGGGATCCCCAATTTGGTCTTAAGATTGGTAACTAAAGCCTATGGTTTGCCTTCGGGTGAAGGGTGAGTGTGAGCTCCATAGTGAGAACCGGTATCCTCCCAACCTAGCCTTAAACAAAGTGACTAAACTTAAGATATGACAATGTTCTTTACATGCTTAGAAGAGGGGGTACTCTTTTAAGGGTAAAGAAGCAAATATGCTCCTATTTGGCACAATACAGATAATTAACATTCTTCATCATCCACACATCATGATCTTTATGCAGAAAGAAAGGCACTTTTTCATATAGAAGTATCTTATAAATCACATAAGTTAGTGTGTGTTAGTTAAGAGTTTAGTACGTAGAAGTAATTGTAGTAATTTTATTATTGAACTTTGCATTAACTTGTTGTAGCACACTTAAGCAATTGTTACATTTGGTATTGGATTTTAGTGCTATATTATCTAATTTAAAGAACATTCACCTCCCTGTGGGATCGATAACCAGGACTCCATTAGAGCCTTGTATTACTTGATACGATATATATACTTGCGTTGAAAGTGTGACTTTATTAAACTCTTAAAAAATAGAAATCTAAATTCATAAAGTCCTGCATTTTGAAGTATATAAAGTCGCCGCATCAACGACATAATGGTTTTGTAATCTTTGAAAAATATTTGATGTAACGCCTGTAGAATCCAGCATGTCCTAAAAAACTTCTAATTCCCCTTACATTGGCTGGGCAAGGTAAATTAGATATAACTTGAATTTTTGTAGGATCTACCTCCAAACCTTTTTGTGAAATCCGATGTCCCAAAACAATTCCTCCTGCTACCATAAATTGGCATTTTTCCAATTAAGGACCAAATTAGTTTCTTCATAGCATTTTAGTACTTTAAATAGATGTTCTAAACATGATTCAAATGAAATTATAAACACTGAAAAGTCATCCATAAAAACTTCAATCCCTTTTTTAATTAAATCACAAAAAATAGCCATCATACATCTCTGAAATGTAGCATGAGCATTACATGAACCAAAGGGCATTCTTCTAAAAGCAAACATACCATAATGACAGGTAAACGTAATTTTCTCTTGATCCTCAGGAGCAATTTGAATTTGGTGGTAACCGGTATATCCATCTAGAAAACAAAAGTATTTATGCCCAACATGACCTATCCAACATTTGATCTAGAAAAGGGAGTGGAAAATGATATTTCCTTGTGGCAAGGTTTAATTTTCCGTAATCAATGCATATTCACCACCCCGTAACTTGTCTTGTTGGTATCATTTCATTCTTTTCATTAACGATCACGAGTTACTACTCCTTTCTTAGGAACACAATGAATAGGACTAACCCATGCACTATCCGAAATAGAGGTAGATAATTCCAAGCATCCAACCACTTTAAAATTTCTTTCTTAACAACATCTTTCATGATAGGATTTAATCTCCTTTGGGTATCAGCCCGCGGTTTGCTATTATCTTCCATAAGAATTCTGTGCATACAAATTGAAGCACTGATTCCTTTAATGTCAGCAATTGTCCATCTAAAGGCTTTCTTGTGCTTCTTCAGAATTTCAAGCAAACTCTCTTCTTCTTTTTCAGTTAATTGAGAGGAAATTATAACATGTAAGGTTGATTATTCACCTAAAAAAACATACTTCAAATGATCAGGAAGCATTTTTAACTCAAGTTCAGGAGGTTTTTCAATTGATGGACCATATGATTTATCTTTTTCAGTCATATCCAACAATTAAAAACTTTCATGAACATACTTTAAATCTTCTTCTTGAAAATCTTCAAAATCAAATAACTCCTCTTCTTGCTTATATACAAATTCTTCTCTTTCAGCTTTCTCTTCATTAATTGATTTGAAATGACTTTCACTTAAATATTCAATAACATCCATCCTAAAACACTCATCTTATTTACCTCTAGCAGGATATTTCATTGATTTTAAAATATTAAATGTAACAGTCTGATCATTAACCCTCATCGTTAATTCCCCTTTTTGCACATCTATCATGGCTCTGCCTGTAGCGAGAAAAGTTCTCCCCAAAATTATGGGTATCTCTTTATCTTCCTCCATATCTAACACAATGAAATCCACAAAAAAAATAAATTGATTAACTTTTACCAAAACATCTTCTATAACTCCTTTAAGATATGTGATCGAACGATCTGCTAATTACAGAGTTACAGTAGTCGGGGTTATTTCTCCTAGTCCCAGTCTTTTGAATATTGATAGTGGCATAAGGTTAATGCTTGCACCCAAATCACATAAAGCTTTTCCACAGAGTGTTTCTTCGATTGCACATGGAATTGTGAAACTACTAGGATCTTTAAGTTTTTCAGGAAGCTTTTTCTGATTTATCGCACTGCACTCCTCACTAAGTGCAACAATCTCATTTTCTTCAAACTTCCTCTTTTTATTAAGAATATCCTTCATAAATTTTGCATAGCTTGGCATTTGTTCTAGGGCTTCAGCAAATGGAATATTGATGGTAAGCTTCTTTAATATCTCCAAGAATTTTGAAAATTGCTTATCCAACTTTGTTGACGAAGTCTCTGAGAAAATGGAGGTGGTGTTTTTTCTAAATCAACCTTAGGAGAAGAAATAGGTCTTTCAAAACTTTTTGGAGCGTCCTCTTTAGGTCATTCAATCTCTTCTTTCTCTACTTCAGTTTCTTTTTGAACTCTACTTTCCAATTCTTTTCCACTTATCAGTTGAATTGCTTTCACTTGTTCTTTATTCTTTTCTCTTGGATTCACTTCAGTATTACTTGGAAGCGTTCCTTGAGATCTATTACTTAAGGCATTTGCAATTTGTCCCAATTGATTTTCAATATTTCTGATGGTTGCTTCTTGAATTTGTAATTAATTTCCCACATGTGATACTACTTCTTCCATAGACAACTTCTTCTCCTTATTTTTTGAAAGCATTGTTATAACATAAAGGATAAGTTAATCTATTATTATTATTACATTGGTTGTTCCAATTCCCCAATGGGTTTACTTGGGTGTTCCCCCATTGTTGATTAACACCACCCTGATTATTGTTATTCCAGTTAAAATTTGGATGATTCTTCCAACCTGGGTTATAATAATTGGAATATGGGTTGTTAGGTTTGATTATAACATTCACGAGCTTCGGTGAAGAATAAGAATCAACCATTTAGCCTAATGAATTTTCTTCAATCATGAGATTTGGTCGAGAAAAATTTATCCCAAATTGGTCTATCTTCCTCGATACAACAACAACTTGATTTGCTAACATTGTAAAAGCATCATTTTCATAAACACCGACTACCTTTTTAGGATTTAACCTTTCGAAGGCCATTGAAAATTATTAGTAGTCATTTCTTCAATTAAAGCATAAGCATCGGAAAATGGTTTAGACATTAATGATCCACCAGCAGCAGCATCGATGATTGATCTAAGAGATCCAACAAATCCATTATAAAAAGTTTGAATTATTAACCAATCTGGTATTGCATGATGTGGACATTTCCTGAGGAGATCTTTAAATCTTACCCATGCTTCATATATTGATTCTCCTTCAAACTGACAAAAAGTTGTTATATCATTTCTCAACTTAGCAGTCTTAGATGGTGGAAAATATTTAGCAAGGAATTTTTGTGACAGTTCACCCCAAGTTCTAATTGATCCAGGTACTAACGAATGTAACAACATGTTAGCTTTATCCCTTAGTGAGAAAGAAAAAAGTCTAAGTCTAATAACATCATCCGAAACACCATCATTTTTAAAAGTAGCACACAACTCTAGAAAATTAGCAAGATGCAAATTAGGATCTTCAGTTGTTGCTCCCCCAAACTGATTATTTGACACCTTTTGGATAATAACAGGTTTAAGCTCAAAAGAATTAGCAGCTATAGTAGGGTTTTGAATACTACCACGAAGTTCACCTACTATAGGGTTAACATAATCTCTTAAAGGTCTTAATTCTTGATGGATGCCAATATTTTGATTTTGATGATTTGCCATTTCTTGAATATTTTTTTCTTTTTCTGTATTTTTAAATTTTTTTATTTTTCTGATAGTTCTTTCTAATTCAGAATCGTAAGGCACAAGTCCTTCAGAAACTGAACTACACATACAATAATAAAACAAAACAAAATATAACACACTAACAAAAACAATGAAAAGTAAAAAATTTATAATTTCTTAATTCTCTTTAAAATGCAATTTAAATTAATTTTCCCCGGCAACGGCGCCTAAAACTTGATCCCCGATAGATATAAGTGCAACGGATGCCAGAAACTTGGTTTCGCTGGATAAATGCGCTCATGATTTAAGATATGAAAATAATGATTTTATAATATGGGATACTACGCAAGTATACGTATCGTTTATCAAGTAATATAGGACTTTCTGATTAAGCCCCGAGATATCGAACCCACAGGGAAATGTGAAATATTTAAAGGAATCAAAGAAATTATCTTTTTACTTTCTTTAATTGTTTTCAATAAAGTATGTCAAATGCCCTAATTGCTAGAAAAAAGAAACTATCGAAGAAATACATATAAAACTACATGCAGGAAGAATACAATTATAAAGCAAGAGATATTATGGTAAGAAATACTTCCTAGCGATAAAGGTACAATTACTCCATCGACGTAGGTACAATTATGGAACCCCATCCAGCTCAAAAGATGCGCAACATTACAATTACTGAATAGAAAAAGGTACAATTGTGGGGCTCTTTCCAGCTCAGATGATACCGAATTATTGAGGCTTTACAGCTAGAATTATGCTATGGGAGCCTAACTCTGAGGCTATATATTCCCCCTCTCTGTGTGTTGTAAGCATCTTCGAACTCCTTTTCTTCTTTCCTCTTCTATTGTAATGGTTTGCAGCCTGCGCAGCTAAATATCTTCTTCCTTGTGTCTATGTCTGTAAGTTTATTTTAATATATGTTATATTATGATTTCATTATGTTATGATGCTGAATTTTTATTATTATTGCATTTATTCTCTTAGCTACACTTTAAGGTAGGAAACGAATTAAAGCTGTGTTCTACATTTCTGAAGTAGTCATAGAGCAGTGTTGTCTGTTTGTTCGAATGCTTGTTGTCCTTAGAAAGCCACGAGGATGAATGTGGCATGAACTGGAAATGTACGGATCAAACCCTAAGAGAAAAACAGTGATAATAATATCAGGTTAGTATAATATTATAATTGGAAGCGTAATGGACCCTTATTAAGATAATCTTATAGATATAGATGCAGGAAGATTTTTACATATAAAATGGAAAAAGATATTATAAGAACATCTAAAAATAGAATTGATAAGAGGACTCAAAAAATGGTATCAGAGCCATGTTTAGCTTCAACATCATATAAATGTTCAAAACATTCTAGATGTCTTTGCACTCCTACTTGGTCTTATGAATCTTCAATCAGTTCACATGACCAACTAATGAAATATGAAAAAGAATTTAAAAGAAGAGTGTTAATAGAAGAAGTTAACGAATTTCTTGATGAAAAAGATCTATAAAGATGGCTAATAATAAATGAACTTACCTGACTTATAGAGAAAAAATTAAATGTTGAATAAATCTTTCATAGAAATAGAATTTAACAGAATCTGTGATTTACTTCAAATAAATATAAGAAATAAACAATTAGAAGTCTTCCAGAAAGAACGAGCTTTCAATATAAAATCTCCCTTAGGAAATAGTAATGAATGGATAATAATAAGCTATATGATCTTAAAGCAACAAGTTGAGTTAGGAATATATTCTGAAATTATACCTAATGATATCCTTAATATATGGAATTAAACCAAAACCAGTCAGACTAAATTAAGATTTTTAAAGGAATAATGGTAAACAGGTTTAAAAATTTAACAAATACTAAAAGTACTTCTAACATCTACGAATTAGGGTTAAAAATAATCAAGAATCAACAAACTTTAAATAATAATATAGCTATTGCTTCTATTCTTGCTGAGTGTTCAAACAAAAAAGAGCCAAATTCTAATACAAAAATTCTTAGTTGGACTAATCAAAATAAATTTAACCCCTAAGGAAATTTACAGGGAGCAATTAGTATTAACGAAGTCGTTTCGATCGACGAACCCTCTCCCTCTGAAAATGAAATAAGAGATTTAATTAATGTTCTTACCGAACATCAATTCATGATAGGACAAACTAATTATCCTTCAGTAGACGCCCCAAGTACTTCTCATAATAAAACTATAAGTATACCATCTTTAGAAACAAATCAAGCAAGTAATAATCAAAATCCTAGTTCTTCTATTAGATATCTACCACCTAGCATAAAACGTATACCAACCCTTACAATACAAAAGAAGGATAATATACCAGAACCAATTAGTGGGCATGGAATATATTTAAATATAGACTGCACTAAAAACATAACCGAAATAATTGATAGATGAATAATAGAAAATAGTCTAGCTATTTATAATTATAATCTAAAAGGAGATGATGCTTACGCATTTATTGAAAATACATTAACTGGTATTGCAAGAAAATGGTTTTCTGGCCTCAGAGATGATGAAAAACGTACAATTAGAGAAATATGTCATGCGGAAGGCACAACTAATACACTAGGAAAATGGCCAAGTATTTACAGAGGTTTTCTAAAAAGTGAATTTTTAGGTTATACCGGACATAATATAGAATCTGAGAAAAGAAAACATCAATCAGATTTAGCCAAGCAAAAATAACATCATTAAATATATGCAATATATGTTATCTTACTGAATACAGCTGCGACTACCAAAAATATTTCTATGATATATTATATAAAGATAAATCATTATATTTAGATTCTTATTTCTACAAGTTGCCAGAACCTTATAACATACTATGGAGTCAAGAATTTAATAAAGCACATCCCGACGACACTACGTTAGGAAGTCGAATACAATTTGCTTACGAAAAATTAGCACAATCTTGTCAACACATAGATTTACACAAACAAAATAAAAAATATAAACAATCCTTATGCTATGAAAAATTTGATCTCCTTATTCAACAATGGGGCTGTTCGAACACTAAAGAAAGCTGTCACTGCTCTGCAAAAAATAAAAAGAAAAAATTCTTCAGAAAAGTAAATAAAATATATTTTAATCCTAAGAAAAGAACTTTCAGAAAAAGAAATAACGACCCAAATAATAAGACTAAACATAATAATAAATGTTGGATTTGTAAAAAAGAAGGACATTATGCAAACAAATGCCCTCAAAGAAATAAATTAAGTCATGTCACATCTATTTCTATTATTGATGAACATAATTTAGAAACTACATTTAATTTCTCTGATATTGATACTGACGAAGAAATATACCAATTATCAGAAACCGAAAATACTTTAATAGAGATGATTAACTCAGATAATGAAATAGAAAAATATTTATATTCAGATTAAATGGAAAAATATTCTGAGAGTGACATATCAGATGATAATTCAATCGAATATGAAAGACATATCACTCTGTCAGAAGAAGCCTACGAAAAAAATTAGAAAAAGAAAATTATCTTTAGGAACAAAAGATTGCTTCGATATGCCTATATTCTTGTGGAAAAGATCAATTCATTATAATATCAGGATGGGGAATATCCTATAGACATTGTAAACACAGAAGGAAATACTAAAATATCTCTATATAATTAACAAATAAAACTACAAGACCCAAGGGTGTAGACGATATACATCGGTAAACAGTCTCTTCCCGTTATCCTTCTTCAAGAATTTTTCATAAGCAAAGACAGATGGTACTCTGGGACCCAGACGAGAATTGACCGATCTACTCTCTGTATGTCTCGGGACAACGGTAGTATCATCTGCAGTAGTGGCAGTGGTGTCGACGCTACTTCCTAAATGAATCTAGCATGAACACAGGCTGGCAGTACTTCATCTAATCTCTGTAACTGACGAGCAGGTCTGTCTTTTCTCAATATCACATTCTTCATTCTCGACGATACTGCACAACCCATCATTTTTGGCAGTTCGACAACATGTCATCCTTCCTTGTTGGCTAACTTCTTAAACCCAATACAGACTCGGGTGATGGGAGTGTACCTCTGCCTCTCATTACCATGACCATGAGGTAGTGGTAAAGTAGAAGCAATCCTGTAGAAGCTCTTTTCTCCAGTGGTGTCCGACAATGAGTGAAACCTACTCCCTCGGAGGAGAGGAGAGGTCTCAGGTACACTGAGTTCCTCCGGATGAGGAATCTCTTTAACAACAACTAACTTTGCAAATTGGGCCCTAAAGACCTCAGAATCTTATGATTTCTCTTCTGAGACTTGGTCAACAACACAACTCTGGAACTAGAACCAATCTCAAATACTCACAGTGGGGCAGAAAATGCATTAATTGAATCCTCTTCAAGCAGCATCTCCTTACCTTTGGTAGACTAATGGTAGGAGCGGTAACAGCAAATCCAGTGGCAGTAGGTGTCATGAGTCTCCTTTACGCGCAAGCGGCAGATTTGGCGGGCACTGAATGACAGAATTGACAGGAGTTGGAGCGATTAATTTTGCCTTATTGGAAGTAGGAAAGTCTTGGGAATAGTTTAAATTGAATTTGGTAGATGACCCTTGAACATCTGGGGTAGCAGCTTTTACGATGACGAACGGGGCCTTGTCGAGTACTACCTCAAATTCACTGAACCTGATCCTGAATTTGATCATGGGTGTCATGAGATGAGCTTCCCGGCTGGTAGGCAAGTTGTAGGAGAAGGTCAAAGTTTGGGACGACATTGTAGCTGTCAATTAAAAAGTTCTAAGCATGAGCGATGACCTACACGTCATAATTATAAGTAAAAAACTAATACAATTTAATGAATGTCATTCTCTGTGAACTGGGTACATCTGTCATATTCCTTTTTTTCTATTTTTCAAATTTAAAATTTTGGGGTATATTTTCTAATTTTATTATTTATTGGTGATTTGACGAGTTTTATATGTTTTTAAAATCCAAGCAGAAGTTAGGAAAGCACAGATTCAGCCCAACTTGCGAATAAAAAATTGAACCGAAAGACATGAAGCAAACGTTAAGTTGAGGACCCATTTCTAGACCCTCTTCACAGCGCACCTCGCCCAGGTGAAGATTGTTCACCAACACACCTATTGGGGGTCCAACCCTACACAAAATGAAAAAAGCCTAGAGATTTCTGAACCCCTTTGTTTAAGTGTGATTTAAATAAACGGTGCTAGAATCAAGGGAAGTTGATCATACTTTCACAAGAAATAAATGGGCAAAGCATGTCAATAGAAAAAGAGAAATCTTGACCATGAGGGACATGAACACATTACTGAATTATGAAGACAAAACCTCCTAATTATAATGGATAAAAAAACTAGTCCCCAGCGGAGTCGCCAGAAGCTGTCGGTTGCCAAATGGAGAAGTGTTGGCTGCTTTGAAAATATGTTAAATTTAATATATATATATATATATATATATATATATATATAATTTTAGAAATCTAGTATTTTAATTTTTGAAAATACAGGACCAAATCAATCTCATATATACAAAATAGTTTAAATAAACGAGCACTACACCGCAAGCCACTCATCTATCCCGAGGAATAGACACATTACTTAATAGTGAGCTTCAATCAAACAATCTAAAGAAATTTATGACATCCGTTTTGATCTGAGAAACCTTTAAGTTGACCTACATGTTCCCCTATCTAGTATAAAGGATTACATAGGGTTTATATTAAGATGAGTTATTAAAGTTTCCTATAAGGGCAAGCCCCTATAGTTAATTACATCTTAGACAACCGAAGTCACCCAAAAAAACTCTAAATTTTGATCAGAGGTATTGTCCTCATGAATTTAAAGTTTAAGGCTTTCAAGGAGAGACATAAAGAATTCAAATGGAAAAGAATCAAATTGGAATAGTCATTGTAGAATCCAAAGAAAGAAATGAAGGTGAATTCACAGATTCTGATGAAAACCTTGGTAACTTCCCAAACTATCCTATGGTTTAGCTTTGATTTTGGAGAGACATTATTTAATGTTTCATCCTACCAATTTTATTATATAGGGCTTACACATACATGATCATGATCATGCACATGACCTAGATGATAGGAGGAATTATGTCGTACTGAAGGACGACCTCAAAATCCTAGGACGAGTTAGGACTTATACTGCTCAGCATGACTATGCAGAAGCCTAATGATAAATTAAGCATTAATGTCCCACAAGGTAGATAACCTCAAAGTTCTATGTCTTGTTGTTTAATTCTAAATAAAGATTTGTTGTTTTATAATAGTTTTCTCTCTCGATGATATCCTCTTGCAAGTCCTCTTCGTGTTGTCTGTGGCGTATGCTCCCAGCTCCTCGTTGAAGTAGCAGTCCTAAGGTCTAACATTCAAATGGTTTTACCATGTATGTTTTCATTGTTTTGGGTTTTGTTGTTGTCGTTGTTGTGGTTTTGGTTTTTGTTTTGCATGTAAAGTAAGTGCAAGTAAGGAATACTATAAAGTAAAAATAAAATGAAAAGAAAATTGCAGCACATAAAATAAAATGCGTACCTAGGCTTCTGCTACCGCTGCATGCTTAGTTTATAAAGCATAATATAATTTCGAAAAAAATTAAATAAATTTTAGAATAGAATGTAGGAACGATAGTGTAGAAAGTAGCAAAACAAGTCGTAATAAAAAGACAAACATGCAAAACAAAAAAAAAACTCGTAGTCACATATAGAAGATCAGAACTAGGTGTATGACATACATAAAGGTGGGGGCTCAGTGTTGGACTGTGTGCTTCCCGACTTTGGGTAAGAGCCACCAACCCGAGAACCTACAGAGGGTAGTCCTAACCTCTAACCAAATGAATAACCATGGATTCATCAGAATTCTTTAATTTTCATGCACAATATGTTGTTTAAGTTTTCATGTAGAGTTTGTTTTGACAAGCAAAAGAAACTTTGTATTATTTTTACAAAGTAGTGTAGTCCACAGACTAGTCATTCTAATTAATCCAGGACTACTGGCAAACTAAGAATGTTGGGGGTAACAATCACAGTGAGAGTCGGTGAATAGTATCATCGGTCTTTTCCTCTCCCTTATTAAAGTCCTTGAAGTAGGAGATACTATTCAAAAAGTCCCACACTGTTTCCCTCATTTAGCACACTTTAGCATTATCTTCATTGCCCTAGTAACCTAGACCTCAGACTTATACCAGCCCAATGATACATATGTGGCAAAAAAATATCCCCAGTTGCTCACAAGGGCTAAATACCTTAGAGAATACTTAATTCCTTGAGCATTGGGTTATAAATGTTGGACAAGTATCTTAGCATTTCTATTTAATTAGGTGAATTAACAGGTCCTGAGGTATATCTTGGTGGGTCCTAATGATTTTAAGGATGATTTTCCTCATCAAAGTATAATAATTTCAATTGTCTTTCAAAACATCCAAAATATCACAAAAATTTTTGGGGTGTAACCCTAAACAACTTTTAGAATCCTTTGAATTGTTTCGAGTTCTTCTAAACTTATTATGTTCTTGAATCGTTCATCTACAGTTAATTTAAGACCTAGTGGTGATGTTTTAACCTGTGCTCAAAGGACCTTAATGTTTTAATTATCCCATGAGCGGAGTAATTAGTCATTCACTTGATATTAAATTTAAAGATTATGTGGGTGGACATCCTTAAGGACAATTTAAATTATTAAGGACTTTCATTCTTTCAATTAAGATTATGCTTGTAGTGTTTTAAGGATATTTAGAGTTAACAATGTTTCATTTTGTAAACCTCATTAAAAAAAATAAATTAAACCTAGCTCACTACTAAGCCCTTTTCTTATCGGTAAATTCGTAATTATTAGATGTGTTGAATTAAATGGGTTTAATTCTTATTGAAAGATTATACTTATCATTTGACTTCCAATTAGAGGGCTTCAAATTAGTGAGTTATTATCTTCCTAACTCAAGCCCACTATACTAGAGTCATTCAATCGTATTAACTTCTAAGTCATAATAATTCAGAAATTATAGTTTTACCTTTGTTATAAAAAAAGTAATGAATTGGTTTCTACCACTTAAACCCTTTGTGTTTCAATCATCAAAGATAGTTAATTAAGATCAAAATTACTAATTTACCCTTTAGTTTAATCTAAAATTTAATTAGAGCTCAAAATTCTATAATTACCATTTTGCCCTTAATGACTTTCCACTTCATAATCCCTTAAATTTAACTCAAATTTCTTTAAGCTTTCATTGTTACCCCACACATGGGTCAATTTGAACATTAGAGGTGAAATCATATTTTTCTGATTTTTATTTAATTTTTTAGAATTATTTTGTCCCAAAAAATAAGATTTTTCAATATTAATCAATTTAGTTAATCAAAGAAAATATTCTATCTTTAGGAAAATTATTGGAGATTCATAAAAGTTAGAGGACCACTAGGACTAATTTTTGTATATTTTTAATTTTATTTTATTTATCATAATTTTTTATAGATTTTGATGATTAATAAAATAAAAAATATAATCTAATTTTGAAAATTACTTTTTTATATTTTTTTAGCCCCCCTTAGAGAACTTAGAGAAACAAATTATATATTTTTTGTAATTTTTATTTGATTTATTTTAATTATTTTAATGTAAAATTGGGGAAAATATATTTTTTGGCATTTAAAAATACATAACTATATTAGAAAAGTCAGGAAAAATATTTTAATATGTCCCAAATGATCATGGAATAAATTACGACATTTTGGTGCATTTTTATATTTTTTTAATTTTTGGAATTTTATAGTATTATTTTATGAAGAAAATAGCCCAGAATTTGACTTTTTATTTTAACACTAATTTTATTTTTCTTTAATTCTTCTAGTCACAAGGAAGACAAAAAAATATTTTTCATAATTTTCTTAATTATATTTTATTTATTATAATTATTTTAGTGTAAAAATCTCATTTACTTAAAAAATAGCCTTTGATATCAAACATATTCCAAATAGGTTTTAAATTTTTACAGAGGTTTAATATGTTTATTATCTTCATTGTAAATCAATTTTTGTAATTTTTTGAGTTTTATTTCATTTTCTTAATTTTTTATGAGTTTTAGTGACTTAATTACATAAGATAATAAACTTGATCTTTTAAACTCATTTTACATTTTTTCTAGGGTCATCTGACCACATTTTTCTGATTCAAATTTAATTTATATAATTATTTTGATTAAAACAAAGACATCTAACATGAAAAATTAGGTCTTTTAACCTTAGGTGTATCCTCTGACTTTGAAAAAGTCAAAGGGTGTACCTATTTACATGAATATAAAACCCTAAAAATTTCAAGCCATGATGGCCAATATTTAATTAAATAAAATTAAAACAAGTTGAATAGAATTTTATTAATTAAAAAAATATGTGACAAATAATTTCAATTTTTGATTGATAATTTTCTCTTATATTTAGTGAGCATAGAAGTATTTTTATTTTATTATTATGAATTTTCTACACTAATTTATAGATTTATAAAGTTTATGAATTGTTTTAAATAAAAATGCCCAATTTTTCTACTTATCCATGTCGGCGCAATGCAATCCTACGACGACTCTGAAGCTCTGTGTGGGACACTACCACTTCGACGCTGCCCACGCATCAACGCTGGCTCAGCCCTCATCTTATGCTCAATCTTCTCGTCCACCTCAATCTGAGCAGTCCATCCAATTCACGCGTGATCCAACGGATGTGCGTCTTTGTCCCTGACAGCAGAATGTTCATTATGCACTACACATTTAGTTCCAATTAAACATGATCGAAATTTATCAAAAGTAATTACTATAGCTAATAACTCTTTCTCAGTAGTGGTATAGTTAATTTGAGCTTCATTAAGAGTTTTACTAGCATAGTAAATTACTTTGAAAATTTTATCATATTTTTGACCCAAAATAGCACCAATAGCATAATCATTAGCATCACACATTAATTCAAAAGGTTTTTCCCAATTTGGTGAAATTATAATAGGTGCAGTGATTAATTTTTCTTTTAATGTTTCAAAAGCTTTTAGGTATTCATCATCAAAATAAAAAATTTCATCCTTTTCTACTAAACGGCATAAGGGTTTTGAAATTTTTGAAAAATCTTTAATGTAACACTTATAAAATCCAGCATGTCCCAGAAAACTTCTAATTCCCTTTACATTTGTTGGACAAGGTAAATTAGAGATAACTTGAATTTTTGCAGGATCAACTTCCAAACCTTTTTCTGATATTCTATGCCCTAATACAATTCCTCTTGCTACCATAAATTGGCATTTTTCCCAATTAAGGACCAAATTAGTTTCTTCACAGCATTTTAGAACTTTAGATAAATGTTCTAAACAAGATTCAAATGAACTTCCAAATACTAAAAAGTCATCCATAAAAACTTCAATCCATTTTTTAATTAAATCAGAGAAAATAGCCATCATACATCTCTGACATGTAGTAGGGGCATTACATAAACCAAAATACATTCTTCTAAAAGCAAGAGTACCATAAGGATTGGTAAATGTTGTTTTCTCTTGATCCTCAGGAGCAATTTGAATTTGGTGGTACCCATTATATCTATCCAGAAAACAAAAATATTTATGCCCAACCAGTCTATCCAACATCTGATCTAGAAATGGGAGTGGAAAATGATTTTTCTTTGTAGCAAGATTTAATTTTCTATAATTAATGCATATTTGCCACCCTCTAACTTGTCTTGTTGGTATAATCTCATTCTTTTCATTATCAATTATAGTTACTCCTCCTTTCTTAAGAACAGAGTGAATATGACTAACCTATGCACTATCTGAAATATGGTAGATAATCCCAGTATCCAACCACTTTAAAATTTCTTTCTTAACAACATCATTCATAATAGAATTTAATCTCATCTGAAGGTTTACAATTATCTTGCATGAGGATAATATCAGGTATCATCCATCTGAAGGCTTTCCTATACTTCTTTAAAACTTCAAACAAACTCTCTTCTTCTATTTTAATTAATTGAGAGGAAATTATCACGGGCGAAGTTGAGGACTCACCTAGAAAAATATACTTCAAATGATCAGGAAGCATCTTTAACTCAAGTTCAGGAGGTTTTTCAATTGATGGACCAAAAGATTTATCTTTTTCAGTCATGTCCAACAGTTCAAAATTTTCATGAACATAATTTAGATCTTCCTCTTTAAAATTTTCAGAATGATTTAACTCCTCTTCTTGCTTATGTTCTAATTCTTCTTTCAGATTTCTCTTTATAAGCTGATTTGAAATGACATTCACTCAAATACTTGATAACATCCATTTTATAACATTCATCATCTTTACCTCTTGTAAGATATTACATAGATTTTGAAATGTTGAATGTAACAGTCTGATCATTAATTCTCATTGTTAATTCTCTTTTTTGCGCATCTATCATTGCTCTTCCTGTTGCTAGGAAAGGTCTTCCTAAAATTATGGGTATCTCTTTATCTTCCTCCATATCCAGCACAATGAAATCAACATGAAAGATAAATTGATCCACTTTTACTAAAACATCTTCAATAACTCCTTTAGGATATGTGATCGAACGATCTACTAATTGCAGAGTTACAGTAGTTGGAGTTATTTCTCTTAATCCAAGTCTTTTAAATATTGATAGAGGCATAAGGTTAATGCTTGCACCCAAATCACATAAAACTTTTCCATAAAATTTTTCTCCAATTGAACATGGAATTGTGAAACTACCAGGATCTTTAAGCTTCTCAGGAAGCTTCTTCTGAATTATTGCACTGCACTCCTCACTAAGTGCAACTATCTCATTATCTTCAAACTTCCTTTTTTTTTTGAGAATATCCTTCATAAATTTCACATAGCTTGGCATCTGTTCTAAGGCTTCAGGAAATGGAATATTGATTTTGAAGAATTTTGAAAATTGCTTATCCAAATTTTGCTGACGAAGTCTTTGATGAAATGGAGGTGGTGGTTTTTCCAAATCTTCTTTAAGTGGAGAAATAGGACTTTCCAAACTTTTCAGAGCGTCATCTTTTGGTTCTTCAATCTCTTCTTTCTCAACTTCTATTTCTTTTTGAACTCTACCTTTTAACTCTCTTGCATTTCTCAGTTGAATTGCTTTTATATGCTCTTTATTTTTATCTTTTGGATTTACTTCAGTATTACTTGGAAGCATACCTAGGGATCTATTACTTAATGTATTGACAATCTGTCCCAATTGATTTTCAATATTTCTAATTGTAGCTCATTCACTTTGCAATTAATTTCACATTTGTAACACCACTTCTTCAATAGACAACTTCTTTTCCTTAAATTGTGATGCATTGTTATAATCTGGAGGATAGGTGATACACCTAATATATAAAGTTTTTTTATGCACATTTTTATACCTATTTTTAATGATATTGCACTTTAATGGAAGATATTTTATGTTTTCTTGCAGGTATAATGAAAAGGGATGGTCATGATGAAAGGAGCAAAATTAGATCCAATTTGGAGCAAAAAAATAAAAAATAAAAAATTTTGCACTAGCGGCTAAGCGCCGCTGGGCCAGCGCTTAGCCGCCACAGTTAAAAATCGAGATTCAAATGGATTTGTCACCAATTTCAAAGGGGATGGGATGCAACTCTTGGTGGTAACGTCCATAACTTCCTTTGGGCAGCAAGTTTGAATGAAGGGGCGAGTTCCTTGGTAGATTCATCGAATCTGGACACATTTCGAAGAGACACCAAGGCACCTATTGGTTTACTATTTAAAGAGAGTCTTAGGAAAGATTTACAGGAGGGAATTTGAGGAGACTCTTCCACTGTATTTTGAAGAGTACTTCCATTGTTCTTCCACTGCATTTTAAAAGTTTTTATTTAGAGTAGGAGTAGAGAGTAGAAAGGAGAAAAGGGTCGAAGTGAAGTATTCTTCTTCCCACTTCTTTTATTTCTTTTAGTTTAGTTTTTATTGAAGTCTGAAGTCTGTATTCTGATTCAACGGAGTTGGGAGACTTGCTCTGAGAAGTAGTTTTGCGAAGAGTCAAAGTTTCAGAGGAACTTCCTTAGTCTTGTGGAGAGGATTTTCAGATAAGTGTTTACTTTTATTTAGTTTATTAATACTTTTTTTCTTTTATTATTTTTCTTATCATTGTTTTTAATTTTAATTAAATGTGTTTTTATATTTTCTTAATGCATTCTGAGTAGTTTACTTTATCTTTTTCTTTCTTAAATGGAGAAGTGATTAATTTAAAGGGAATTGTTGTGGAAAGTATAAGTGTTTAAAAGTTGGAAGAAGTTATGAAGATTGATTCTAAAAAATTTATTTACTTCTTAATTTGGCCTGTTAAGTTGTAAAATTTCTTGAGATTATGTAAGATCCAATGTGGTATTGTCTCATAGAAGTTAGTAAGAATCACTTGAATTTTATGGGTGAGAACTATAGTCCATATATCTGAATTTAATATTAGAAGATATTTTTTTAAAAGGGAGTAAAATTAGAGGATTTTAGAGTTACAAGCTAAAACCGCCTAATTTGGTTTGAAGTTTTGAGTTTTGTTATGAGAAGTTAGCCCCCAGGTGGTGGGAATCGAGGGAACTCTAGGGTGAGAGACTGGTATCTTCCCTGCCTAACCATGTTCAAAATAATATAAATTTCAACATAACCTATGTTCTTTATAGAACCAAGTAAGGGTAAAGAACACATTTTCTTCTATCTGTCACAACAAAAATTTGAATACTATTAACTAAAATATCTTTTTCTTTCCTTTCATGAAGTAGTAATAATTCTGGAGAGGCCTACCAATCTTAAGTTGATTAAAGAGAAAACAGATGATGATAATGTAAGGAGTCTTAGAGTTAGCCAAAGAGCAGGGATTGAATGTTAATGACAAGGATTATTACCTGTCAGATTATACGGATGAGTACTTTATGGAGATCAACTTCTTCGAGACCAAGGCCACATAGTCTGCGAGCGAGGCTCCAATTTCTATAGAGGAGAACACACAGATGAGTTCCATAAGGCCATTCAGCTGGAGGACAAATGATCCCTTGATATTTATGCTTACATTTTATATGTTAATTTAGTTTTAGAAATATGTTAATTTAGTTTTGGAAATAAAAAATAAAATAAGTACTAAACACACTAAATAAACAAATTTCTAAAAAGAAAAAATAAACAAAAAAAAAAAAAATTGACCCAAACAAATCCAAAATGTTGACTCCCTTCCTCGATCTAGAAAGGGATGCTTACATCAAGTTATAGCATTCCACCACATTTATGACAATCAGGAATAATAAAATCCTGCTCCCAATACTTCTCATCAATTTCAATGTCACCATCATCCCTTTGCTGCATGCCAAAGTTCTTGTCTGAACCCGGAGCTCCAAGTTCCAATCCTTCAACAATAGCAGCCCACTACAGCAAATATTGATCATCATCATGTGTATAAAGAGCAACAATGCTAGAAATAAAATCAGAACATTGATTCACATCAACTGTGGTTAAATAATGATAAGAAGTAAGAAAATAAATTTGTACATCAAGATTAACATGAGCCATGAGCAGTTCGTAGATTAATAACCGAAAAGAAAAGTTTAAAAATAATTCATGACTCTTTGCAGAATATCATTTAGTTCTTGAGTGTGTAAAAGTGTTAATTTAGTCTTAAAATCTTTTAATATAGGTTGAAATAGTCTCCATGGGAACTATTTCAGCCCTAGTTTAAATAATTTGTGGACTAGCTTAACATTTTAATAGACTTTAGGATTAAAATGACCCTATGTGAATAGTGAAGGAACTAATTTTGACACTTTACTCAATAACTAAATGCTCCATCATGGTAACAAAAATCATATGTATTTTACAATAGACATCTGTCAAATCCAAATGGAAGCAACAAAGCAAAAACATGAACTCAAGATGCAGCACAGCACAAGCACCACATAACTTTCAAATAATTGTAGTTTTTTAAATATCCAACAATTAACAATGGCACATAGATTAGTTTGGTTGGCCTGAATAATGGAACTAATTCGTTTAATATTGAACATCACAGATGAGCATGTAGTCTGGAACACTTAATAGAGACAGGAGAAATAAGATCAGTTTCCAATGCAGTTTCAATGTATGAAAATTTAAATTTTAGTCTTGGACACTTAATAGAGACAGGAAATTTTATATTTTTTATTTTCTAAAACTAAATTAACATATTATTTACCCTTACTAGAGATGCTATAAAGAACATAGGTTAATCTATTGTTTTATAAATCTTGAAGACGCGTTAGTCAGAAAAGATACTAGTTTTCACGCTAGAGTTTCCTTCTCCCTTCGCCTGGAAGCTAACATCTTGTATCAAAACATAAAAAAATAAATCAAATTAAAGGCTTTAGCCTGTAACTGTAAAGTCCTCTAATTCTACACCTATCAAAGTATATCTCTCTATTTATTTGCATTTAATCATATGGACTATATTCTCACCCATATAATCTCATGTGATTCTTACCAATTATTGACTAAAACAATACCATATTGGTTCTTACATGTTCTCACTACAAATTATAACATCCTAATTGGCCAAATCAAGAAGTAAATGAAGTGAAAGGTTTTAAATCATCACAACTTCTTCCAACCATGATTTCCTATACTTCACACAACATTCTTCTATATTTTTATTACTTCATCATTTTAAGGAAAAAGATAAGGAAAACTACTCAGGATTCATGGAGAAAATACAATCACAACTTGGTTTAAAAGTAGAAATCATAGTGACAATGCAAGAAATCTTAATAAAAAATCAAATGTAATAACAAAGATAAAGACTTATATGAAAATCCTCTGCACCAAACTCTTGAAGTTTTTTTGAAAACTTTGCTTTCTCTTACAAGACTCCTTAGAGGTTGGCGCTCAACTCAATGGACCCCAATTCTCTCTTGTAATCCTAATACAGACTATAATAAAGTATAGTAAAAATGGTTAAATGGAGTGGTGTGTTACAAACATAACTTTCTAACACAAGAAACATAAACCACACCCTCCAACACCAACTATTTTTCTGATTTATAAGTCCTCTTTTTATACTTCTTCAACCGACGTCTTTGTATCTCTTCAATTTGTGTTTAGATTCAACGTATCTTCCAAAAGATACATCCATTCAAGAGTATTTTGAATTGAATTTATCACCAGTAGGAGTTACCCACGTTCTTACCAAAAGAGGCCTCAAATACCTCTTCAAAATGGCGCCAAAAATTTAAATAACTTCTTTTTAGTAAGTGCCGCACGTAAGTGCGAGGTCTCGGCACTTAGCCGCGGAGCTTCTGGCATGTAAGCTCTAGATTTGAGCACATAGCTGCGGGGCCTCGGCGCATAAGTGCTGGTTCTGGTGCTTAACCGCCAATGATCACTTTTTTAATTTTCTTTATTTTTGCTCCAAATTTGATACTTTTTCACTTCTTTCATCACATTCATCCATTTAATCATACTTGAAAGAAAATACACAAAACACATTCCATTAAAGCGCAATATCATCAAAAATAGGTATAAAAACATGCATAAAAATACTATATATTTTAGGTGTATCAAAATCTCCCAAACTTAAAATATTACTTGTCCTCAAGTGACACTTTAATCATATAAAAATCATACAAGTAAATTATGTGATGAGTTTCTAAAATTTTGTTCTAGAAATGTAGTAGTCCAAATTAGAAAAAAAAATAGTAAATGAGACCAATTTAAAGTTTAAAACTCTCTTAAGTAAAGGTGAATGAAAAATATTAGTTCTTATCTTATTCAGAAATACTTGTAGATTTTTTAAATTATAGGGTTTAGATATATTTTTTTCTTTAATTAAAAATCTTTACCAAAAATAATTATTCTAACTATATTATATTCATAAGCTTTAAGATTTTCTCAAATCTTATACTCTAAAAAGATCAGGTGTGGAACCAATTTTTGATTAGGCCCTTAAATCCTCAAGCTTCTCCTTCCTTTTTTTACATACTCTTTTTCATTTTTATTTTCTTCTTATTTTCTTTTCTTATCTTATATATTCTTTTTTTTATATAAGGCAAGGATTTATGTTAAGAAAGGAGATAGATTGCGAAATGAATATATTCGTAATAGGGTTGGTGTTGCACGAGTGACAGATAAAATTAGAGAGAGTCCCCTTAGATGGTTTGGTCACATTAAACGTCAGCCACCTGATGATCCTATTAGGAGAGTAGATGTTTTAGATACAAGTTATGTTAAGAAAGGTAGAGGTAGACCTTGGAAAACTTGGGCTTATTGCATAAAAAAATGATCTTAATTTATTAGAATTAAACGAAAATTTGACACTAAATAGGACACAATGGAGAAAAAGGATTCATGTAGCCGACCCCACCTAGTGGGATTAAGGCTTTGTTGTTGTTGTTGTTGTAAGACAAGGATTACTATATCTGAATAGACCTTTAATGATTTTGAATTCCGCCCTTCCTTTCCTAAAGCATAAGGTAGATATATATCTTTTACTTAGAAATATAATAATAGTTTGAAAATTAATTTAAATAAAATAAATTTCAATATCAAAATAAAAAGTCTAATCCTTCTATTTTTCCAAAAATACAACTTTTTCTACTAAATATAGTTACAAAATATTTAACATTTCTTCACTATGAAATTTTTACCTTTAAATTTTTCATCCTTACTATAGATTTTAACTAAATTTTCTTACTCATTTCAATATTCAAAATTTTATTTCTCCAATATAACTTCATTCACATAATTATTTTTTAATCAAAATTAAATTTTATTTATGATACATTTGAGAACAAATAAAATTTATGTTTTTGAAAATTATTTTTCATTCCCCCCAAACTTTTAAATTTTCTTAACATAGTAACAAGATACATGGGTAGGAATAGAAACAATAAATATTAGACTTGCAATTATTTTTATATCCTAAATACGCAGGTAAAAAACATGAATGAAAATAACTATATCAAATTTTTAATGCTTTGCATTTTATAAAAATTCAAAAGACTTCTAAAGTAGTGAAAAAAATAAAAGCAAATTCACTGACACTTAAACAAAAATCCATAAAAAAAACATATATGGTAGTAAATTGAAAAGTTAAGCATGAAATTTAATTAATGGATTTTAATAGTTTTTTAAACCTTCCTAAACTTTTCTAGAATAAGTTCTAAAACTAACAAACAAAATACACTAAAAAATCACTAACACATTTACTACCACAAAGACTTTAAACATTCACATTACACAACATCCACAGATAATATAAAAACAAACTAAAGTAGCTTACAAACTATTACATCAATAGAGTTAACATAACAACCATACTAGAAAGTTAACAACATCAAACAAACTACTAAGTCCAACATAAAATAAGACATAACAATCCACAATCCTCACAAACTATAAATCCTAATCTTCGTCTTCTTCTTCATCATCATCTCCTTTCCAAGTAAGGGTAGGCTCATTTGGTGTAAAGTGTGAATGAGTGGGAAACACAACACTATAATCACCTCTAATTAATCTATCAATGCAACTGTGGTAATTCATCTCATACTCACTATGTTTTTTAAGATAATCTCCAATATGATCTACTTTCCCTTCTATATCATGAACTTTATTCGCAGTATAATTAATATTATCTTTCATTTTGTTTAAAAGCTCAGTCTGCAAATTAGAAAGTTTACCTAATGAAGCCTGGGATGTGGAAGCACGAGATGTAGAAGCAGCAGAAGTTAATGCAGCATAAGATCTAGAGAATCCTCCTCTCCAGCCAAAAAGTGAGTGCTCAGCATAAGTCTTCACATTCGTGCTGATAATAGGCTTAAGAGGCTGAAGGACCTCTTCCCAATTTTCAGATCTAATACCAAACCGCTCACATAACAAATGTATAAGGGAAGCAAATGCTATACTTGCAGTGGTGGTAGCTCTAATAGACATCCAAATACTATCATAAATAAACTTCCCAATGTCTATCGCTTTCTTCTGCTGATTACAGTAATTCAATGTAGCTCTTTCTCTCGTCACCTCGCTCAGATGATTTGTAGGAAGCAATTTGGATGACATGAAATAATGCAAAGCCTTAAAGGTGGCATTTAAATTTGAAGCAGGGAAGTTTACTCTTCTCTCATTAGTTATTTTCCATAATCCCTTACCATCAGTTAAAGCAGTGTTGACCTCACTTTTGGTTGAGGTCTAGTCTTTCTTTAGAATAACCTAGGGTCTAGCCATAGGACTCTCCTGGTGACTTTCTTAGAAGACTAGTCATGGAACGCTACCCATAGAAATTCAAACTTTTTGTACTTCACTGGGAGTTTTCATATGCTTAAGGCCGAACCTCCAGTTTTTGGGAGGAAGAGACCAAGCATAAGGAAGCCTATGGGAAGTATCCTATAGGTGGTCAGGCCATTGGATCCACCTTGGGAGGTTTGGTGCTTACACCAAACTCACACTACACACTCACAACCCTAAATAAAGCACATCACCTTTTGATCCCCTAACCCTTTTGAAACTGATGTAAGTGGTTTTCCCAATCTCTTAGCCTTAGGCTAGGGTTTGGCTAGTACCAACACATAGAGGACCAAATGAGGGAGAACCTTGGTCCATGGATCAATCTAAACAATTCCATACCACTCACCTTCAACCAATCCTCATTTTCTCAAACATTTTAAATTTCTAACCCCAAAAATTCCCAAAATTCCCAAAATGACCAAAATGCCTCTAAAGCCCTAAAATCCTCCAAATTTCCAAAATCACCCAAATTACCCATAATTTCACCAAAATCATTCCAAAATACCCCATACCACTAAAATTGACCAAAATTACCCAAATTTGCCAAACTTCACCAAAAAATCCCCAAAATGACCAAAATGCCCCTCTAAGCCCAAAATTCCAAAAATTCAAAAAATTCCCATAAATTCCCAAAACCTCCCAAATATTCCCAATTTCATTTTGTTCAACTACCACATGACCTGATTTGGCCAATTTAGCTCTATTTAACCAAAAGCCCCAATTTGACCCATTTAACCCAAAAATGCCTAAATTAAACCCAATGTCTACCCAATTGATCCCAATCTTGCCCAATTTCAATTCCAATATTTAATTAAACATCTCTAATAACAATTTAAACCAAACACAAGCCCAAATTCACCCACATTTGAATTCAATTTCACTTAAAATCCAAAATCCCCAATTTTTCCTAAGTGGCCAAATCCCAAATTGACCCAACCTCAATCAATTTACCCCAATTTCAACTCTAAAACCTTAATAACACTCCCCTAAATTGAATTGAATCTTAAATTGCCCCTAATTTGAGCCCAAGTCTCAACCAAATCCACTTGAACCAAGTTTATCCAATTTTAAGCCAAATTTAACACATGACCAAATCTCACCTAATTGATTGACCTAACCCTAAAATTTCCACCCAATTGATGTTGGGAACTCCTCACCACATTCCCCTAGAACATTTGGAACCTTCAATTGGCCTTGGACCCAACTCTAGCCCATCCTAAACCTATGTTGACCCAACTTGCACCAAATTGGCCAAAATCCCAAAATCCACCAAATAGAACCCTCAAATGAACTCAAAACCACTCCAAGTCTTCATGAAAAATATTTATTACAATCATCTACACAATGTTACTCAAGGTACTTGGGCTCCATTCAAGCTTGAACCCATGTTAGCCCAATTTGAACCCAAGGTGACCCAAATGAACCCATGACCCAATCTAACCAAATGGAACCAAATGTGACCAAACCAACCCCTCCACAACCACTAAGTTGACCCTAGGGACTGGGCTAAACCCACCTAGCCCACCCTAGTGGAGCCATGGACAAAAGGTCTCCCAAACTAGGGGATCTCATCCCTTAAATTGTTAAATCTAAGAGATATTTGCCATAATGCCTTAACCATTAAAACCCATTGCACTCATGGCCTGCCCACTGGTGCACCTGACCCACTGGCCACCTTCCCTGGCCTAGTCGGCCGACCTAGTGGCCAAAGAATGCTAAAAATGAGAGCCACCTCCCTCTTACCAAAACCTAAACTCCACCCTATAGCCAACTCAGCCCAAAATTGCCACTAGAGCTCATCTACACTCCACCTAGGCAGCTCTTTACACCTGAATTGAAGCCCTGGAAGCCACCCCATCCTTAGCTATTTAAGCCACCACCCTTCACAGACAAAAAAAGGGTGCTAAAAATTTCTTAACCAAACTCTGCCAAAATCTCACCAGAGCTCCTCTAGACCTCCTTAAGACCATTCCAGCCATTTTCCCCTTCTGGTTCCCATTACCTATGCTCAATTTCAAAGCTTAAGCTTGGCCAGAAACTAGGACACTTTCCAATACACCTCCACACTGCACCAAATCTCAATTAACTGCACCCACACCTTCACAGCAGTGAAAGAAGAAGATCCCCCATCAAAGCCCCATCACAAAAGGCCTCTGCACTAGACTTCCATCAAAGCTCAAAATCGGGTCTGGTCACTTTCATACTTAAGCAATTCACTAAGGCAAGAGGTTTCATCTCCGAGCTCCTGGGACTCCAACGAAGGTGTAGAGCATCTCTGATTGAAGTTTCACTTCTTGGAGCCAAAGTATTGCCTCCTTCTTCTTCCCGAGCTTCTCTGGATTCTCCATGTAATCAGGGTTAATTTAAACTGTGCTTAGCCATATGGATATGTTTGTCATGCTTAGAAGATTCCATAGGATCAAACCCGAAGGGATTTGGTTGAATCTAGGCTGAGATATTAGGGTTTTAGTGTGGATGGCTCTCGGGGTGAACCAATCGGGGACGAAGCTCAGGCACCGTTGGATCATCTGTGTATTAAGCAGAGGGCTAGGATGACACCAGATGGGTAAATGAAGTAGAACCGCGGAGCCACGTGGTGCTGACTCAAAAGGCAGCACCCAACCAGAAAGAAACGTAGATGCTTTCAACCCGCCGTAGGTTTGTGTGGCGCCGAAATGGTTAAGTAGAAAAATCCATATTTTTTGAATTATTTAAATCACCAAAAATTTAAAAATCTATATCTTGGCATAGAAAAATCAAAAAAATAAAAGAAAAATACCCCGTTGCTCAGTGAACACAGGAGAACAATGTGGAATTTTTTGAAGTATTTTTTATGTATATTTTATCTTTAATGATTTAAATACTGATTTCAGTCTTTTAATTCTCCACTGACCCAGACATTTCACCATGGCTTGAGCTTTGGCTGTCTTGTTCTTTTGTCATAAGGGACCATCCCTGATTTTTCCAAAATCAGGGGAGATCTCTATGAGAAGATCTCTATTTTTCAAGTTATTGTGTCTATTTCGGTATAAAAATTCTAATAATTATAATGATAATAAGAAAATTAGAAAGAACATTTTGGTAAGTCTCTTATGATCAGAGGACCCTAGGATAATTTTCTCATGACCTAAATCACTAAGATGTGCATTAATCACCAACTTGACCTAACACAAACACTTTAATAATTAATATAAATTAAAAATTAAAATAACCTAAAAATGATTCTCCACTGTGCTTCAGGGACAGAGGAACTCCCCTAAAAATTTTGAAGTCATATGGAATTAATTTAATAAGTTAAATGATTTTCTTAAGTCCAATGCCATTTTTTGGAATTTAAATGAATTTTAATAATTAACATACCACTCAAAAAGTTAGAAAATTAATTTTGAGAGTTATCTGTGATCAGGGGAGTTTTCTAAAAATAAAATTGGAATTTTTATAAAATTTTCATTTTAAATCATAATTTAATATTTAAATAATTAAAAAATATTAAAAATCACAAAATTATTAAAAATCATTAAATTATAACATTTGATCTCCTAATAACTTAGGAACCATCCCCATAATTTTCCTAAGTCTTTAAGTTAAAATATCAATTTTTAAAGGCTTAAATGAATTTTTAAAAGGCTAAAAATGAATTTCCTTAATTTCTCACTAAAATAATTCTAACAATTAAAATAAAAATCATAAAAATATGAAATTTGTTTCTCTAGGTTCCCTGACCTTAGAGAGATTTTTGAAAATATAAAATTCATTTTTCAACTTTTAAAATATTTTATAATTAATTAAAACTCTAGAAATTACAATAATTCTAATAATTAAAATAAACTTAAAAAAATCATGAAATTTGGTCCAAGTGGTCCTCTGTTCTAGGTTTACCTCCTGTAAAAAAGTCAAAGTAAAATATTTTGGTTTGATCAAGTTATTGAATTACCACTAAAAACCTCTATTTTTGCATTAAAATAAATATATAAATTCAATTAAAATTTGAAAAATCACATTTTCTCCTCTGATATTTTAATCAGCTCATTAGTAAGGTAATATAAGAATTCCAAAGTCATTTGGATTAAATTTAAGGAATTAGGAGTGATAAAGCCCCAAGGGCAAAGTTGTAATTTTAAGGGTTTTTTAGCCTTAATTAATATCTAGGCTTAATCAAAGGGTAAAAAGAGCAATTAATGATCCTAAATGATATGATTGTATGTTTGAAACATTAAAGGGACAAATGATTGAAACTAACTTCAATTTTGTCCTATCAAAACTAAATGTTTGGATTTTTCTAATTAATTCTAATTTGGAGGATAATAAAACAAAATGATCCTTAGGGTTAGGGGTTAGTCCTGGAGGTTAATAATCCACTAACTTACACCCCTATTAAATGATGGCCCCATATCTTGATAAAGTTCAATTAAACTCATTTAACATTTTCTAAAAAGAATTACAAATGTATCCATCAAAATTTTAAAGGGCTTAGTAGTGAGCTAGAATTAATCAATCTTGCTAAAAGAAGTTTAGGAATGAAAACATAATCAAAATCTCAAAACCTGAAAACACTACAAGCCCAGTTATGAAATTAATTGGCTAATTTTTCCAAATAAATTAACTTTGCTTGAAGGGATTTTCACCCATATAATTTCTAAATGAAATAACAAATGATAATTACCCTGTCTTTCGGGTTATTTAAAAACACAAACTCACTGAGCATATGGGTATGAAAGAGATAAATTGTTTAAAAACTATAATAAATCCAAAAGGACCCCAAGTAAGTTCAAAAGTATTGTGAAATATCCGGGTTACTCCTGGACCATTTCATAAGTATTCTCGACACCTCGTAGGACTATTGTATTTATTATATTTATTAAATGAAAATATCTCATAAATGAATAGGAGTTCACCGGGTTATGACCTAGGACTTGGTAGGCCTGTGACGAACATATCCATAGGGTTTTACTTCCCTGCAATTTTAAATATTTATTGCAAAGAATACTAAAGTTTCAGGTGGAAGAACAAGAAGACTCGCCAGGTACACTTTTATAAGTTTACAGTGCTTTCTTTTCCCGTGTTTTTCTTTACCGCATTTTACTTTTTCTTGCAATCTACATGAAAAACAACAATATCAACCTACATGAAAACTGAAACCTTTAGGATAGCCATAAAACTAAGACCAAAACTAAATTCAAACAAAACAAGATAAAATTCACCCCACAATATTCAAAAAAATAAAATAACTCAAAATTTAATCACAAATAAAACAAAAAAAAACTACAATTGTAACTAAATTAAAACATCACTTTGGATGATCAGAAATTCCTTGAAGGAGTTAACCCACGTGTTGATAACAGGGTTTTCTCATGGTCTAAATGAAATTATGGAACTCATTGAGTTGAGTTTAGTAAATTCATTTAGACTAAGTGAATCCGATGAAAATAGCGGTGCCGGGATGATGGAACCTTGGGTTCTTAACCAGTGTTGTTTTAATCAAATTTAATATTCCCCTAATAAAATATTAAGACATCTTAATTTTAAATATTTCCAAAACATGACACTTCTCTCTTCTCCTCAATTGACACTACTCTAAACTAAACTGCTACGACGAGGAGCTTGGAGACTGCATAGTGGGTAGCACGACCATCTTCAACAGCAAAACTTGTCTACATCAGCAAAATCTTTACTTAGTTTAAACAACATGCTATAGGACATTGAGGTAGCCTGCTTAGTGCAGAATAAATCCTCACCTTTCCTTTAGGCCCTTGCATAACTATGTTGTGCAACATAAGCCCTAACTCGCTTTAGGATTCAGAGGTTATCATCGGGTATGACATAAACCCTCATATCTTCCAGGCCAAATCACATGATCAGTATCAAGTGAATGTATGTTTTGAATAATAAAATTGGCAGCATGAAACATTAAATAAACATCCTAAATAAAAAACTAAACCATAGGATAGTTTGGAAAGATATCCAAATTTTCCTTGAATTTATGTCCTTCACCTAGCCTTCTCTCCTTTAGATTCTGATGAAATGAAATGTTCCAAAATTTGAGCCATTCACCTATTGAATTCCCAACTATTACATTTTTTTTAGAAAACCTTACCTTCGGAAGTCATGAATATAAATATTTCCTGATCTATATCAAGAGTTTTCTTAGGTAACTTCGGTTATCTAGGATGTAATTAACTATAGGGGCTTGCCTTTATAGGAAACTTAAAGACCCCAGATTAATATAAACCCTATCTAATTCCTTCATATTAGATAGGAGAAATTGCGGTTAAAATGGTTCGCAGATCAAACGGATGTCATAACTTCTTTAGTTTATTTGATTAATCTTAACCTCAAGCCTTGTACTTATTCTTCGGGATAAATACATGCATTGCGGAGTAATGCTTGATTATTTAGACTATTATTTATATGAGATCAGATTGATTTCATATTCTTGAAAATTAAAAAATTAGTTTAAAAAATCCATATATATATATATATATATATATATTAAATTATATATAAAAATGGAGGCGGGTAACTATTCCAGAGCTCTGCTAGGGTTTCTATGGCAGCGGTGACCTCTTTGACGGTGGCTGAGGTTCAAAGGTGGTGGTGGTTAGCTACTGTCTCCACCACAGGGATTGGTCTTGGCTTGGGAAAGGTTTTTGTTCCTTCCCGGGTCATTTGGTTTTTGAATTTTCTGGTGGATTTTACTATTCCATTGGGATGGCTTGCGAGTTAACCAAAGCTGATCCTAATTTTATGGGCAAAGGGACCTTTGCTGAAGTCACAGTTTGAAGAGAGGGTGAAACTTCTTTGGGAGATAAACTGGTGTTTCCCCAATTATACCATGATGCTATTGAAGGGAAGGCTGAGTGTGAGTTCTTCAGGCGCTGCACCAAGAAGGCAGGGAAACTGGCTTTAATCTTTACTGAATAGGAGCTAGCTAAATTATATGAGCCCTACAAGTTCACCTTAGTAGGAAAGTTCCAGTTTGACCACCCTAAGCTTGATGTTTTAAGGAAGGCTGTAGATGACTTTAAGCTTGTAGGAAGCTAGAAGATTGGAGTCTTTGACAACAGGCACATAATGCTACAGCTTTCAAGAGAAGATGACTATGCACAAATCTTCTCCAAAAGGGTTTTCATGATAGATGGGAAACCAATGAAATTGCTGAAATGGACTTTAGATTTTGATCCATCCAAAGAACCACCTATTGTACTTGTGTGGTTTAGCTTTCCTAACCTGAAACTTCCATATATTAATCACAAGATTATCTATGACATAGCTGACTCCATGGCAGACCTCTAAAGCTGGACATACCATCTGCTAATGTTACCAGAATCTCTAATACTAGATTCTTAGTAGAAAGGGATATTACTCTCCCCTACATTGATGGAGTTTGGTTAGGAACTGCCAATAGTGGCTATTGGCAACCTATAGTGCTGGAATATCAACCCTTATACTGTAAGCATTGCCATATTTTTGGGCACACTATGGAGCAATGTTTCAAAATTCACCTTGAACTAAGACCTTATAATGTTGCCAATAAAAGTGGTAAGCCACCTGCCAAGGATAGTCCACCAATCCTGTCATCTGCTACCAGCACTTCTCAAGATGTTCCAAGTATTGCCCCACCACAAATAGGTCCACATAAAGAACCAAGACAGGATGATATGATTTTACCTCAACTCAGTCAGAATGTGCAATTCCAAAGTACATATCCTCTAATTCCTGGGGTTAGGAATCTAACTGACCAGGTGATTGAAATTGGAGATTTCCAAGGTGAAGGAGAACAACCCAGTCAGAAGGTGCATTCCCAAAATACAGACTCTCTAATTCCTGTTATTAGGAAGTTGGATGATCAGGAGAGTGAAATTAGAGACTTCCATGGAGTAGGAGAGCAGGTCCAACAGCTACCTTTACTTAACAGGGATACAATAGAAGAAGAAAGATTACATCATAGTTTAGACACTGGGGGTATCTTAATTGCCCCACCAGAAATAGCTATTGGAAGGAACTCAACACAACTAAGAGATTCATCAGAAGAAGAAGGCTTATATTACACCTCTGAAATTGGGGGTACTTTTATTACTCCACCAGAAATAGCTCCTGAAAATCACTCAACACATCTAATATTGTCAGAATTAGCACAACAAAAAGAGGAAGAGTGGACTCAGCAAAAACGTAGAAGAAAAAGAAAAGATGCACTAGAACTTAGAAACTTATCTCAATCAAATGTCATTGGTTTGGAAAGCTCTTCTGCCACCCCCTAGGCTAACTAGGGCTGGTAAGGCATTGCACCATGATTAACCTTTTGTGTTGGAATGTTAGGGGGATTGCTAGTCCTAGCACCCTTAACAGGCTCAAACACTTAATCAGTACCAACAAAATATGGATTTTTTCTTTATTAGAACCTTTAGTGCATCAAAATACATCCAAATACATTAAAAAATTTCCTGGCTTTTTTTGTCAGATGAACTGCAACAATAAGATTTGAGTTTTCACCAGAAAGGAGCTAAAATGCAATGTTATTAGTGACAACTATCAATTTTTACATTTGCATTTTGTTGTTGAACATTTTTCTAGATTTGCTACATTTGTCTATGCTGGATGCACTCATCAAGATAGAACTGCTCTTTGGGATGCTCTTCACAACTTTAGTCACTCTGTCCACACTAGCTTGATTGTGGTGGGATTTCAATTGTATTCGTGATCCTTCTGAGAAGCTGGGGGCAGAACTCTAGATCTCCAAACCATGATGAATTTTTCCCAGGACATTACTAAGGCTGGACTTTTTTATTTGGGCTTCATTAGCACTCCTTTTACTTGGAAATTGCTTGAGAGAATTGATAGAATTCTTGCTAATGATTGTTGGTTAAATTCCTTCCCTATTACCCAAGTTCACCATTTGCACAGAACTGCTTCAGATCACTCACCTCTATTAATTAAACTCTCTTTTTCCCTAGCATTAGATCTTCTCCTTTTAGATTCCTGAACGTTTGGACTGAACATTCTAATTTCTTGGATGTGGTAAAGCAAGGCTGGACCAGTACAATATTTACTGATCCTAATCCACTTGTTAAATTCTGGAGATTAGATAAAAATGTGGTTTATCATTTAAGACAATGGAACAAGCACTGTTTTGGTAATATTTTTCAACAGGTTAAAGATGCTGACATTAGAGTCCAATTTCTTGAAGCTGCTCAAGATCTGGGAGGAAATGATGCTCAAGAATTGATCAATGCTCAAACTCAGCTGGCCCAAGCTCTGGAAAGAGAGGAGTTGTTCTTGAAACAAAAAGCTTCCATCAACAAACAATTGTTTGGTGATAGAAACACTAAATTTTTTCGTACCATTATTAAATACAGGAGGTAAATAAAAGCTATTCTCAGCATCAAAGAACCTAATGTTAGAAGGATTACAGAAGCACGTCTCATTTCCCAAAGTGCTGTGAATTATTTTCAATCTCAACTTGCTGCTCACTTTATTACCCCCTCACTGCTCCTTCCTGAAGTGTTTACTACTAAAGCTGTTTATGTTCACCACCTCAATCTAACTCTTTTACCTGATGCAAATAAAATTTTGGCAGCTTTAAAATGTACTGATGAGAACAAGACTACAAGACCAGATGCTTTCACTGCAACCTTTTACATTAAGGCTTGGGACATTGTTGGGGCTGATCTCAGTAATACTGTCCACGCCTTCTTTTTTGGAGCTGAGCTGCCCAAATATTTTGCTGCATCAAGTATTGTTCTCATCCCAAAGGAGCATAAAAAATCCAACCGGACTAATTTCAGGCCAATTTGTCTCACTAACACTCTTGCTAAAATCATTAGTAAGATTATGGTTGGTAGAATCTAACCACATTTAGAGAAATTAATCATTTCTAATCAATCTGCTTTTGTGTAGGGAAGAACCATATCTCACAATTGTTTGTTAGCTCAAGATTGTTACCTGACTTGGATAAACCCTGCAGCGAACATAATATTATCCTGAAACTAGATCTCAAGAAAGCTTATGATTCCATCAGTTGGCATTTCATTGATTTGGTTCTCAAAGCTAGGGGTTTCAACCCCTCCTTCTGTAACTTCATACAAAGATGGCTCTCTAGCTCTTATTATAGTGTGCTAGTGAATGGTGAAAGCCATGGATTCTTTCCTGCTGGGAGGGGCATCAAACGAGGAGACCCATTATCTCCAACCATTTTTATACTGGCTTTTGATTACCTATCCAGACTTTTTAACTCAGCCTAGGGTAATGCTCACCATCTGTGCTATAAGCATAGATCTTCCCAGATTATCAGTCATCTGGTTTATGCAAATGATATTATTCTTTTTACTAATGGTAGTAAACATGCCATAAGGAAAACCATGCAGATTTTTGATCAATTTTCCCAAGTGTCTGGTCTGGAACCTAATAAAAAGAAATGCCAATTTTTGGCTGGGAAGCAGTATAAACACCATAATTGGCTTAAAGAAACCACTGGCTTTGCTTCAGCTGCTTTGCTTCAGCTACTTTGCCTCTCAGATATTTTGGTGTGCAACTACTTAAGGGAAGAAAAAAAACTCAGTATGATGATGTGGTTAACAAAATTTCTTCCTCTATAAACTATTGGACTAATAGCTTCCTCTCCAATGGTGGCAGACTAACCTTATTAAAAAGTATTCTCTCTACTTTTCCTCTCTATACAATGCAAATGGTGAGAATGAAGAAGAGCACTCAAAAGATGTTAGAAAACATGTTTAACAAATTCCTCTGGGAAGGCCAATATAAACAACCCCACTGGACTGTGTGGAACAAGCTATGTAAACCTACCACTACTGGGGGATTGGGCTTTAAGAGTTTTCAACAATTGAACCATCTTTCTACTGTAAGCAATGGTTTAAATTCAGGCAACAAGATACCATGTGGGTTGAGTTCCTTAAAGAAAAATATTGCAAGAAACTGCATCCTGATGCTGTCCAACCTAAAGTAGGTGACTCCAAACAATGGAAAAACTTGTTAAAAATTAGAGAAGCTGCTAATCAATTGTGCTGCTGGGAAGTTGGAGCTGGCAAAATTAGCTTCTGGATAGACACCTGGCTACCTGATGGCCCCCTTTCACCCAAACCTGATTTCAACTCTAACCTTACTGTTTCTTATTTCTGGATGCAGAATCAATGGAATGTGGATGCCCTTAAAGAGGTGGTTGTTGAGGACACTGTGCAACAAATATTATCTATCCCTATTGAACCTATCAAACTTGATAAACTATTGGTTAAACACCCTCCCTCTCAATCGGTGAATAACTTCATTCATAATTCCTTCACTCATTGGTCTTCTACTAGCTGGGGTACACCTATTTGGTCTCCCAATTTATCTACTTCCATGTATTTCTTTAATTGGAGACTATTCCACAGATTTCTTCCTTTAGATGATATCCTGAAATTAAAAGGTTTAAGATCTGCTTCAAGATGCTGGTTATGTCAATCTGGGGAAGAGACCTATCCAGACCTGTTTTTACACTGCCCTTTCACTACATAGAATTGGGATGATGTTCTACAACAGTTAAATCTGTCACATCACAAACATAATTGGGTTACTTTTGAAGCTTGCTGGGATGATTGGAAAGATTAGAAATTGTGCTGTGTCCCCCTAATTATTAACTGGTTTGTGTGGATGGTTAGGAATCAGGCAAAGTATGATGATAAACCTTGTCTTCCCAGAACTGCTGTGATTAACTGCTACAACTATATTAAAAACTCATATGCTGCTCCTCTTGCTCTTCCAAAGAAAGTCTCCTTAGTGCCTTTGGATGCTGCCTATTCAGCCTTGGATTAAAATTAATGTTGATGGGAGCTTTACCTCTTCTGCTGCTGGTATAGGTGCTGTATGCAAAAATCATGTGGGACATTTATTATGGTTTTTTCAGTCTCCTCTCATTACTTCTTCTTCTTTGGAATCTGAGATGGCAGCTGTCCTTTGGGCCTTAAAAACTGCTAGAGCCTTTAACTTCCAACATGTTTGGATTGAATCTGATTCACAACAGGTTATTAACATGATGCTGGGTACCTTTACTCCTCCATGGAATCTAGTCTATTTATATAGGAAAATTTTATCCTTCTCTTTACACCTTACTCTAAAATGGTCTCATATCCATAGAGAAGGAAACCAACCAGCCAACTGGTTGGCAAAGACCTCTGCCTCCAACAAAAATGTAATCTTTTCCTTTTTGCCTTTTGGGCCTTTAAGGCACTTACTTTTGGGGGACTCTCTTCACCTCCCCTTCATTAGATGTACCTAACCTTTTCATATTAATGATATTTTACTTTTGCTAATATATATATATATATATATATATATATATATATATATATTAAATTAAATCAAATTTCAATTTTATAAAATTAAAACCATTTTCAAAACAAAACACCTAAGAAACATTATTTTTCAACCAAAACAAAAATTTAAAACAACCGACAGTTTTCTGGTGATTCCGGTGGGGATTAGTTTCTCTCTTCATTAAGATCAGAAAATATTATATTCATATATCTGTAATGTGCTCATATCCCTCATTAGCCAGATTACCATTTTTTTGTTGGCATACTTCACCCATTTCTTTCTTGGGAAAGTGTGATCAGCTCCTTTGGATTTCAGGACCGTCTGTTTAGTCACTCCTAAACAAAAGGGTTTAGGAGTACCTAGGTTTTCCTTTTGATCTTTTGGGGTTTGACTCCCAATAGGTGTGTCAGCGAGCAAATCTCGCTAGGGCAATTTGCGCTGTGAAGGGGACCTCCGAAATGATTACATGCTTCACCTCTTTTTTTGTGCCTATCGGGTTTAATCCTGTCTTCAGCAGATTGACCCACTATTCTTTGAATCTTAAAACTCCTTTTAACCAACATGTGAAGATCTAAAAAGATAATAAAATGAAATGAAATTTTTTTTCCCAGTTCACAGAACAACCTTCTTCGTAGCGTTTGCACTATGATGACAATGTTTATGGCCCTCACTAACTTTCTGAATGCTTCACTTGACAGTTAAAGATGTCAACCCCTACACTGACTTTCTCCTGTAACTTGCCTTCCTCCCGCGAAGCTCATCTTGTAGCACCAATGATTCAATTTGGGGACGGCTTCAGAGGGTTTGAAGTCTTACTTTGAAAAGCTCCGTTTGTGGTCGTGAAAGTTTCCACTTCCGAAATTCAAGAACCTTCTACTGAGTTCGATCTGAATTCCCATGAAGATTTTCCTTCTGCTAAGAACATGAAAAAAACTGCTGCCCCCGTCAAGTCAGACATCTCCATGCCGAGGAGAGTTGCTACCTCTACTGCCACAGGCTTCGCCATCACTGCACCTACTTTCCCATCTGCCAAAGGGAAAGATATTCTGCATGAAGATGATTCAGAATATAAATTTCTTGCCCCATCGCCAGTCTTTAAAGTTGGCTCAATTTCTAGACCTCCCCTGCTAACCAAATCTCAAAGAAGAAACCACAACTACAGGATTCACAGGGCTGCCAGAATCCATGTTACAAATCTAACAGTAATTAATGAGATTCCTCAATAGGAGGAACTCAGTTTACCAGACACCTCTCTTCTTCTTTGAGGTAGTAGGTTCCAGTCATTAGCTGACAATACTGGAGATGAAAGCCTCCATAAGATTGCCAGTACGCTTCCAGCACCATACAGTTGTGATAAGGTGAGGGGAAGGACTACACCTATCATCCGAGCTCACACCCTCTACGAAGGTTATCTGAAATAGAGGGTTGTTCCGTCGCCAAACTTCTTAAGAGGATGGGATGTGCAATAACCCCTGAAATCAAGGATAAAATTCTGGAAATGGAAAGACACATCTGAGTTTTCGTCAAAGACCGTTTGGGGAAGCATGTTGATATAGCTGCTACAGATGATACTACTATAAGCAAGTCAATCAAGTCCAAGCTGGGTCTGAGAGTACCAACCGCCGATGATCATGAGAAATCCCAAAAGAGAAAGAATAAGAGAAAAGTATTCTCCATTATACATTGTCTACACACTAGGGAGCACACTTCCCCTCATCACCCCGATATCCTTGCCAAGACACCTCATCTAGAGATGTCAACTTTTAAGAGGAAAGTGTGGTTACCGAGAGGTGTTGTACCTGTACATTCTGGAATTCTGCTGACCTTAAAATAGATCATAAGTCCAATGTTCCCGTTGCCACTACCGCCATTGCTTCTGAATTAGTTGCAGAAAAGAGTGACAGCACAGGGAAACTTACAGATTTAAAGCAGACTAAGAAGTCAAAAGCTTCAGGCAGAAATTTCTGAGTTAGCCAAACAACAAGGATTGGATATTGATGACGAAGATTACTTCCTATCAGATTACATGGATGATGAGTTCATGGAAGTCAATATGGTTAAAACTTGGTCCATGTCATCTGCACGCGATTCTCCTATTAAGGAGAACACCGCAGATGAGCTGCGGAGGACGCATCCTAAGAATAGATGAACAGATTAACCATCCAGAGAAGAGAATAGAGGATATGACCTCCGCCATGACTGTCATGGCTACCCTCCACGGACAGTCACAACCACGACCAACAGCATCTTCGGAGGTTAGCCGGCCTGAAATTATACACATTGCCGATGAAAGAATTGAGGTTGCTTCACCCAATGAAGATTTATCATCAAGAAGAGATCCGACTCTGAATCTTCTAGAAAAAAATATTAAACAGATGGTCAAACAGCAAGTTTGGGAGTCCTTGGCTCGGTCTAATGGAGGTGCATCAGTTTCAAAGGGTAGATCCTACCCAGAGGAGTTCGATGTCGTTCCTTACCCTAAAGGCTTCGTGCCCCCCGACTTTCAAGACATTCAATGGGAAAGGAAATCCTCATCAGCACATAGCACATTTCAGATCTAGTTGTTGCAATACAGGAGGATGCGAAGCTCTGTTGTTCCATCAGTTTGTCAGCAGCCTGTCAGGAATAGCTTTCGATTTGTATGCCGAGATTCCCAATGGATCAATAAAGACATTTTCAGAAATGGAAAACATGTTTGTGAAAAGATTTGTCGGTGCCCGACATCATGTACCATAGGAGATCTCGTAGTGGAGCGGCATAAGTCCGACGAGACTTTGGTTGACTACATTCTCAGGTGGAGAAACATAAGCATGAAATGCGAGCCTCAGCTATAATAGCAACACACGATCGAGACACTACTCAAAAGTATGTGATCCATGAAAAAAAAAAACTATTTTAATGCCTTGATTTTTATCAAATTCTTAAGGATATTATGCTTTAATGATAGGTATTTTTGTGTTTTGGATGTAGGTGATGCAAAAATGTTCAAGAAAGAAAAAATGATGAAAAAGGAGCAAAAATGGAGCCAAAATGCAAAATTGTCAAAATAATTGGCCTGGTGCCTAGGCGCCAGAATTCGGCGCCTATGCGCTAGAATCCGACGCCTACGCGCCAGAATCCGCCGCCTACGCGCCATAATCCGGCGCCTAAGCGCCAGTTCGATACAGAATTCTGTAAGATTTTTGAGAACTTTTGGACGATTATTTTGATGGTGTTAGAGATTATTGGACCATCTAGAAGATTAGCAGTTATCACTAGATTATAGGAAATGTGATACATTTTATTTGGACGCTTGGAAACGGTTAGGATCGTGAAGAGGTGAAATCCAAATTGAAGAGGTGCGAAGAACTGGACGCGGAGTCCGGTGCCTAAGCGCCAGATTCCGGTGCCTAGGCGCTAGACACACCATCTAGAAGATTCATTGAACCTGGACACATTTTGAAGAGAAGCCTCAAGGCAACCCTTGAAGCCTATAAATAGGAGGCTACTCCTTTAGAGAAAAATGCTCATGGCCCAAGGCCCAAGGCCCAAAATTAGAGAGACACCCAACCTAGTCCCCTAACCCCATAGTTCCATTTATAGAGAGAAATTAGAGAAATATTTTAAGGGCCATATTTATAGTTTCTTTTATTAATTAGTGAGTTTATTTAGAGTTTGTATTGAGAGTATTTGAAGGGTCGGTGCTTTTAAAGTCTATTTACTTTGGAGTCAGAAGGATTCAGAGGTTCAATTGGAGAAAAACTTGAGATAAGTATTTGTATTTTGATTCAAAGTTTTATTTATATGTTTTGTTGTTTAAATTCAATGTGTTATGAGTAGTTACTTTTTTTCTCCTTTCAATTATGAAATGATAAATAAGATAATATAAAATTCGTTGGAGAATTAAAAACTATATATATATTTTAAACATTGTGATGATATTAATACCAAATCTTAATTTACTGTTTAAATTGGCCATTTAAATTATTAAAATCTGTTGAAGAGTTTTGAGACCTAGAAGGAGATGAATTCTTAACTAGTAAATATCACATGAATCCTTGGGTAGTAGAAGACCTTGCGCGGGTTATTTAAGGTGAAGTGCAAATAAATAGGAAGATAATATTTAATGGGCATAGAATTGATAAGTTTTTAGAGTGACAGGCTAAATTCTTGTAATTTGATTTATAAAGAAAGAAGGGGTCACTAGTAGGGCTGACCATAGCCACCCTTGGACATCTAGTAGTGTGAGCCTAGATTAACTCGTTCTACTAACAATACATCCAGACCTGATCTATAGATTAGCCGATGTTCTTTATACTTATCAAGCGAAGGTAAAGAATAGGAATGCTTATTTGGCACAATACCAAAAATTTATATTCTCCACAAATATTACATTATCTAAAAAGTCTTGGATTAATTGAAAGGAAAAAAGTTGTTTGCTTATTTTTATTTAGATCAATCATTACTTTATTACTGATTTATTTCTGCATCTAGTAAATTAAATATCAACTTTTTAACTTTAAAAGAAATACATAAAAATAAAATCAAAATATTTTAAAGAAAAATTTATAATCTTCATCGTGGGATCGATACTGGGGTCTTTATTTAAAGCCCTATATTACTTGAAGCGATACATATACTTGCGAAGTACCCCTAGTGTGTAAAATATTTTCCATAAAATTATATTTATATACACTAGCCACTATTATTATTTAAGTCAAAGTATTGGCCATAACATATTTTTGATAACATAAATTACTGCATTGTTTGACGATTGCAAACCAAGTTTTTGGTGCATTGTTGAGGATCGAGGGTCAAGTTTTTGGCGCCGTTGCCGAGGAGGCAAAATTTATAGATTTTAAATAATTTATTTTATTTATTTCTTTTATTGTCAAAAATATAAAATACAAAAATATTTTAAAGAAACAAAAATAAATAAAAAAATTATTTTATTTCTTGTTATTTTATTTTTATTTACTTTTTAGGCGTAGTTCTGGATCTGAAGGATTATTACCTTTAGATTCTGAATTAGAAAGAACTGTTAGGAGAATTTAAAAAGGAAAACAAATTCAAAAATATCAAGAGATGGCTAATTTACATAATAAAATACAAAATCTAATTGAAATTAATGGACAAAATGTTTACAAACCATTATGGGATTATGCTAACCCTACGGTAGATGAACTTCATAGTAGTATTCAAATACCTACTGTAGATGCTAATTCTTTTGAGCTTAAAGCATGTCATTATTCAAATGTTTCAAAATAATGAATTTGGGGGAACACGAAATGAGGATCCAAATTTACACCTTGCTAGTTTTTAGAACTTTGTGCTACCTTTAAATATAACAATGTTTCTGATAATGCTATTAGACTTAGACTCTTTCCTTTTTCTTTAAGAGATAAAGCAAACATGTGGTTGAACTCATTAGCAAGAGATTCTATTAGAATATGGGCTGAAATGGCACAAAAATTCCTTGCTAAATATTTTCCTCCTTCTAAAGCTGCTAAATTAAGGAATGATATTAATTCATTTAGTCAATTTGATGGGGAGACAATTTATGAAACTTGGGAAAGATTTAAAGAACTATTTAGAAAGTATCCTCATCATGCTTTACCTGATTGGTTAATTATTCAAACATTTTATAACAGACTTATTGGATCACTTAAATCAATTATTAATTCTGCTGCTTGAGGTTCTTTAATGGCTAAATCATTTGAAGAAGCTTATGCTTTAATTGAAGAAATGGCTAACAATAATTTTCAATGGCCTTCTGGAAGGATTAATCCTAAAAGAATGACAAGTATTCATGATAATGAAGCCTTTTCTATCTTAGCATCACAAGTAGCTGCAATATCTAAGAAATTAGATAATTTTGCTATTAATATATCACATAACAACTCTACTAATAATGAAGATTCTCAAACTATTGAAACTTTACAAGCTATTGCTAGTAAAAATAACCCTTATTCCAATTATTATAATCTTGAATGGAAAAATCACCCTAATTTTAACTGGAATAATTCACAACAATAATGGGGTAATAATCTATCCCATCCAACTAGAAATTGAAACAATCAAGAAAATTCAAACTATAAACCACCTGGATTTAATAAACAACAGCAAAAGTTATCAATAGAAGATTTAATTTTACAACTAAGTAATCAATTACAAAATCAAAACACTGCTATTCATAATATTGAGAATCAAATGGGACAAATCGCTAATTTAATTAATTACAAACCTCCAGGAACACTTCCTAGTAATGTTGAAATCAATCCAAAAGAAAATGGAAAAGAACATGAACATGTTAAAGCTGTGCAACTTAGAAGTGGAAATGAATTAAAAGAAAGAATGCATAATGAAATTGAAAATGAGATTGAGGTTGAAGAGATTGAAAAACCTAAAGAAACTCCTTCTCCTAGTCAAGATCAAACTGTTATTCCTATTAATGTAGAAGTTAAAAAACCACCACCACCTTTTCCTCAAAGACTAAAACAATAGAAGCTTGATCATCAATTTTCTATGTTCTTTGAAATTTTTAAGAAACTTACCATTAACATACCTTTTGCTGAAGCTTTGGAACAGATGCCAACTTATGCAAAATTTATGAAGGATATTTTAAGTAAGAAACAAAAATTTGAAGCTTTTGAAACTGTTTCATTAAGTAAAGAATTTAGAGAAATAATTCAAAAGAAATTACCTCAGAAACTTAAAGATCCTGGAAGTTTTACTATACCTTGTGCTATTGAAGAAAAGTTTTGTGGAAAAGCTTTATGTGATTTAGGAGCAAGTATTAATCTCATGCCATTTTCTATTTTTCAAAGGTTGAATTTAGGAGAGATTATTCCCACCACTGTAACCCTTCAGCTAGCTGATAGATCTATCACTTAACCTAAAGGAGTTATATAGGATGTTCTTGTTAAAGTGGATAAATTTATTTTCCCCGTGGATTTCATTGTACTTGATATGGAAGAAGATAAAGAATTACCAATTATTTTAGGGAGACCTTTTCTAGCTACCGGATGAGCTATGATTGATGTGCAAAAAGGAGAATTAACCATGAGAGTTAATGATCAAGAGATTAAATTCAATGTTCTTAAATCAATGAAGTACCATGATAAAGAAAAATGCTATCGAATGGATATTATTGATTATATAATTGAAGAACATTATCAAGAAAGATGTAAAGTCATTTCTGAAGTAAAAAATTGAATTATTAACTGATGAAAATGAAGAATTAAAAGAAGAAGAATTATCTAAAGAAACTCATTATATTAAAGATAACTAGGAAATTTTGGACATAACACAAAATGATATACTTTTACCCTCAATTAAAAAAGCCCACTGAGCTTGGAATTAAAAATGTTACTGCACATTTAAAGTATGCTTTTCTTGGAAATACATTAACTTTACCTGTTATTATTTCTTCTAAACTAAGTTTAGAACAAGAAGAAAAATTAATAGGAGTGTTAAAGAATTATAAGAAAGCTTTTGGTTGGACTATTGCAGATATAAAAGGAATAAGCCCTTCTATCTGTATGCATAGAATTTTAATGGAAGAAGATTTTAAACTTCCTATGGAACCTCAAAGAAGATTAAATCCTATCATGAAAGAGGTTGTTAAAAAAGAAATTTTAAAATGTTTAGATGTTGAAATTATTTATCCTATTTTGGATAGCCAATGGGTAAGTCCTATTCATTGTGTTCCGAAGAAAGAGGAATAACTGTCATTGTCAATGATAAAAATGAACTAATTCCTACAAGACAAGTTACTGGATGGTGAATTTGCATTGATTATTGGAAATTAAATGACGCCACTAGAAAGGATCATTTTCCTTTACCTTTCTTGGATCAAATGCTTGATAAATTAGTTTGGACACTCATCTTTTTGTTTTACGGATGGATATTCTAGTTATCATCAATTACCTGTCGCTCTTGAGGACCAAGAGAAAACAACTTTTACAAGTCCTTATGGAACATTTGCGTTTAAAAGAATGCATTTCGGTTTATGTAATGCACCTGTAACTTTTCAAAGATATATGATGTCAATATTTTGTGATTTGATTGACAAAGAAATTGAAATATTTATGGACGATTTTTTAGTCTTTGGAACTTATTTTGAATCTTGTTTGGAAAACATTTCCAAAGTTTTGAAAAGATGTGAAGAAACAAATTTAGTTCTGAACTGGGAAAAATGTCAATTTATGGTCACAGAAGGCATTGTACTTGGTCACAAAATTTCATAAAAAGGGATGGAAGTTGATCAAGAAAAAATGAAAATTATTCTTTGAACTGCAACCACCTACTATTGTTACTATTATGAGAAGTTTTCTGGGTCATGCTGGATTTTATAGAAGATATATAAAGGATTTTTCTAAAATTGCTAAACCTCTTTGTCATTTATTAGAAAAAGAAGCTAAATTTGAATTTAATGAAGACTGTGTTAATGTTTTAAATATTTTAAAAGAAAAATTAATAACTGCACCTATAATTATTGAACCGAATTGGAATAAACCCTTTGAATTAATGTGTGATGCAAGTGATTTTGTAATTGGAGCTGTATTGGGAAAAAAATATGAGAAAATTTTCAAAGTTATATATTATGCTAGTAAAACTCTTACTGAAACTCAAAGAAATTACACTACTACTGAGAAAGAGCTTTTAGCTATAGACTATACCTTGGATAAATTTAGACCTTATCTTCTTGGTACCAAATGCATAATTCATACTGATCATTCTGCTATTAAATATTTAATGTCAAAAAAAGATGCTAAGCCTAGACTGATAAGATGGGTTTTACTTCTATAAGAATTTGATTTTGAAATAGTGGATAGAAAAGGAGCGATAACCAAATTGTTGATCATTTATCTAGAATTAAGAATGATGTTATTGCGAAGAAAATATAAATGAGAAATTTCCGATGAACATTTATATGCTAGTCGAGGATGCCAAACACCTTGGTATGCGGATATATTTAACTATTTAGTTAGCAATATTCTACCTTATGGATTGAATAACAAATATATTAAGAAATTTAAAAATGATGCTAAATCTTATATTTGGGAAGATCCTCATTTATTTAAATTAGGAAGAGATTACGTAATTTGAAGATGTGTACCTTATGAAGAAACTTTTGCTATTATTCAAAAATGTCATGATTCCGATTATGGAGGACACTTTGGAGTAGATAAAACTGCATTTAAAATTTTAAATTCAGGATTTTATTGGTCTACCTTGTTCAAAGATGTGAGACATTATGTGAAAACATGTGATCGATGACAAAGGATGGGAAATATATCTAGAAAAGATGAAATGCCTTTAGACTATATATTGGAAGTTGAAATTTTTGATATATCGGGTTTCGACATTAAGGGACCATTTGTACCATCATATGAAAAGATTTATATTTTATTAGCAGTTAATTATGTTTCAAAGTGATTGAAGCTGTAACTTTACCTAATTGTGATTCCAAAAGTGTTTCAAAATTTTTAAAGAAAATGATTTTTTCATGATTTGGAATGCCTAAGGTAATTATCACAGATGGTGGAAGTCATTTTAGAAATATAAGAATTCAATCATTACTGGAAAAATTTGGAATCAAACACAGAATTGCAACTACGTATCACCCTCAAACAAGTGGAATGGCTGAAGTATCAAATAGAGAAATTAAAAGAATTTTAGAGAAGGCAGTAATCCTCAAAGAACTAATTGGGTTCATAGACTTGATTCTGCATTATGGGCTTATAGAACAGCTTATAAGACACCAATCGGTATGTCACCTTACAGTTAATTTATGGTAAACATTGTCACTTACCCGTTGAACTTAAACATAAAGCTTATTGGGAGATATTGGAGTTTTATTTTGATTTGAATACTGCAGGAGAAAAATGATTATTACAATTAAATGAGATGGATGAAATAAGAAATGAAACAAATGAAAACGAAAAAATTTATAAAGAGAATATGAAGATATTACATGATAAAAAGATTTCAGAAAAAATATTCGAGCCTAGACAAGAAGTATTATTATTTAAGACTCGTTTAAGACTTTTTCCTGGAAAATTAAGATCTAAATGGATGTGACCATATATAATTGAGAATGTATACCATTATGGACCTGTGGATATTAAAGACCCCAAAACAGAAAAAATATTTAAAGTTAATGGATTAAGAATGAAGCCTTATTTGGGAGACATTAAAATGATTTATAAAGAGTATTACGAGTTAAGTCAACTTGATTAAAGGCTTATTTAGGTCAGGCTGACGACGTTAAACCAAGCGCTTTGTGAGAGGCAACTCATAGTTATTTTTGTGTGTTTTTACATTTTCAATGTAAGGTTATGCCTCCGTCTTGACTAATTTTATATAAATTTAGAAAATTGGATGCTAACAAGTCTTCATTGACTTAAACTAAAAATTATCTCGAAGTATATAAAGTTTGGACTTTGGATCACTCCATTTCATATGTGAGTAAAAGGGAGATCAAGTTAACCTTCATTATGATTGTTTATAATTCGTGTTACTAAGTCTATATTGATCTTACCATTCTAATTTACCTATTTTGGAGAACGAAACTTTGAAATTTGACGATAGGCGAAACGGAGTCGAACATGGTTTCAGCGCCTAGGTGCCAGAATTCCGCCTAAGCGCCAGAATAAACTGTGTATCGATGGGTCTGGCGCCTAGGTGCCAGATTTGGCGTTTAAGCGCCACAGTTACTAGATCGTGTAAAAATCGAAAATTTTCAGTTTTTCACACGATTTTCTCTTTTAAATTATCCCATCTTCATCCCCAATCCCTAATCAACCAAAATTACGACCTAGACACTTCTTTCTTAAGAGATTAGAGAGGATTTTTGAAGAAATGGAGAGAAGAAATCTTGGATAAGAGGCTAGAGACAAAGGTTCAAAGGATCCTCAGCCCTACTTCAATGGTTTTATCGCTGTAAATTTGGAGAAAATTTCAAGTCGTCTACATAAATTTGAAGCAGAATTCAAAAGTATTGGAGATCGCCTCCATGAGATGTATCATCAAATTGAACATCTGGAATGGCAAGCAAAGCTTCAATTCGATCATCTCACGGCCTATCAGGATGCTCAAGTGGAGATGTATGCAAAGAACAAATGAATCGACGTGAAAATGACTATGAATTTTTTGAGAGCGTTAGTATTCTTTCCAAGTAGGCCAAGTAATCTTAATTGTGAAGAGAATGGAATTTTCAAATTCGAAGATTTGATAGTTATTGTGGTTTGATCTAGACTTTTATTAGTGTGTCGTTGTATCAATTTAGTAAATCAATTGTATTGTTTGTATGTTTGATTTATTGTTCAATATGTGTTGTATTTGCTTTGAAATTGTGTAGTTTGATTGTTTGTTAGGACTTGAATCATATTACTATACTTATCTTTATTGTATTGAGCCAAAATTGAAGATTATGAATGGAATTAGATAGGTTTGATTTAAAACTTGTGTTTAATTGGTGGATTTAATTTTTCATTTTTAAAATTTTTGGAAAATATTTTGGAAGTTGGAAACTGAAGCACTACTCTAATATGAGTAATTGGAAGTTGAATTTATGAGTTTTGGTGGAAAATAAAATTTTTAAAGTGATTTTTGTGAAAGGTGAGTCTGGCACCTAGACTCCAGAATTCGGCGCCTTGGCGCCGATCAGCCTGCTTACCGAAAATTAGCATTTAAACCCCACTAGCCATGGTTGACGCCTAAGCTTCATCCCCTTCCTCTTTTTAACAAAAACCCACCCTCTAGATCCATTTTGAGGTCAAAAGATTAAGTTTTTGAGCCCGAAATCACTTGATTTCTTCATCTTGAGGTCAGTTCAACCTTCTAATCCATTTATTTTTTATTCTTACCATACTTTTTCCTATTTTTTGCTAAAAACCAAAATTTTGAGAAAAATTTTGAATTTTAGAGTTTCTCCATGTATTCTCAAACTCATTTTAAGTTTCTGAAGCTTACAAAGAGTTTAAATCTTTGATTCCTTAATTTATTTGTGTTTTATTTCACATTTAGATGACACCAAAATCTAAGCGAGGATAAGCACGAGAAAATTTTGACAGTAACAAGTTTTCAACAGCGGCATCACATTTTCGTTATCACAAATTTGCGGCATCAAGAAAGTTTGTCTTGGAGTGCAATTTTTACAATCCAGGTGAAATGATCGAGAACACGATCGTTCCACAAAAGCGCAACGATTCTGTTATTTCACTGCTTTTGCCGTTATTCCTACTGTACAAAATTTTTATGCCAACTTTTTGGATGCGGAAGTCTATGAAGTCTTCGTTAGAGGTGTCGGAGTAGGATTTACTCTGGAACGGATCAATATTTTCTACGACCTGCCACCTACCATTGAGTGCTACTATTATGGTTTATCTCCATCTGAGGGAGATCTTGAAATTATTATTGCATATCTAACGATGACTGCTGAACTTGGAAGATCTGGAACAACAAACGGGTAAACTTCAAGTCTTCTAAGCTAAATGGTATTTCAAAGGCATGGCATTATTTTATTTTTGCTAGACTTCTACCTTCCAACCACCTGAGCGAAGTTACCAGAGATAGAGCTATCCTGAACTACGACATTCAGGAGAGGAAGCCGATAGATGTTGGCAGTATTATTTATGATTCAATGTAATCGATTGCTAGATCCAGCACTTCTGTAGGATTAGGATTCCCATCCTTGATTCATTCTTTATGCATGGGCAATGGAGTTTCAGCTGATATATCAGAGGAGAAGTCGAAGAATACAAAGCCAATTGGGCAGGAGAGTGTTAGCATTTATGATCGTCTTCGAGGGAAGAGATCTGCGGGTCCTTCTACTACGTACCTACTCCGGGTAGAGCTTCTACTTCTAAACCTTCTACTTCTACTGCTTGAGCCACCATCTAGTTTACGCGAATCGATGCATGATCAATTTACGGAGCGACGGAATGAGTTATTTCTAACTCACTTGCGGAGTAGATACTATAGACAAGAAGATTGATCATCTATACGATTATACCCATAGGAAAAGTGATTATGATGTTGAGCATTCAGAGTCTTTAGTGAGATTCTTGAAGGGTGAGCATGATGATCAGTTTCCTACCTGTCCTAGATTTACCTTTGTATGTTGATCCAAAGGATGTGGAGTTTTCTTTTGGTGATGATGATGATGAGGCTAGAGATAGTGATTAGTAGCTTGATTTACCTCTGGGATGTGCTGATTCTATTGTTAGTTTATTTCTTGTTTGCTATTATTGTTTGTTGTTTGTTGTTTGTTAGTGTAGATTTGTTTATGAAACTTTTTGTGGATTGTTTGATATTGAGACTATTTTAGATTTTAGTGTATTGTGTTGAAGACTGAAATTTCGATGAATTAATGTTTATTTCTGTTTCAGCCTACTGTTTAGTATTCTTAAATAGTTAATAATGTTGTTCTGTTTCTGTTACTATGAGTAGTATAGTCATTTAATTCAGCTACTGATATAAAAAAAATGAAAAAAAATGAGCCTGCTTACTTTTATATATGCTTCGTTATTTCAGTAATATTCATAATAAGCATGTGTAGATGTAAATTTTTCTTTTTAGACTGTTTTTACATACTTATAAAAATTCCTTTTTAAATTATACCTTTCTTTCTCTCATACTTTAAATTTTTTTTCATGATATACCAAAACATAAGTTTGGGGGAAGGGAAAATACATGCAAATTTAAATTTTATTTGTCCTTAATGAACTAATATTTTCTAAAAAGAAAATATTAACATAACATAAGGAATGTAGAATCTATTTAAGATTATTTAAATTTTTGAAATTATAAATAATTTAGTTGACTTAAACAAAATTTTAATAACTTTGATTGATTTTAAGAATATAATTATTGAACTTAAAGAAGGGTAAGATTAAGAAAATTTTCTATTCATAGTAAAAATAATTGAATTTTAGAAGTATTAAGAAATAAAAAATTATAACTTGAAAAAGAAAAGATTGATATTCTTTTTGAAATCTATTCATGTTATAGTAATTAAGTGAAAATGTATAAGTTTGAAAATATAAGTTAAGGATAGCGAAGTTCAAAACCATTAACAGGCTATCCAGATATAGTAATCCTCTCTATAAAAAAAAAGTGAGAGGAGAAGCTTGAGGAGATGCTTAATCAAAAATTGGCTTCACTTTAAATAGCTTATAAGAAAAAAAAACAGATTACATATTTTACTTAATTTTTATGCATGTATCTTTATTAGAAAAGATTTTCATGAAGATCTTTTTCTTGTAAATAATTTATGTGATCTTAATATAATAAACTACAATTATTTTTGAAGTGAATGAAAAATTTTTGAAATCTTATGATTTGCTAGTTAAATGTTCTTTAAATTCTTAAAATTAAACTTAGTAAAATTTGGTTCATGATTTACTAAAGCCTTTATAAAATCAAAAATTATAAGAAATCTTAAATATTTACCTTTTATTCCAACTGTTATACATTTTATATAGTAAAAAGTATTACTTAAGGACAAGTAATGTTTAAGTTTAGGGGATTTTGATCCATGAAAAAAATACCTATTTTTATGCCTTGATTTTTATCAAATTCTTAAGGATATTATGCTTTAATGAAAGATATTTTTGTGTTTTGGATAGAGGTGATGCAAAAATGTTCAAGAAAGAAAAAAAGATGAAAAAGGAGCAAAAAGGAGAAAAAATGGAGCCAAAATACAAAATTGTCAAACTAATTGGCCTGGCGCCTAGGCACCAGAATCAGGCGCCTACGGGCCAGTTTGATTCCGAATTCTGTAAGATTTTTGATGACTTTTAGATGTTTATTTTGACTGTGTTAGCGGTTATTGGACCATCTAGAAGGTTGACAGTTATTCCTGAATTATATGACATGTGATACATTGTATTTGGACGCTTGAAAACGATTAGGATCGCGAAGACGTTCGATCCAAAGTGAAGAGGTGAGAAGAACTGGACGCAGAGTCCGGCACCTAGGCGCCAGACACACCTTCTAGAAGATTCATTGAACCTGGACACATTTTGAAGAGATGCCTCAAGGCAACCCTTGTAGCCTATAAATAGGAGGCTACTCCTTCAGAGAAAAAAGCTCAAGGCCCAAGGCCCAAGGCCCAAGGCCCAAGGCCCAAGGCCCAAGGCCCAAGGCCAAAGGCCCAAGGCCCAAAATTAGATAGACACCCAACCTAGTCCCCTAGCCCCATAGTTCTATTTATAGAGAGAAATTAGAGAAATATTTTAAGGGCCATATTTAAAGTTTCTTTTATTAATTAGTGAGTTTATTTAGAGTTTGTATTGAGAGTATTTGAAGAGTCGGTGCTTTTGAAGTTTATTTAATTTGGAGTCAGAAGGATTCAAAGGTTCAATTGGAGAAACACTTGAGATAAGTATTTGTATTTTGATACAAAGTTTTATTTATTTGTTTTGTTGTTTAAATTCAATGTGTTCTGAGTAGTTAATTTACTTTCTCCTTTCAATTATGAAATGATAAATAAGATAATATAAAATTCGTTGGAGAATTAAAAATTATATATATATATATTTTAAACATTGTGATGATATTAATACCAGATCTTAATTTACTGTTTAAATTGGCCATTTAAATTGTTAAAATCTGTCGAAGAGTTTTGAGACCTAGAAGGAGATGAATTCTTAACTAGTAGATATCACATGAATCCTTGAGTAGTAGAAGGCCTTGCGCGGGTTATTCAAGGTGAAGTGCAAATAAATAGGAAGATAATATTTAATGGGCGTAGAATTATTAAGTTTTTAGAGTGACAGGCTAAATTCTTGTAATTTGATTTATAGAGAAGGAAAGAGTCACTAGAAGGGCCGACCATAGTCACCCTTGGACATCTAGTAGTGTGAGCCTAGATTAACCCATTCTACTAACAATACAAGCAAACCTGATCTATAGATTAGCCAATGTTCTTTATAATATCGAGCTAAGGTAAAGAATAGGAATGCTTCTATTTGGCATAATACCATAAATTTATATTCTCCACCAATATTACATTATCTAAAAAGTCTTGGATTAATTGAAAGGAATAAAGTTGTTTGCTTATTTTTATTTACATTAATCATTACTTTATTACTTGCTTTATTTCTGCATCTAGTAAATTAAATATCAACTTTTTAACTTTAAAAGAAATACATAAAAATAAAATCAAAATATTTAAAATAAAAATCTATAATCCTCCTCGTGGGATCGATATTGGGGTCTTTATTTAAAACCCTATATTACTTGAATCGATACATATACTTGCGTAGTACCCCTAGTGTGTAAAATATTTTCCATAAAATTATATTTAAATACACTAGCCGCTATTATTTTTTAAGTCGAAGTATTGGCTATAACATATTTTTGATAGCATAAATTACTGCATTGTTTGGCGATTGCAAACCAAGTTTTTGGTGCATTCTTTGCGTATCGAGGGTCAGTATCCACAGTCCAGTAGCCTTCATGCTTAAGGGTCTCACCATCAAGTCCTTTGAGAAGCTACTCAGTAAAGCCAGCAGCCTACAAGAAGAAGTCAAGCACATGGAGCCTGCAGAAGAGATAAAAAATACAAAATCGGCTAAAGCATACGAGAAGTGGTCAGGCTTAGTGGAAATTGTCGACAAAAGAAAGCAGCCAAGGAGAATTCAGCTGGAGTAGTAGCACAGCCAGTTGCCTCAATACAGTCAACCTCAACAATATGGTCAGCCTCTTGCACAGCAGAGCAGTCAGTCTAGTCAGCAGCAGAGGTCATACAGATCAGATGGACGACAGGGTCCAACAATGTCAGAATGGCTGCGCAGAAACTACTCCTTCAAAGATGATGTGTAGCAAAGTTGTTCAGGATTGTAATGAAGAAGCCCGAGTTCAGATTGCCCAAGCTGAAGAAACCGGAACAAGGGGACAAGAAGGATCAGCCGAACTTTTGCCCCTACCACAGGATGCGCGGACACACTATAGAAAGCTGCTTCAGTTTCAAGGATTGGCTTGAGCGGAATTAGAAGGAAGGAAATTTGACAATACCAAAAGAAATACTTGAAAGAATCTGAAAGAGGTTCTATAAATGTGATTTTAGCCGAGCTAATCTCTTCGATTGATCCATACACCAGCAAAGGCGGATGGAGCACAATTTGGAACGAGCTCAAGAAAGTCCTGGATCAGATCTAGTCTACTCCAAAGAAAAATGCTGTCCGAAGTCTACCGCCAGCCTAGTTCAAGATCAAAGCTTCGCTACGAAGGCCACCGCTACAAGAATGGAAGAAGAAATGAATTGTGAATGAAATTAAGGATGATAGTATGAAGGGTAGGATAGAGGCTGCCTCTGTTAGATTGGTTGTTTCAGATTCGAGGGTGAAACCCCTCGAACCCCTGACCTTGTGCCATTATCTTTATGCCTGATGTTGGATACGTTCTTACTGTCTCTAGTGATGAAGTAACTAATCACAACCTCTCTAAACTTGATTTTGATTCCCAAAATGATCCTCAAATCGTGATTGTTCCCGACAGGAATGTTCATAATAATAAAGAAGATATCGACAATACCAGATATGACAGCACCGGAAGCGAGGAGCCAGTCCTCGACTGTAAAGGACCCAGATACAATAATAGAAGGTTCTCTGGGTCTAGAAGAAGAAGAAATAATAGAAGGACACTTGAGGAGTGGCAAGGTGCTACCGCCAAGGACATCTCCAATGAATAAAGGAAAACAGGCAATTACTCAATAAGAAGTGTCTCCAGCAATGGAAGAAGTACAAGTTCGAATTGAAATTAAAAATTCAAACAAAGTGGATTACAACATGCTAGCTCATCTTAAAAAGTTGCCAACCAAACTAAGCATTTACGACGCTCTGATTCTGTCAAAGGAGATGAGAGAAAATTTGATCAAGGCTTTACTTGATCCAGATATTTGCTTAGCACAGTTGGCTAGCACATCCTCAGATGGAGTTTGCACTTTGAAAGAACATCCTGGCTTAACCTTCAACATTGAAGATTTGCTACTCGGTACAGTCGATCACAACCGTCCGCTCTACATTTTCGTCATCATCGACAGGTTCATACTTTCCAGAGTGTTAGTGGATCCTAGAGCGTCGCTCAACATAATTAGTTTACGAACAGTAGCCTACTTGGACATCGACGCTCGAGAACTTTCTATGGAAAAAATGATGCTAAGAGAACATTTACTAGCCCTTATGGAACCTTTGCTCTTCGAAGAATGCCTTTTGGACTGTGTAACGCAACCACAACTTTTTAGAGATGTTTGATGTCTATCTTCAGTAGTATGATAGATAATGGAATAAAAGTTATCATGGATGATTTTTTTGTATTCGGGACTTCATTTGAAATTTTCCTGGAAAACTTAACAAAAGTTTTGGAGCTCAGTGAGAAAACAAATCTAGTTCTAAATTGGGAGAAATGTCAGTTTATGGTTACGGGAGGAATTTTGCTTGGGCATAAAATTTACGAACATGGTATGGAGGTCGACCCTGCTAAAATTAGAGTGATTGAGAGATTGCCACCACCCACTACTATGAGAGAGGTGAGGAGTTTCTTAGGACACGCTGGATTTTACAGGCGATATATTAAAGATTTTTTTAAAATTACTAAACCTTTGTGACGACTGTTGGAAAATGATAGAAAATTTGTTTTTATTGATGAATACTTGAGTGCTTTCGAATTATTGGAAGAAAAATTAATCACTGCACCTATAATTGTTTCACCCGATTGGGAGAAACTACTTGAACTTATGTGTAATGCGAGTTATTATGCGATCGGAGTAGCATTGGGGCAAAGGCATGATAAATTTTTCAATGTCATCTACTATGCTAGTAAAATTCTTAATGAGGCTCAAATTAATTATACCACAACTGAAAGAGAGTTTCTAGCTATAATATTTGCTTTTGAAAAATTTAGACCTTATTTGATTGGAGCTAAAAGTATTGTGCCTACAGACCATTAGGCTATCAAATATTTAATGCAAAAGAAGGATGCAAAACCTAGACTCATTATATGGATACTTCTTCTGCAAGAGTTTGATTTTATGATAGTTAATAGGAAGGGAGCTGATAATCAAATAGCAGATCATCTGTCAAGAATAGAATATGATAAATTATCTAAATTTGAAAAGGAAATTACTAAAATTTTCCCTGATGAGCAACTCTATATTATTATGGGAAGCAATTTGCCTTAGTATGCTGATATTGTGAATTATATTGTAAGTGATAATGTACCACCAGATTTAACAAGGCAACAACAAAATAAGTTCAAATATGATAAAAAATTTTATTTTTGGGATGAGCCCTATCTATATAAACAATGTAAGGATCTGATTATTAGGAAATGTGTGCCATAAGAAGAAACAAATTTGATTATTTAACGATGTCATGATTCTAAATTTGGAGGTCATTTTGGTGTTGATAAAACTACTTTTAAGATTCTACAATCTGAATTTTATTGGCCTACTCTTTTTAGAGATGTTTATAGATATATTAAATCATGTGATCGATGTCAAAGAGTAGGTAATATCTCTAGAAGAAATGAAATGCCTCTAAATTATAATTTGGAAGTTGAAATTTTTTATGTATGGGGATTAGATTTTATGGGACCATTTACTCCTTCATTTGGAAATTTATATATATTGGTTGTCATTGATAATGGCTCGAAATGGATTGAAGCTATTGCTTTACCTAGATGTGATGCTCAGAGTGTTTCAAAATTTTTAAAGAAAAATATATTTACAATATATGGAATGCCGAGAGTGATCATAACTGATGCTGGATCCCATTTCAGAAATAATCAAATTAAGAGATTAATTGAGAAATATAGTATTATTCATAGAATCTCTACTGCTTATCATCCCCAGACTAGTAGTTTAGCATAAGTGTCTAATCATAAAATTAAAAGAATTTTGGAGAAAACTGTGGATCATTATAAATTAGATTGGTCTGCTTGATTAGATACTGTTTTATGGGCTTATAGGACTGCTTTTAAAACCCCTATTGGAATGTCTCCTTATAGACTAGTGTTTGGTAAGACTTGCTATTTATCAGTTGAATTGAAGCATAAAGCATATTGGGCGATAAAAGAGTTGAATTTTAATTTGAAAAATGCTGGAGAGAAAAGATTTATGAAAATGAATGAATTGGAAGAGATTAGAAATGCATCTTATCACAATGATAGGATCTATAAAGAGAAAAAGAAATTATGGCATGATTGGAAGATATTTAAAATGAACTTGGAATTTGTACAAAAAGTTTTATTATACAACACAGGATTGAAGTTATATCCTGGAAAGCTCAATTCTAGATAGTTAGGACCTTTTACAGTTGTACAAGTTCATTCTTTTGGAGATGTTGATATTAAAGATCCTGATACTCGAAAGATTTTAAGGTTAAAGATCATCGATTAAAGCCATACTTTGACGGGTTTCAACCTGACTTCAAAGAGGTTTGAATGTTGAGTCATCTCGATTAACTGAATAGTTTGTCGGGCTGACGACGTTAAACTAAGCTCTGTATGGGAGGCAACCCATATGTATCTTTGTGGTGTATTTGCTTCTTCGATGTAGTTTTGCTTTTTAGATAGTTGTTTTTGAATCCTAATTACTCCTAAATACTTTAAAATTGATAAATGATGGATCAAATCGAGATATTGGAATATTTTGGGCCAAACGAAGTTCGGAGAGAATTTTTAACCATTGGCGCCACCGGCGCCCTATCACATATGTAACATTGAACATACTTGTTTGACCGCCGTCGGTGCTCTATCGAGCACCGCCGGCCCCTAAAACCTGTTGACGGTTTTTAAATTTTAAAATGTGAGTTTTGGCAGTTTTTAGCGTGATCTTCGTCCTTATAACTCCCTAAACTACTTTTTTGACTTCTTAACTCTAGAAAAATGAAAACTACCAATCCCAATTCGTGTCCTATGGATTCCTACCCCATTGAAACCCCTCGATCTCTTGTTTTTAACCAAAGAAAGTTCATAAGTTTTGAGGCGCAGTGTTTGTTCAACAAAGTGATGATGAAAAGAAGGATTATCAAGGAAAGAGGCTTCATAAATCGAGGTATGGATAATCCTACTACTAGAATTGAAGAAATTATGAAGGAGAGACATTGGGAATTGCTTTGCTACACTACCGCTGCCGTTGTTGTTTCTTTCATGAAAGAGTTTTATGCAAATCTTCATGGGATAAACCAAGGGGTCGTATTTGTGCGTGGTAGATTTGTGCAATTAACTCCTGCACGAATTAAAGATCTCTTTATGATCGAGAAAGTACCTATTTGCCATTATTCTAATTTCAATGCCACTAGGGTAATATGAATGATGTGTATCGATATTTTACGGATGAGAATGAGGAATGGGAAATTAGAGAGAATGGATACATTAGGTTCCCATCTGCATCTCTTAATATAGTATCGAAGCAGTGGCACTACTTTATTTCAGCAAAGTTATTTCTGACAATGAAGATTAGCAAGGTAACCAAGGAAAGTGCCATTTTAACTTTCTGCATTCAAACTGGGAGGCCAGTTGACATTGCTAATATCATTGTGAAATCATTTCTAGGATTAATTGTTCATGGATCTATATATGGGCTTGGACACCCATCCACCATATTTCTGTTATGTAGTCAGTCACAGGTTCCTTATGAAAGTTGGGAAAAGGTTCTTCTTCCATGGAGGCCAATTATCCAACTAATCCCTATAACTACCAGACAGTTGGAGATGAAGATGACATGAATTTTCTTGGTGATCAACCAACACAGACTTCACAACTGATTCAACCTTATTTTCCTGAAGGTTCTAGAATGATATTAAAAAGGATCAAATAGTTGGAGAAAGAGGTATGGAACATTATGAATGCAATCAATAAAAATTTTGATTTATTCGATCATATAGATTGGAGAATGAGGGAACAATTTGATCACACTTCTCGAATTGTGATGGGCTTGATCAATCTGATGAATAAGAATGCGGTGATTGATGAGGAATCGTCTGACGAATTTCTATTTCCTCCATTCTATAATTTCTTTGTGCATCAGCAATCGATTGGAGACAATAGAGGTGAGGATAGTTCTGAAACTGATGTGGAGTAATTATTGGATTCTACTTTTGTTTGTTGTGTGTTTAGTTTACTTTGCTTAATTATGTTGGGTTTGTGCAGTATTTTCTTTGAAATTTGAACTTGGATTTTGATGTGCTTACTTTCATTATATGTTTAGATCTTAGTGTTTGCCTATCATAGAGTACTTGCTGCACTAAATATCTAAGATTAGTTTGTTTGAATGAATATATTTGGTGTCGATGATGTAACTTGGATTATATATATATAATATTGTTGTGTATTGTTTGTGTGAAGAATTGTGTTAATTATTGCTTATGGGATGATGTAGATGCCTATTGATGTGTTAAACATCATTGTGGATGTAGAAACATTCGAAATTACGAAAAACTTTTCGGACCCATAAAATATTTTGGACTGGCGCTGCCGGCGGCCAAATCAAGAGAGTTTGGCTAATATTTTAAATAGAGCGCCGCCGGCACCCTATCGAGTGCCGCCGGCACCCTATCGAGTGCCGCCGGCACCCTATCGAGTGCCGCCAACGCCCAAACCTAGTAGAAGGTAAAAAACCCACGTTTTCGTGATTTTTACCCTGGGACCCGCAAATTTTTCCATTGCCTTCGTCTTCCTCCTCCATTTTCGCGATTTTGAAGATCTAGGGCTTGCTAGATCTCAAGTTCTTGGTGATTTCAAAGCTTTTCAAGGTCAGATCTACACTTCTCTTGGTAAGAGCTTCACTTTAAGTTAAAATTTTTTTATTTTCACCATGGAAAGCTCTCACATTATTTAGGTTGGAATTTTTGGAGTTCTAAAGAGATTTTGAGATTTCCATGATGAAATTTGCTCTTGCTTGTTTAGAATAGTGTTTGGAGTTTGTTACATTGTTAATTGGGGATTTATTGGAATTTTCTTGAAAATTTTAGAAATTCACATGGCTCCAAGGTTGTGTAAAAGGAAGAGAAAATTGGTTTTTGATGAGGAGAATTTCATTAATTTTAAAGCCCAATTTCACTTGAACTCTTACCTTTACAACAAGAAGTGTATCCAGGATCGAGCTTTTGATAGTCCTGGTAGATCTGTAGAATAGTTAATTGCATAGCGGAACTGGGAGCGATTTTGTTGTTTCACTCGAATGCTATTATGGGAGTTGTTAGAGAGTTCTATTCGAATGTACTTTGGACTGAGACTAAGTATGTGCTTATTAGAGGAAAAATGGTTGCGTTTACTCCTCAGTGTATCACTGCTTTCTATCAGACTCTGGAACCATTTATTTGTGAATATGAAATCTTTTACACTCTAAGGGAGAATATGAAAGAAGTGATTGCTTTTCTGACTGACGGGTGAGGAGAATGGAAAGTTAGTAAAAAACAGTTGATTAACTTCCCTGCCTCCACATTGAATGTTGCTTCAAAAGTTTAGCATTATTTCATTTTTGCAAGACTCTTATCATCTTATCACCATAGCGAAGTTACAAGGGATAGAGCGATTATGAACTATTGTATATAGAAGATTGAAAAGATTGATACTGGAACAATTATTTACAGGAACATTCAAATGATTGCTAGAGGCGAGACCACTGGAGGATTAGGACATCCTGCCTTAGTTCATGCCCTCAGTGTTCAGTCTGAAGTGGTGTTCAGTAGTTCTGAAGATGTGGCAATACCATTGAGACCGATTACAAAGACTATTATCCGTACATACGAGTCTCATGTGGGAGCCGGAGCGAGCGTAGGAGTGCGATATTCCTACTACATGTTATGATGTTCCATCTACATCTGAGCCACCTACCTTATCTGATATTATGGAGCAACTGAGACTACAGAGTGCTAGTTTGGATAGACTCCATGGTCTAATGGATGTATTTGAGGCGAGGAGTGATGTGAATGAAGATTATCTGCAGAAGAGAGTTGAGTTCGATATTGCCTATTATGATGCTCAGGTCAGATTTTTGAGGGGGGAGTCTGAAGTGATATTTTCTACTTGCCCTAGCTATACACCATATAAACTTGACCCTATTGATGACCCTAGTGATGACCATGCTGATCCTGTTGATGGACACCGATAGATTGTTTGTTTCTATTTCTATTTTTCTTGCTCTGTTGTGTTGTACTGATGTGATGTAGTAGATATTTGCTTTTCATGTGATGTGTAACCCTGTTGTTGTACTGTTTTGATGTAGTAGTTATTTATCTTTCATGTTATGTGTAACCTCGTTGATGTACTGTTATGTTGTACTGAAACATTGAAATTGTTAGCTGGACTGTGTAGTACTGTGATGGTTTATTTCATGTTGTAGTGTTTTTTTGGATGTTTAGATGTTTAAAGTTAATTTCTATTTACCCATGAAAATATTTAAAATTGTTATCACTGCTACTAATTTTTTCGTGCCTGCTAGTTGTAAATTTTAACTAATACCTGATAGCTGTTGAAGATTTCAAGATCCCAGCACAGAAAGGTTAGTTTTCTTTTACTCTCAACTATTTCAAATTTACTGAAAATTTTAAGTTTGGGGGAGGGTAGAGAAATACTAACTTGTATTTGTTCTCAATTATTATATTTTAAAAAAATATTAGCATAACTTCTGACAGTTGAACCTCACTGTAAGTAACTAAAACTTTTTATTTTAGTTGAATATTACGGAAGGATAGGATGAAAATTTTTAGTAATATTGATTAATTTTATAGAAGTAAGATATTTGGTATGAAAGGATTTGATTATAGTCAACTATTTAAAGTAAAGAAAACTATATTTTTGAAATGTGAAGGGACTTAAAGTATTGTGTGTTAAGAAGAGATTGTGACTTTATGCTGAATAAGGAAGCTTGTACTTAACTATAAAGTAAGGCAGTATTTCAGGTTTGAACTTTAGAAATTTGGGGGATTTTGATGCAACAAAAATAAATACGGTTTTTGCTAAATAATTTTACCCATTTTTTGATGATATTGCACTTTAAAGAAATGTATTTTTTATGATTTGTTACAGGTATGATGATTTTAGGTGATTGGACTGAAAAGAAGAAAAAAGGAACGAATTCGGAGCAAAAATGAGAAATATGGTGGAAAATAGGTTCTGGCGCCGCCGGTGCCCAAATCTAGAGACTTCAGAAATAATGGCATGATAGAGTGCCGCTGGTGCCTTACCTGGCGCCGCGGGCGCTCGAAGTTGGTGGAATTCAAATTTGAAGAGTTTTGGCGACTTTTTGAAGGGATGCCTATGGAAACTCTTGGGATTTCTTCCTATCTTAGAAGTAACTGCTTTTGGATGAAAATGGTGTGCTTCTTCAGTGGTTCTAGTGTAGTTTTAGTGAGTGTTAAGTGTTAGGGTTTAGGAGAAGTGTGTGTGTAGAGTGAGGATTTGAGAGGAATTCTTCTCTAAGGATTGAAGGAGAAGGAGTAAAGTGAGAGATTCCTTCTTCTTTTCCATTCTAAAGAGAGAATCAAGTGTTGTAAAAAAAGAGAGAAGAGAATTAAAAGTAACTTCAAGGGAAATGCATTGGGGAAGAGAAAGAGATAAGTTGTATTTTCTTTTGTAGTTTGTTTGACTTTTCTTTTATATTTGAAATCCATATTTTATTATATCTTCTCCATGACTTCTGAGTAGTCTCCCTTGTCTTTCTTCTTTTATAGAGATGTGATAATGGATTGATGTGGATTTGATGTTCTCTTAAAGTAATGAAGAAATTGTGATGGTTTTTCATTTCGAACTTAATTTACTTTTTGATTTGGCCAATTGAAATGTTAAAAATATGTTGTTGAACATTAAGTTTGAAAGGATTTAATGTCCTACAAAAATAATGAAAGATCTATTCAATTTCTATGGATGAATTGGGTAGTTCATGGGAATTGAGTGCAAATAAATAGGGAAATATGCTTTGATGGACTTCAATGTGGAGATTTCAGGGTGACAAAATGAAATCCTTAAATTGGTTCCAAGATTAGTAAATAATATCAAAGGTTAGCCTTCGGGTTAAGGGTGAGTGGGAGCTCCGAAGTGAGAGCCGGTATCCTCCCAGCCTAGCCTTAGATTTAGTGACTAAACTTAGGATATGTCAATGTTCTTTTATTGCTTGGAAGAGGGGTACTCTTTTAAGGGTAAAGAATCATCTATGCTTCTATTTGGCACAATAACATAGATAATTGTTCCATATCAATCCACACATCATATTCTCATTGCAAGAGGAAACATACTTTTCTCATATATTGAAAACCTTTCAAATACTTAGTTTAGTGTGTCTGTTAGTTAATTCTGTTTTAATGCTGTTAGAAGTAATTGTAGTTTAGTTAATTGTTACTGTTTTCTACATAGCGTTAGTAGGAGTATGTGGTAAACCTTAAGTGATATTTAAATATTGGGTTTTAGTGCTATATTAAATGCTTTTTTTTACTTTGAACTTCCCTGTGGGATCGATAACCAGGACTCCATTAAAGCCCTGTATTACTTGATACGATATGTATACTTGTGTTGAATGCTTGGACTTAACAAAATAATTATAAATATATAAATTTGAGTTCATAAATTCTTGCAAAATATATGTCCCGTGCATCAGAAGACCTAGACCTATCATCCGAGCTCACACCCTCCTACGAATTTTATCTGAAATCGAGGCTTGTTCCATCGCCAAACTTCTTAAGGGGATGAGATGTACAATATCCCCCGAAATCAAGGATAAAATATTTGAAATGGAAAGACTCGTCCGAGTTTCTGTGAAAGACCGTTTGGGGAAGCATGTTGATACGACTGCTACAGATTATACTACTATAAGCAAGTCAGTCAAGTCCCGGCTGGGTCCGAGAGTACCAACCACCGGTGATCATGAGAAATCCCAAAAGAGAAAGAATAAGAGAAGAGTATTCTCCTCTATACATGGTCTACACTAGGGAGCACACTTCCCCTCGTCACCCCGATGTCCTCGCCAAGACACCTCATCTAGAGATGTCAACTTTTAATAGGAAAGTGTGGTTATCGAGAGGTGTTGTACTTGTACATTATGGAAGGTCTGCTGACCGCAAAATGGATCATGAGTCCAATGTTCCCGTTGCCATTGCCACCATTGCTTCTGAATTTGTTGTAGAAAAGAGTGACAGCACATGGAAACTTACAGATTTAAAGCTGACTAAGAAGAAAACAGTTGATGATAGAGTTCAAAAGCTACAGATAGAAATTTCTGAGTTAGCCAAACAACAAGGGTTGGATATTGATGATGAAGATTACTTCTTGTCAGATTACATGGACGATGAGTTCATGGAAGTTAATATGGTTGAAACTCAGTTCACTTCATTTGTGCGCCATGCTCCTAGTGAGGAGAACATTGCAGATGAGCTGCAGAGGACCATCCTAGCAAGAGATGAACAGATTAACTGTTTGGAGAAGAGAATAGAGGAGATGACCGCCTTCATGACCGCCATGGCTACCCTCCACGGACAGTCACAACCACGACCAACAGAATCTCTTGAGGTTAACCAGCATGAAATTATACACATCATTGATGAAAGAAGGGAGGTTGCTTCAGCAAATGAAGACGAACCACCAAGAAGAGATCTGACTCTAAATCTGCCAGAAAAAGATTTTAAATAGATGATCGAACAACAAGTTCGGGTGGCCTTGGCACAGTCCAAAGGAGGTGCATCAGTTTCAAAGGGTAGACCCTACCTGGAGGAGTTCGATCTAGTTCCTTACCCTAAAGGCTTCGTGCCCCCTACTTTCAAGACGTTCGATGGGACAGGAAATCCTCGTCAGCACATAGCACATTTTAGAGCTAGTTGTTGCAACAAAGGAGGAAGTGAAGCTCTGTTGTTCCGTCAGTTTGTCAGCAGCCTGTCAGGAATAACTTTCGATTGGTATGCTGAGCTTCCCAATGGATCAATAAAGACTTTTGCAGAAATGGAAAACATGTTTGTGAAATGATTCACCGGTGCCCGACATCATGTTACCATAGGAGATCTTGTGGTGGACCGGTAGAAGCCCGACGAGAATTTGGTTGACTACATTCTCAGGTGGAGAAACTTAAGCATTAAATGTGAGCCTCAACTACAAGAACAACATGCAATCGAGATACTTCTCAAAAGCATCTACGGTTTGGTAGCCTTCATGCTTAAGGGTCTCACCATCAAGTCCTTTGAGAAGCTACTCAGTAAAGCTAGTAGCTTACAAGAAGAAGTCAAGTACATGGAGCCTGCAGAAAAGACAAAATCGGCTAAAGCATACGAGAAGAGGTCGAGCTTAGTGGCAACGGTTGACAAAGGAAAGCAACCAATGAGAATTCAGCCAGAGCAGCAATGCAGTCAGGCGCCTCAGTACAGTCTACCTCAATAATATGTTCAGCCTCGTGCATAGTAGAGCAGTCAGTCTATTTAGCAGTAGAGGTCATACAGAACATATGGACGACAGGGTCCAATAATGTCAGAATGGTTGCACAGAAACTACTACTTCAAAGATGACATCGTAGTAAAGATGTTCAGGAATCTAATGAAGAAGCCCAAGTTCAAATTGCCCAAGCTGAAGAAGCTAGAAGAAGTGGACAAGAAGGATCAGCCCAACTTCTGCCCCTACCACAGGATGCTCGAACACACTATAGAAAGCTGCTTCAGTTTCAAGGATTGGCTTGAGCGGAATTGCAAGAAAAGAAATATAACAATACCAAAGGAATACTTGAAAGAACCTGAAAGAGGTTCTATAAACGTGATTTTAACCAAGCTAATCTCTCTGATTGATCCGTACACTCACAAAGGCGGATGGAGCACAATTTGAAATGAGCTCAGGAAAGTCTTGGATCAGATCTACTTTACTGCAAAGAAAATTATTGTCCAGAGTCTACCGCCAGCACAGTTCAAGATTAAAGCTTTGCTAAGGAGGCCGTTGCAGCAAGAATGGAAGAAGAAACGAATTGTGAACGAAATTAAGGACGATAGCGTGAAGGGTAGGATAGAGGCTGTCTCTGTTAGATTGGTTGTTTCGGATTCGAGGGTTAAACCCATCGAACTTCTGACCTTGTTCCATTATCTTTATGCCCCTCCAGGGTCTCATAATGATAATATAAATGATGTTGGCTACGTTCTTGCTGTCTCTAGTGATGACGTAACTAATCACAACCTCACTAACCTCAATTTTGATTCCCAAAATGATCCTCAAATCGTGATTTTTCCTGACAAGAATGTTGACGAAAACAAGGAAGATATCGACAGTACCGGATATGACAACACCGGAAGCAAGGAGCCAGTCCTCAAGTGTAAAGGAGTTCCACTTGCCATCAATGTGGACTTTTCCGATACAGAAGAGCCAGATAAAATAATAGAAGGATCACTGGGTCTAGAAGAAGAAGAAATAATAGAAGTACACTTAAAGAGTGGCAAGGTGCTCCCGCCAAGGATAGCTCCAATAGATAAAGAAAAATAGGCAATTACTCAAGAAGAAGTGTCTCCAGCAATGGAAGAAGTACAAGTTTGAAATGAAATTGAAAATTCAAATAAAGTGGATTACAACGTGCTAGATCATCTTGTGAAGTTGCCATCCAAACTAAACATTGACGACACTCTAATCCTGTCAAAGGAGATGCGAGAAAATTTGATGAAGGCTCTACTTGATCTGGATATTTGCTTATCACAGTTGGCTAGCACATCCTCAGATGGAGTTTGTACTTTAAAAGAACAGCCTGGCACAACCTTCACCGATGAAGATTTGCTACTCGGTACAGCTGATCACAACCATCTGCTCTACATATCCGTCATCATCGGCAGGTTCGTACTTTCCAGAGTGTTAGTGGATTCTGGAGCGTCGCTTAACATAATGAGTTTATGAACACTAGCCTACTTGGACTTCGATGCTCGAGAACAGTCTATGGATAAAATGATGCTAAGAAGATTCAATCAGAAAGGAGAAAGAGCCATTGAGTCTATAACGCTACAAATGAAAGTTAGAAATGTAGTAACAACTACAAAATTCCATGTCATTGAGGCGGATACATCGTTCAATTCGGCCGTAGCTTCACGAGTACAATATGGTCCCGTCGTCACTTCACCAGTGCATCAAGTACTACAAGGACGGACAAGAACATTGCATTAAGGGAGACTTACAACCTTTCTCAATACATGAAGTAGGCATTCACAAAGACGCCACTTACTACCCTCCCCCGAAGAAGATAATACTTTCAAGACAATTTCTGACAAGTAAAGCAGAAATTCAGAAGAACTACGAGAACGAGACCATACAGCTACAGTTCAACGATCTCCCACCGCTTCTTCACAACGAGTTCGTGGAGGTTCTTTTAGCCCACGCATCTGAGGTCGAAGCCGGGGACGTGGTCGAGGAAGAACTTACCAAATTATTGAACGGATGAAGCTGTCGATCAGGATTGAAGTAGAAGAAAGTTCTGAAGAAGATAAAGAAACAATGATGATAAGTCAGAAGAAGTCTCAGTTTGAGATTTCTACGGATGAAACAGAAAAAGACGAATATGAATCAATGTATGATCAGATTAATCATTATGTGCAAGCCATGACTCTAACTCTGATCCATCCTCAAAAAATTGAGAGTATGGAAGTCAAGGAAGTCCATAATGATGGTTTCAAACCGATCAAGTTTTATAAAGCTTCTCCCACTACTTCTGAACCTTGTGTAACTCTCAAAAAAAGTTATTCTAATGAATTAATTAAATTACCTTTTGGTTACTTTTTGCCGTGTGTTCAAAATCTAACTCAACAAGGATATGTACTAAAGCAAATGCCAAAAGATAAGTTAGAATCATTTGAAAAATTGTGGAATACAAAAGGAAAGAAACTCAACTCCAAAGAAGGTCTTGGGTTTGGTACGATCGGACCCGTCGATGACTCAGGATTTTGCATTGTTGTTACTAGTCAGCCAATAGAAGATTGTCTGGACATCCAAGATGAATACAAAGATCAACCAATAGAAGAGGCTCTGCTGGAGTTCAAAGAAGAAATCAAATCAACTGTGGGCAAATTAAAAGAAATTAATCTCGGGACTGAGGAGCAGCCCCGGACAACTTTCATAAGTTCATTGCTCAATGAAGAAGAGGTTACAGACTTGGTCAGGTTACTATCAGAAATTAAAGATTGCTTCGCTTGGAGCTATGACGAGATACCTGGACTATCTCTAGAGGTTGCAGTTCACCGACTAGGAGTGGATCAAAGTACAATACCAGTAAAGCAAGTTACCAGAAGAATGCACCTCAAAATCAAACAGCAAGTTATTGAAGAAAGAAAGAAATTAATAAACGCTAACTTTGTCCGAGAATAATAATATCTGACATGGCTTGCTAACGCCGTGCCTGTAAAGAAGAAAAATGGACAAATTTGAGTGTGTGTCGACTTTAGGGATTTGAATAAAGCATGTTCGAAAGTTGAATTCCCCTTGACAATACCAAAATTAATGGTGGATATTGTGTCGTCACATGAAAATTTCTCCTTTATGGATGGATCGTCAGGTTACAATCAAATCAAGATGTCTCCAGAAGATGCAACGCTTATAACATTCAGAACTCCGATCGGGATTTTCTGCTACACTGTAATGCTATTTGGATTGAAGAACGCAGGAGCAACATACCAAAGAGAAATGACGAAGATTTTCGATGACCTCATTCACAATCAAGTGGAATGCTACGTGGTTGATTTGGTCATCAAGAGCAAAGTAAAGGAAAATCACCTAAATGATTTGAGGATCGTATTTGAATGATTACGACAATACAATCTAAAGATGAATCCATTAAAGTACGCTTTCTGCGTTACCTCTGAGAAATTTCTAGGATTTGTTGTCCGTCATTGTGGAATTGAAATCTACCCAGAAAAGATTAAAGTGATATTAGAAATGTCTCCTCCTAGAACCTTGAAACAATTACAATCTTTTCAAGGAAATTGTCATATCTAAGATGCTTCATATTTAATTTTTCAGGAAGTTTTCTCCCCTTCTCAAATTTAATTCGAAAGGATATCACATTTATTTGGGGGGAGCCATGTCAACGGGCTTTCGAAGATATTAAACGATATCTAATGACACCTCCAGTTTTGGCAGCCCCTATCCCGGGTAGACTGTTGATACTTTATACTGCGGCTTTGGACGAGTCTCTCGGAGCCTTACTTGCACAAGTCAATGATGAGGGTAAGGAAAAAACAATCCTCTACCTGAGTCAACGTGTAATACCTGCAGAAGTAAAGTATCCTCCTTTTGAGAAACATTGTCTAGCTTTGGTTTTCGCAGCTCAAAAGCTTAGACACTACATGTTGTCTCATAAGGTCAACCTAATCTCGAAAGTTAATCCATTGCAATATTTGATGACCCGACCAACACTTTCTGGATGATTAGCATGATGGTCAATGATACTATTGCAATTTGACATAACTTTTGTGCCCCTTCACGCTATCAAAGGGCAAATTCTCTCAGATTTTCTTGCAGCGCACCCACTGCCAGCTGGGTTCCCGCTCAATGACAAACTACCAGAAAAATAGATACTACAAGTAGAGCAGCCCAGTGCCAGACATTGGGAAATGTACTTTGACGGAGCGTCATCAGCCCAAAGAGATAAAGCACAACAGATAGTGATAACAGGTAAAGCAGGAATCAGTTTAATCTTCGTGACTCTGGATCAGGTGATGTTGAGATTCTCATATCATTTTTCAGAGTCGTGTACCAATAATGAAGCGGAGTGCAAAGCTCTAATCACCAGTTTGGAATTAGCAATACTAATGAAAATAATAGACGTTGCCATTTATGGCGACTCACAACTCGTCATTCAGCAAGTGGCAAGACAGTACAAAATTCTGAAATTTAGATTAGAAGAATACCACTGGTACATGATGAAACTACTCAAACAAATTTTGAATGTGATATTCTATAGAATTCCTCGAGCAGACAATGCCCACGCAGAAGCTCTAGCTAAACTTGCTAAATAATTGGCTTGTCCACCCGAAGATTCCACAGATTTTACAGTACAGTGACGTCAGGTTTTGTCACAGATCGACCTCGATAGTCTACACAAGCTTGGAAAAGAAGAGATAGCAACCACAGTGGCGGATGATATAGAAGCTTGGCGTCAGCTGTTGATAGAATATTTGCAAACAGGAAGGTTGCCAGAAGGCAAATTAGTAACGCATCAAATTCAAAAGAGATCTCTCTCATATGCATTAGTTGACGGTGTTCTGTACAGAAGATCCTTCGATCAGATGTGGCTCAGATGCCTCAATAGAGCATAAGCACATAAAATCATCAAAGAAATACATGGCGGATTGTGTGGTGCTCACCAGTCGGGACCAAAGATGAAGATGAAAATCAAGAGACTCGGATACTATGCGGCCGACAATGATGACAGACTGCATGGACATAACAAAGAAATGTCATTAATATCAAGTGCACAGAGTGGTCTTGCACCAACCTCTGAATTTTCTACACCCCACGATTGCCTCGTGGCCATTCGAGTGTTGAGGCACAGATATAGTGGGTACGATAGACCCTCCATCATCGAAAGGACACAGATTCATACTCGCAGCTACAGACTACTTCTCCAAGTGGGTAGAGGCAGTTCCGCTATAGGAAGTTACAACACAACAAGTTCTATAGTTCTTCATGAATCAGGTTATCTATCGCTTCGGTGTGCCGCAGAGGATCATTTCTGACAATTGGTCCACCTTCAAGAGCTCAAAAATCAATAACGTCGTCAAAAGTCTCAGAATAGATTGGAGATACTCTATGATCTATTACCCCAAAGCAAATGGCTTGGCAGAAGCCGTCAATAAGATGCTCATTCAAATTTTAAAGAAGACACTCAACGACAATAGAAGAGCATGGCACAAGAAATTGTTAGAAGCTTTGTGGGCCTACAGGACGACAGTTAAAACACTGACACAGTCTACACCTTATGCACTTACGTACAGGTCTGAGGCAGTCCTTCCACTAGAAGATTAGCTACCGTCACTCCGGATCACCTTCGCTAATAAAATTACAACAGAAGAGAACACCAAACATCGACTGACAGAACAGGAAAGTCTCGAAGGGAAAAGATTTCTTCAATGATAGAATTTGGAACTCTACCAAGAAAAGATGATTCAAGCCCACGATACGTTGGTCTACCTGAGGTTGTTTAAAATTGGTGACCTCGTGCTCATTCTCAGAAGGCCTACTCTTGCACACCACAAGATAGGTGGAAAATTCGAACCGACTTGGGAAGGACCATTTGTGGTGGCAAATGTTTACTCTGGAGGATCGTACCAGTTGGTAGATTTTCAAGGGGAGAGACTCATGTTGCCGATAAATGGACATATCTCAAGAAGTACTATGCAACATGAGGAATCTGAAGAAAAATTTCTGTTCCAATGTAGAATAGGGCCAGCGTCTGTGACTGAGTCCAAATCTTGTAATAAAATGAAGTTAAATAAAATAAAGTAAATTTTCTCACAAAATAAAATACACTGTTAAAAATTCTAAATCTAAAACTCATAAAATTACATTAAATAAGATAATAGCATCAAAATAATTTTAAAACTTACAAAAACTTGAAAGATAATGATTTTTTCCTTGTTCTTGTTTGTGCACAACACCACCCACTGACATTTCCCCTGTTTACTTGTGCAACCGGTGTCGGGTTGCGAGTTGGTGTTTGCTTCCATAAATGGCTTCGACTTTGCATCTTGAAAAAGAACACACAAAGAAGGCAACAAATATGAAGTCGAGGAGGAAGAATGGTCGCAGAGAGACAAGACAGACATCAGGGCACGGAGGAATTGGGGGATTCGTCGACCTACACCTCGTCGACACGAGACATACTCAGGTTTTGTCCATGATCACTACTTTAGAAGGTGGTCTTGTTGCTGCTTCAGTCGAGAGAGCTCCAGATGCACCATTGGCACGTACAAAGAGAAGAAATGCAAATCACCATAAGCATCGTCTCTTGGACAGGATGGAGAGGAGACAGGCTCGGGAGCTAGCCGCCGTGCTATCACCCATTCCAAAAGATTCTTACAATCCTAAAATGAGAGAAACTGACGACAGTGCACTGCGCACCGATACTGAGTCAGAGACCGTAGAGGATCTCATGCCTACAATTAATCTAATGGAAGAAATTTTGACTGGGTGGCTGACTTGCAACTCGGGTTTACCCAGACTACCTACAGTGTCAGGGGCATTTTCAGAATGCCCAGAATGTCATGTTTTATAGCTTGAAGAATATGGCACGTTTGAGACATATGTAGCTGCCTCAATGCTACTCAGGAGCCATGAATATCCTGAGGTAGAGCCGTACGTACCATAGTTTTTCCTACCGCCGCCACTGCCGCGAGGAGTTTCACACTACGTCATGGAAAAGATTAGAAGAATTAGAAAACAAGATATTCAACATTATGAAGACATACAAGAAAAGTTTTTCAATATCCTGGAAGGACTCGAGGTATACACTGATGTATTCTTGAGGAAGTATGAAGAAAAAATTTTGTACTGCATTGACGCTCTACAGGCATTAGGCAGAGTAGACCATTTGAGGCCAAGGACATACACAGAGCCGTCAAAATGGAAAAGAGGAAAGGGCAGAGTCACTATTCAGTGTAGCTGTTGCTATAACTTCACTATAGATCAACAAGGCAATCCCCCGAGGATTTTACAGCATGATGAGGTGGATCCAATGCAACCACAAATTAAATAGATGATAAAGAGAATGGTCGAGTTGAACGTGTTTCCCGAAAACTGTATTCCTAACAGCTGCTTCATAAATATTTATGAGAGTGGGGACTGCATCCCACCTCATATCGACCACCATCACTTCGTGAGACCCTTCTGCATGGTTTTCATTATCAGTGAAAGCAACATCTTGTTTGGACGAGAAATCCAAATTGTCGGACCGGGAGAATTCCATTGTTCTGTTGAAATTTCCGTACCAGTCAGATCAGTGCTGGTATTAAAGGAAATGGAACAGATTTAGTGAAACACTACATCCCAGGTGTTAAAAAGAAAAAGGGTGTCAGTCACTTTCAGAAGAGTGGATGAAGACAAAGCGCCATTTTACTATGAACCAGATCCAGAGCTGGAGAGCCTTCATCCCTTACCACTATGACAGCTGTATCGTCGCCGCAGCAGTCTCAGATAGCACAAATCTACCACCCCCTTCAGCGGGTCATGACAGTTGTTGTCATCACTTTTTGTAGCAGTCAGATGATAGGACATGTCAGCTCTATTCAGTTTTGTACGCATGATCTACTTTTGGATGCTTGTCAGCATAGGATCAGTTGTACTACTTTCAGTAAAATTAATGAAGATTTCTATTTTCAGAAATATCTTTTTCAGTACGACAGTCGAAAGCCGTTGAACCACGTGTTTGGTTCCAAAATGAAAATGACAAAATAATAATGCAGAAGAAAATGATAAATCATAACAAAATGAAATTAACACTTAAAACAAATGAAAATGAAATTGAAATGAAATTAAATTGAAATTTAAAATCAAAATTAAATCAAATGAAACATAATGAAACAAAACAAATCAAAAGAAAATGGCGAATTAAAATAAACAATGATAATATTCGCTTTTTCTCTCTCTCGAGATCTTGAGTGTCTTTACTCATCTTCAAATCTCTCATTTTCACACGTACTCTGCAAAATTTGGCACTTTTTCATATAACACCATTTCTCACAAATCTGAAATATATCGAAATTCTACAAATCTTAAAATGGCTACCAAGCTTGACCGAATTACACCAATTTGCTTTCTTTGAAAGTCAAATGAAATCTCAGGATCAATACCTAAATTCTGATTCATTTCTGTCACCTCTTAGGTTGGATGTGAGTCCTTGAGCTTTCCCTCCTAATGTGACCCATTGGGCCGGATGTGAGTCCTTGAGCTTTCTTCCCCAAAATTCTTGACGATTCCCTAATTTTTCATTTCCCTTGCGAGAAATTTTTCTGCCTTCCATGAAATTCTGGGAACGGAGCTTACTTGTCCGATTCCCCCAAAATTTCCTAATTTTCCATCACCCTTCCGAGAAATTTTTCTGCCTTCCGTGAAATTCCAGGAACAAAGCTTAGTCGTCCGATTCCCCAAAAATTCCTTAATTTTCCATCACCCTTCCGAGAAATTTTCCGCCTCCCATGAAATTCCGGGAATGGAGCTTAGTTGTCCGATCCCCCCAAAATTCCTTATATATTTTTCATTTTTCTTTCGAAAATTTTTTCCACATCCACAAAAATTGCAAGGTCGGTACTGAAATTCTGATTCTCATTTCTGAGGCTAGTACTTAAATTTCAGTTCTCATCCTTCCGAGATTGGTACTGAAATTTAGATTTCCCCTCTGTACTCACTTCTAACTCAAAACTCCCCCACAAGATTAAAATTTAAAATTCCACAAATTCAGAAATTTCCAAGAATTCCATAAAATTTAAAATTAAAATTTAAACTCAAAATTAAATTATAATTTGAAATTCAAAATTTAAATCTGAAATCAAACTCCCAATTATAAATCCAAATTCCAACTCAAATCAATTCTGATTGGACTCCTTCAAAAATTGAAAAGTTTGAAATCGATAGCTTCCCTCATGAAGGTATTCCATTTTCCTTCCTCAGCGGAAACTTCCTCGCTAAATTCTGTGTTTGTCTTGAGTTTTGACTCAGATAATTGTGTTGGTTTTGTTGATCTCATTGGTCAACACCAATACGTGCAGTGTGCTTGCCCAGCACACCACACCTATTGGGGGTCCATTTGTTGACCTCACTTTTTGTTGAGGTATAGTCTTTCTTTAGAATATCCTAGGGTCTAGCCATAGAACTCTCCTGGTGACTTTCTGAGAAGACTAGTCATGTAACCCTACCCATAGAAATTCAAACTTTTCTCCCTTCACTGGGAGTTTTCATACGCATAAGGCCTAACCTCCAGTTATTGGGAGGAAGAGACCAAGCATAAGGAAGCCTAGGGAATGTCTCCTGTAGATGGGCAGGCCATAGAATCCACCCTGGGAGATCTGGAGCTTACACCACACTCACACTACACACTAACAACCCTAAATGAAGCACATCAACTTTTGATCCCCTAACCCTTTGGAAACTCATGTAAGTGGTTTTCCCAATCTCTTAGCCTTAGGCTAGGGTTTGGCTTGCACCAACACATAGAGGACCAAATGAGGGTGATCGTTGGGCCATGGCTCAATCTAAACAATTCCATAGTACTCACCCTCAACAAATCCCCATTTGCCCAAATATTTTAAATTTTTAACCCCAAAAATTGCCAAAATACCCAAAATTCCCAAAATGACCAAAATGCCCCAAAGCCCTAAAATCCCCCAAATTTCTAAAATAACCCAAATTACCCATAATTTCCCAAAAATAATTCCAAAATACCCCCTACGACTCAAATTGACCAAAATTACCCAAAATTGCCAAACTTACAAAAAAAAATCCCTAAAATGACCAAAATGCCCCTCTTAGCCCAAATTTCCAAAAATTCCAAAATTTCCTATAAATTCCCAAAACCTCCCAAATATTCCTAATTTCATTTCTCTCAACTACCACATGACCCAATTTGGCCAATTAGGCCAATTTAACTAAAAGTCCCAATTTGACCCATTTAACCCAAAGATGCCTAAAATAAACCCAATGTCTACCCAATTGATCCCATTCTTACCCAATTGATCTCATTCTTACCCAATTTCAATCCCATCCTTAAGCAAATGATAAAGTTGCCACTTCTAAAATTCAAGAACCTTTTGCTGAGTTCGATCTGAATTCCCATGAAGATTTTCCTTCTGCTAAGAACATGAAAATAACTACTGCCCCCGTCAAGTCAGACATCTCCATGCCGAGGAGAGTTGCTACCTGCCACAGGCTTCGCCATCACTGCACCTACTTTCCCATCTGCCAAAGGGAAAGATATTCTGCATGAAGATGATTCAGAGGATAACTATCTTGCCCCACCGCCAGTCTTTGAAGTTGGCTCAATTTCTAGACCTCCCCTGCTAACCAAATCTCAAAGAAGAAACCATAACTACAGGATTCACAGGGCTGCCAGAATACATGTTACAAATCTAACAGTAATTAATGAGATTCCTTAATAGGAGAAACTCGGTTTACCAGACACCTCTCCTCTTCTTCTAGGTAGTAGGTTCCACTCGTTAGCTGACAATACTGGAGATGAAAGCCTCCATAAGATTGCCGCTATGCTTCCAGCACCACACGGTTGTGATAAGGTGAGGGGAAGGACTACACCTATCATCCGAGCTCACACCCTCTACGAAGGTTATCTGAAATAGAGGGTTGTTCCGTCGCCAAACTTCTTAAGAGGATGGGATGTGCAATAACCCCTGAAATCAAGGATAAAATTTTGGAAATGGAAAGACACATCTGAGTTTTCATCAAAGACCGTTTGGGGAAGCTTGTTGATACAGCTGCTACAGATGATACTACTATAAGCAAGTCAATCAAGTCCAAGCTGGGTCTGAGAGTACCAACCGCCGATGATCATGAGAAATCCGAAAAGAGTGACAGCACAGGGAAACTTACAGATTTAAAGCAGACTAAGAAGTCAAAAGCTTCAGGCAGAAATTTCTGAGTTAGCCAAACAACAAGGATTGGATATTGATGATGAAGATTACTTCCTATCAGATTACATGGATGATGAGTTCATGGAAGTCAATATGGTCGAAACTCGGTCCATGTCATATGCGCGCGATTCTCCTGTTAAGGAGAACACCGCCGATGAGCTGCGAAGGACCGTCCTGAGAATAGATGAACAGATTAACCATCTAGAGAAGAGAATAGAGGAGATGACCTCCGCCATGACTGCCATGGCTACCCTCCACGGACAGTCACAACCACAACCAACAGCATCTTCGGAGGTTAGCCAGCCTGAATTATACACATTGCCGATGAAAGAAGGGAGGTCGCTTCAGCCAATGAAGATTTCTCCTCAAGAAGAGATCCAACTCTGAATCTGCTAGAAAAAAATATTAAACAGATGGTCAAACAGCAAGTTTGGGAGGCCTTGGCTCAGTCTAATGGAGGTGCATCAGTTTCAAAGGGTAGATCCTACCCGGAGGAGTTTGATATCGTTCCTTACCCTAAAGGCTTCATGCCCCCCAACTTTCAAGACATTAAATGGGAAAGGAAATCCTCATCAGTACATAGCACATTTCAGAGCTAGTTGTTGCAATACATGAGGATGTGAAGCTCTGTTGTTCCATCAGTTTGTCAGCAGCCTGTCAGGAATAGCTTTTGATTTGTATGCCGAGATTCCCAATGGATCAATAAAGACATTTTCAGAAATGGAAAACATGTTCGTGAAAATATTCGCCGGTGCCCGACATCATGTTACTATAGGAGATCTCGTGGTGGAGCGGCATAAGTCCGACGAGACTTTGGTTGACTACATTCTCAGGTGGAGAAACATAAGCATGAAATGCGAGCCTTAGCTATAATAACAACACACGATCGAGACACTACTCAAAAGTATCTGATCCATGAAAAAAAAAAACTATTTTAATGCCTTGATTTTTATCAAATTCTTAAGGATATTATGCTTTAATGAAAGGTATTTTTGTGTTTTGGATGTAGGTGATGCAAAAATGTTCAAGAAAGAAAAAATGATGAAAAAGGAGCAAAAAGGAGCAAAAATGGAGCCAAAATGCAAAATTGTCAAAATAATTGGCCTGGCGCCTAGGCGCCAGAATCCAGCGCCTATGCGCCAGAATCCGGCGCCTAAGCGCCAGTTCGATACAGAATTCTGTAAGATTTTTGAGAACTTTTGGACAGTTATTTTGATGGTTTTAGCGATTATTGGACCATCTAGAAGATTGGCAGTTATTACTGGATTATAGGAAATGTGATACATTTTATTTGGACGCTTGGAAACGGTTAGGATCGCGAAGAGGTGCAATCCAAAGTGAAGAGGTGCGAAGAACTGGACGTGGAGTCCGGTGCCTAAGCGCCAGATTCCGGTGCCTAAGCGCTAGACACACCATCTAGAAGATTCATTAAAACTGAACACATTTTGAAGAGAAGCCTCAAGGAAACCCTTGAAGCCTATAATTAGGAGGCTACTCCATTAGAGAAATATGCTCAAGGCCCAAGGCCCAAGGCCCAAGGCCCAAGGCCCAAGGCCCAAGGTCCAAAATTAGAGAGACACCCAACCTACTCTCCTAGCCCCATAGTTCCATTTATAGAGAGAAATTTGATAAATATTTTAAGGGCCATATTTATAGTTTCTTTTATTAATTAGTGAGTTTATTTAGAGTTTGTATATAGTGTATTTGAAGAGTCTGTGCTTTTAAAGTCTATTTACTTTGGAGTCAGAAGGATTCAGAGGTTCAATTGGACAAACACTTGAGATAAGTATTTGTATTTTAATTCAATGTTTTATTTATATGTTTTGTTGTTTAAATTCAATGTGTTATGAGTAGTTACTTTTTTTCTCCTTTCAATTATGAAATGATAAATAAGATAATATAAAATTTGTTGGAGAATTAAAAACTATATATATATTTTAAACATTGTGATGATATTAATACTGGATATTAATTTACTATTTAAATTGGCCATTTAAATTATTAAAATCTGTTGAAGAGTTTTGAGACCTAGAAGGAGATGAATTCTTAGCTAGTAAATATCACATGAATCCTTGGGTATTAGAAGACCTTGCACGGGTTATTCATGGTGAAGTGCAAATAAATAGGAATATAATATTTAATGGGTGTAGAATTGATAAGTTTTTAGAGTGACAGGCTAAATTCTTGTAATTTGATTTATAGAGAAGGAAAGGGTCACTAGTAGGGCCGACCATAGCCACCCTTGGACATCTAGTAGTGTGAGCCTAGATTAACTCGTTCTACTAACAATACATCCAGACCTGATCTATAGATTAGCCAATGTTCTTTATACTATCGAGCAAAGGTAAAGAATAGGAATGCTTCTATTTGGCACAATACCAAAAATTTATATTCTCCACAAATATTACATTATCTAAAATGTCTTGGATTAATTGAAAGGAAAAAAGTTGTTTGCTTATTTTTATATAGATCAATCATTACTTTATTACTGATTTATTTCTGCATCTAGTATATTAAATATCAACTTTTTAACTTTAAAAGAAATACATAAAAATAAAATCAAATAATTTAAAAGAAAAATCTATAATCTTCCTCGTGGGATCGATACTGGGGTCTTTATTTAAAGCCCTATATTACTTTAAGCTATACATATACTTGCGTAGTACCCCCAGTGTGTAAAATATTTTCCATAAAATTATATTTATATACACTAGCCACTATTATTATTTAACTCAAAGTATTGGCTATAACATATTTTTGATAGCATAAATTACTGCATTGTTTGGCGATTGCAAACCAAGTTTTTGGTGCATTGTTGCGGATCGAGGGTCAAGTTTTTAGCGCCGTTGTCGGGGAGGCAAAATTTATAGATTTTAAATATTTTATTTTATTTATTTCTTTTATTGTAAAAAATATAAAATACAAAAATATTTAAAAAAACAAAAAATAAATAAATATAAAAAATTATTTTATTTCTTGTTATTTTATTTTTATTTACTTTTTATGCGTAGTTTTGGATCTGAAGGATTATTACCTTTAGATTCTGAATTAGAAAGAACTGTTAGAAGAATTAAAAAAGGAAAATAAATTCAAAAATATCAAGAGATGGCTAATTTACATAATAATATACAAAATCTAATTGAAATTAATGAACAAAATGTTTACAAACCATTAAGGGATTATGCTAACCCTACAGTTGATGAACTTCATAGTAGTATTCAAATACCTACTGTAGATGCTAATTCTTTTGAGCTTAAACTGTCTATTATTCAATTGTTTCAAAATAATGAATTTGGGGGAACACCAAATGAGGATCCAAATTTACACCTTGCTAGTTTTTTAGAACTTTGTGCTACCTTTAAATATAACAATGTTTCTGATGATGCTATTAGACTTAGACTCCTTCCTTTTTCTTTAAGAGATAAAGCAAAGATGTGTTTGAACTCATTAGCAAGAGGTTCTATTAGAACATGGACTGAAATGACACAAAAATTCCTTGCTAAATATTTTCCTCCTTCTAAAACTGCTAAATTAAGGAATGATATTAATTCATTTAGTCAATTTGACGGGGAGACAATTTATGAAACTTGGGAAAGATTTAAAGAACTATTAAGAAAGTGTCCTCATCATGCTTTACCTGATTGGTTAATTATTCAAACATTTTATAACGGACTTATTGGATCTCTTAAATCAACTATTGATGCTGCTGCTGGAGATTCCTTAACGGCTAAATCATTTGAAGAAGCTTATGCTTTAATTGAAGAAATGGCTAACAATAATTTTCAATGGCCTTCTGAAAGGATTAATCCTAAAAGAATGGCAAGTATTCATGATAACGAAGCCTTTTCTATCTTAGCTTCACAAGTAGCTGCAATATCTAAGAAATTAGATAATTTTGCTATTAATATATCACATAACAACTCTACTAATAATGAAGATTCTCAAACTATTGAAACTTTACAAGCTATTGCTTGGAAAAATCACCCTAATTTTAACTGGAATAATTCACAACAATAATGGGGTAATAATCAATCCCATCCAACAAGAAATTGAAACAATTAAGAAAATTCAAACTATAAACCACTTGGATTTAATAATGAACAACAAAAGTTATCTATAGAAGATTTAATTTTACAACTAAGTAATCAGATACAAAATCAAAACACTGCTATTCATAATATTGAGAATCAAATGGGACAATTCGCTAATTTAATTAATTACAAACCTCCAGGAACACTTCCTAGTAATGTTGAAATCAATCCAAAAGAAACTGGAAAAGAACATGAACATGTTAAAGCTGTGCAACTTAGAAGTGGAAAGGAATTAAAAGAAAGAATGCATAATGAAATTGAAAATGTGATTGAGGTTGAAGAGATTGAAAAACCTAAAGAAACTCCTTCTTCTAGTCAAGATTAAACTGTTATTCCTTGTAATGTAGAAGTTAAAAAACCACCATCACCTTTTCCTCAGAGACTAAAACAATAGAAGCTTGATCATCAATTTTCTATGTTCTTTGAAATTTTTAAGAAACTTACCATTAACATACCTTTTGCTGAAGCTTTGGAACAGATGCCAACTTTTGCAAAATTTATGAAGGATATTTTAAGTAAGAAACAAAAATTTGAAACTTTTGAAATTGTTGCATTAAGTGAACAATGTAGAGAAATAATTCAAAATAAATTACCTCAGAAACATAAAGATCCTCGAAGTTTTACTATACCTTGTGCTATTGGAGAAAAATTTTGTGGAAAAGCTTTATGTGATTTAGGAGCAAGTATTAATCTCATGCCATTTTCTATTTTTCAAAGGTTGAATTTAGGACAGATTACTCCCACCACTGTAACCCTTCAGTTAGCTGATAGATCTATCACTTACCCTAAAGGAGTTATATAGGATGTTCTTGTTAAAGTGGATAAATTTATTTTCTCCGTGGATTTCATTGTACTTGATATGGAAGAAGATAAAGAAATACCAATTATTTTAGGGAGACCTTTTCTAGCTTCCGGATGAGCTATGATTGATGTGCAAAAAGGAGAATTAACCATAAGAGTTAATGATCAAGAGATTAAATTCAATGTTCTTAAATCAATGAAGTACCATGATAAAGAAAAATGCTATCGAATGGATATTATTAATTATATAATTGAAAAACATTATCAAGAAAGATGTAAAGTCATTTTTGAAGAAAAGAATTGAATTATTAACTGATGAAAATGAAGAACTAAAAGAAGAAGAATTATTTAAAGAAACTCATTATATTAAAGATAACTAGGAAATTTTGGACATAACACAAAATGAGATACTTTTACCCTCAATTAAAAAAGCCCCTGAACTGGAATTAAAAATGTTAACTGCACATTTAAAGTATGCTTTTCTTTGAAATTCATTAACTTTACCTGTTATTATTTCTTCTAAACTAAGTTTAGAACAAGAAGAAAAATTAATAGGAGTGTTAAGGAATTATAAGAAAGCTTTTGGTTGGACTATTGCTGATATAAAAGGAATAAGCCCTTCCATCTGTATGTATAGAATTTTAATGGAAGAAGATTTTAAACCTACTATTGAACCTCAAAGAAGATTAAATCCTTCATGAAAGAGGTTGTTAAAAAAGAAATTTTAAAATGTTTAGATGCTGAAATTATTTATCCTATTTTGGATAGCCAATGGGTAAGTCCTATTCATTGTGTTCCGAAGAAAGGAGGAGTAACTGTCATTATCAATGATAAAAATGAACTAATTCCTACAAGACAAGTTACTGGATGGCGAATTTGCATTGATTATTGGAAATTAAATGACGCCACTAGAAAGGATCATTTTCCTTTACCTTTCTTGGATCAAATGCTTGATAAATTAGCTGGACACTCATATTTTTGTTTTCTGGATGGATATTCTAGTTATCATCAATTACCTGTCGCTCTTGAGGACCAAGAGAAAACAACTTTTACAAGTCCTTATGGAACATTTGCTTTTAAAAGAATGCCTTTCGGTTTATGTAATGCACCTGTAACTTTTCAAAGATATATGATGTCAATATTTTGTGATTTGATTGACAAAGAAATTGAAATATTTATGGACAATTTTTCAATCTTTGGAACTTATTTTGAATCTTGTTTGGAAAACATTTCCAAAGTTTTGAAAAGATGTGAAGAAACAAATTTAGTTTTGAACTGGGAAAAATGTCAATTTATGGTCACAGAAGGCATTGTACTTGGTCACAAAATTTCACAAAAAGGGATGGAAGTTGATCAAGAAAAAATGAAAATTATTGCTGAATTGCAACCACCTACTATTGTTACTGTTATGAGAAGTTTTCTGGGTCGTGCTGGATTTTATAGAAGATATATAAAGAATTTTTCTAAAATTGCTAAACCTCTTTGTCATTTATTGGAAAAAGAAGCTAAATTTGAATTTAATGAAGACTGTGTTAATGTTTTAAATATTTTAAAAGAAAAATTAATAACTGCACCTATAATTATTGCACCGAATTGGAATAAACCCTTTAAATTAATGTGTGATGCAAGTGATGTTGTAATTGGAGCTGTATTGGGACAAAAATATGAGAAAATTTTCAAAGTTATATATTATGCTAGTAAAACTCTTACTGAAACTCAAAGAAATTACACTACTACTGAGAAAGAGCTTTTAGCTATAGACTATACCTTGGATAAATTTAGACCTTATCTTCTTGGTACCAAATACATAATTCATACTGATCATTCTGCTATTAAATATTTAATGTCAAAAAAAGATGCTAAGCCTAGACTGATAAGATGGGTTTTACTTCTATAAGAATTTGATTTTCAAATATTGGATAGAAAAGGAACTGATAACCAAATTGTTGATCATTTATCTAGAATTAAGAATGATGTTATTACTGAAGAAAATTAAATGAGAAATTTCCTGATGAACATTTATATGATAGTCAAGGATGCCAAACACCTTGGTATGCGGATATATTTAACTATTTAGTTAGCAATATTCTACCTTATGGATTGAATAACAAATATATTAAGAAATTTAAAAATGATGCTAAATCTTATATTTGGGAAGATCCTCATTTATTTAAATTAGGAAGAGATTCTGTAATTCGAAGATGTGTACCTTATGAAGAAACTTTTGCTATTATTCAAAAATGTCATGATTCCGATTATGGAGGACACTTTGGAGTAGATAAAACTGAATTTAAAATTTTAAATTCAGGATTTTATTGTCCTACCTTGTTCAAAGATGTGAGACATTATGTGAAAACATGTGATCGATGTCAAAGGATGGGAAGTATATCTAGAAAAGATGAAATGCCTTTAGACTATATATTGGAAGTTGAAATTTTTGATATATGGGGTTTCGACTTTAAGGGACCATTTGTACCATCATATGAAAAGATTTATATTTTATTAGCAGTTAATTATGTTTCAAAGTGGATTGAAGCTGTAGCTTTACCTAACTGTGATTCCAAAAGTGTTTCAAAATTTTTAAAGAAAATGATTTTTTCATGATTTGGAATGCCTAAGGTAATTATCACAGATGGTGGAAGTCATTTTAGAAATATAAGAATTCAATCATTACTGGAAAAATTTGGAATCAAACACAGAATTGCAACTGCGTATCACCCTCAAACAAGTGGAATGGCTGAAGTATCAAATAGAGAAATTAAAAGAATTTTAGAGAAGACTGTTAATCCTCAAAGAATTAATTGGGTTCATAGACTTGATTCTGCATTATGGGCTTATAGAACAGCTTATAAGACACCAATCGGAATGTCACCTTACAGTTAATTTATGGTAAACATTGTCACTTACCTGTTGAACTTGAACATAAAGCTTATTGGGAGATAATGGAGTTTTATTTTGATTTTAATATTGCAGGAGAAAAATGATTATTACAATTAAATGAGATGGATGAAATAAGAAATGAATCATATGAAAACGTAAAAATTTATAAAGAGAATATGAAGATATTACATGATAAAAAGATTTCAGGAAAAATATTCGAGCCAAGACAATAAGTATTATTATTTAATACTTGTTTAAGACTTTTTCCTAGAAAATTAAGATCTAGATGGATGTGACCATATATAATTGAGAAAGTATACCATTATGGACCTGTGGATGTTAAAGACCCCAAAACAAGAAAAATATTTAAAGTTAATGGATTAAGAATGAAGCCTTATTTGGGAGACATTAAAATGATTTATAAAGAGGATTACGAGTTAAGTCAACCTGATTAAAGGCTTATTTAGGTCAGGCTGACGACGTTAAACCAAGCGCTTTGTGGGATGCAACCCATAGTTATTTTTGTGTGTTTTTACATTTTCAATGTAAGGTTATGCATCGGTCTTGACTAATTTTATATAAATTTAGAAAATTGGATGCTAACAAGTCTTCATTGACTTAAGCTAAAAATTATCTCGAAGTATATAAAGTTTAGACTTTGGATCACTCCATTTCATATGTGAGTAAAAAGGAGATGAAGTTAACCTTCATTATGATTGTTTATAATTTGTGTTACTAAGTTTATATTTATCTTACCATTCTAATTTACCTATTTTGCAGAACGAAACTTTGAAAATTGACGATAGGCAAAACGGAGTCGAACATGGTTTCGGCGCCTAGGTGCCAGAATTCCGCCTAAGCGCCAGAATAAACTGTGTATCGATGGGTCCGGCGCCTAGGTGCCAGATTTGGCGCCTAAGCGCCACAGTTATTGGATCATGTAAAAATCGAAAATTTTTAGTTTTTCACACGATTTTCTCCTTTAAATTACCCCATCTTCATCCCCAATCCCTGATCAACCAAAATTACGACCTAGACACTTCATTCTTGAGAGATTAGAGAGGATTTTTGAAGAAATGGAGAGAAGAAATCTTGGAGAAGAGGCTAGGGACAAAGGTTCAAAGGATCCTCAACCCTACTTCAATGGTTTTATCGCTGTAAGTTTGGAGAAAAATTCAAGTCGTCTACATAAAATTGAAGTAGAATTCAAAAGTATTGGAGATCGCCTCCATGAGATGTATTAGCAAATTGAACATCTGGAATGGCAGGAGAAGCTTCAATTCGATCATCTCACAGCCTATCAGGATGCTCAAGTGGAGATGTATGCAAAGAACAAATGAATCGACGAGAAAACGACCATGAATTTTTTGAGAGCGTTAGTATTCTTTCCAAGTAGGCCGAGTAATCTTAATTGTGAAGAGAATGGAAATTTTAAATTCGAAGATTAGATAGTTATTGTGGTGTGATCTAGACTTTTATTAGTGTGTCGTTGTATCGATTTAGTAAATCGATTGAATTGTTTGTATGTTTGATTTATTGTTCAATGTGTGTTGTATTTGCTTTGAAATTGTGTAGTTTGATTGTTTGTTAGGACTTGAATCATATTACTATACTTATCTTTATTGTATTGAGCCAAAATTGAAGATTATGAGTGGAATTAGATAGGTTTGATTTAAAACTTGTGTTTAATTGGTGGATTTAATTTTTCATTTTTAAAATTTTTGGAAAATATTTTGGAAGTTGGAAACTGAAGCACTACTCTAATATGAGTAATTGGAAGTTGAATTTATGAGTTTTGGTGGAAAATAAAATTTTTAAAGTGATTTTTGTGAAAGGTGAGTCTGGCACCTAGGCACCAGAATTCGGCGACTAGGCGCCGATCAGCCTGCTTACCGAAAATTAGCATTTAAACCCCATTAGCCATGGTTGACGCCTAAGCTTCATCCCCTTCCTCTTTTTCGCGAAAACCCACCCTCTAGATCCATTTTGAGGTCAAAAGATCAAGTTTTTGAGCCCGAAATCACTTGATTTCTTCATCTCGAGGTCAATTCTACCTTCTAATCCATTTATTTTTTATTCTTACCATACTTTTTCCTATTTTTTCCTAAAAACCAAAATTTTGAGAAAAATTTTGATTTTTAGAGTTTCTCCATGGATTCTCAAACTCATTTTAAGTTTCTGAAGCTTACAAAGAGTTTAAATCTTTGATTCCTTAATTTCTTTGTGTTTTATTTCACATTTAGATGACACTAAAATCTAAGCGAGGATAGGCACGAGAAAATTTCGACAGCAACAAGTTTTCAACTGCGGCAGCGCATTTTCGTTATCACAAATTTGCGACGTCAAGAAAGTTTGTCTTGGAGCACAGTTTTTACAATCCAGGTGAAATGATCGAGAACACAATCGTTGCACACAACTAGCAACGATTCTGTTATTTCATTGCTTTTGCCATCATTCCTACTGTACGCGAGTTTTATGCCAACTTTTTGGATGCGAAAGACTATGAAGTCTTCGTTAGAGGTGTCGGAGTAGGATTTAATTTTGAACGGATCAATATTTTCTACGACCTGCCACCTACCATTGAGTGCTACTATTATGGTTTATGTCCATCTGAGGGAGATCTTGAAATGATTATTGCATATCTAACTGATGACACTTGAACTTGGAAGATCTGGAACGACAAACGGGTAAACATCAAGTCTTCTAAGCTAAATGGTATTTCAAAGACATGGCATTATTTTATTTTTGCTAGACTTCTACTTCCAACCACCTGAGCGAAGTTATCAGAGATCGAGCTATCATGAACTACGACATTCAGGAGAGGAAGCCGAGATGTTGGCAGTATTATTTATGATTTAGTGGAATCTATTGCTAGATCCAGCACTTCTGTAGGATTAGGATTCCCATCCTTGATTCATTTTTTATGCATGGGCAATGGAGTTTCAGTTGATATATCAGAGAAGTCGAAGAATACAAAGCCAATTAGGCAGGAGAGTGTTAGCATTTATGATCGTCTTCGAGGGAAGAGATCTACTGGTCCTTCTACTTCTGTACCTACTCCAGGTAGAGCTTCTACTTCTAAACCTTCTACTTCTACTACTGAGCCACCATCTAGTTTCTGAGAATCGATGCATGATCAATTTCTGGAGCAGCAGAATGAGTTATTTCTAACTCACTGCAGAGTAGATACTATAGACAAGAAGATTGATCATCTAGCTGATTATACCCATAGGAAAAGTGATTATGATGCTGAGTATTCAGAGTCTTTAGTGAGATTCTTGAAGGGTGAGCATGATGTTCAGTTTCCTACTTATCCTAGATTTACACTGTATGTTGATCCAAAGGATGTGGAGTTTTCTTTTGGTGATGACGATGATGAGGCTAGAGATAGTGATTAGTAGCTTGATTTACCTCTGAGATGTGCTGATTCTGTTGTTAGTTTATTTCTTGTTTGCTATTATTGTTCGTTGTTTGTTGTTTGTTGTTTGTTAGTGTAGATTTGTTTATGAAACTTTGTGTGGATTGTTTGATGTTGAGACTATTTTAGATTTTTAGTGTATTGTGTTGAAGACTGAAATTTCGATGAATTAATGTTTGTTTCTGTTTCAGCCTACTTTTTAGTATTCTTAAATAGTTAGTAATGTTGTTCTGTTTATGTTACTATGAGTAGTATAGTCATTTAATTCAGCTACTGATATAAAATAGATGAAAAAAAATTAGCCTGCTTACTTTTATATATGCTTCGTTATTTCAGTAATATTCATAATAAGCATGTGTAGAAGTAAATTTTTCTTTTTAGACTGTTTTTACATACTTATAAAATTCCTTTTTAAATTATACCTTTCTTTCTCTCATACTTTAAATTTTTTTTTCATGATATACCAAAACTTAAGTTTGGGGGAAGGGAAAATACATGCAAATTTAAATTTTATTTGTCCTTAATGAACTAATATTTTCTAAAAAAAATATTAACAAAACATAAGGAATGAAGAATCTATTTAAGATCATTTATATTTTTTAAATTATAAATAATTTAGTAGACTTAAACAAAATTTTAATAACTTTGATTGATTTTAAGAATATAATTATTGAACTTAAAGAAGAGTAATATTAGGAAAATTTTCTATTCATAGTAAAAATAATTGAATTTTAGAAGTATTAATAAATCAAAAATTATAACTTGAAAAAGAAAAGATTGAAATTCTTTTTGAAATCTATTCATGTTATAGTAATTAAGTGAAAATGTATAAGTTTGAAAATGTAAGTTAAGGATAGCGAAGTTCAAAACCATTAACAGGCTATCCAGATATAGTAATCATCTCTATAAAAAAAAAGAGAGAGGAGAAGCTTGAGGAGATGTCTAATCAAAAATTGGCTTCACTTTAATTAGCTTATAAGAAAAAAAATTTGATTACATATTTTACTTAATTTTTATGCATGTACCTTTATTAGAAAAGATTTTCATGAAGATCTTTTTCTTGTAAATAATTTATGTGATCTTAATATAATAAACTACAATTATTTTCGAAGTGAATGAAAAATTTTTGAAATCTTATGATTTGGTAGTTAAATGTTCTTTAAATTCTTAAAATTACACTTAGTAAAATTTGGTTAATGATTTACTAAAGCCTTTATAAAATCAAAAATTATAAGAAATCTTAAATATTTACCTTTTATTCCAACTGTTATACATTTTATATAGTAAAAAGTGTTACTTGAGGACAAGTAATGTTTAAGTTTGGGGGATTTTGATCCATGAAAAAAATACCTATTTTTATGCCTTGATTTTTATCAAATTCTTAAGGATATTATGCTTTAATGAAAGATATTTTTGTGTTTTGGATGTAGATGATGCAAAAATGTTCAAGAAAGAAAAAAAGATGAAAAAGGAGCAAAAAGGAGCAAAAATGGAGCCAAAATACAAAATTGTCAAAATAATTGGCCTGGCGCCTAGGCGCCAGAATCCGGTGCCTACGCGCCAGTTTGATACAGAATTCTGTAAGATTTTTGATGACTTTTAGACGTTTATTTTGACGGTGTTAGTGGTTATTGAACCATCTAGAAGGTTGGCAGTTATTCCTGAATTATATGACATGTGATACATTATATTTGGACGCTTGGAAATGATTAGGATCGTGAAGACGTGCGATCCAAAGTGAAGAGGTGCGAAGAACTGGACGTGGAGTCCGGCGCCTAGGCGCCAGACACACCTTCTAGAAGATTCATTGAACCTGGACACATTTTGAAGAGATGCCTCAAGGCAACCCTTGTAGCCTATAAATAGGAGGCTACTCCTTCAGAGAAAAACGCTCAAGGCCCAAGGCCCAAGGCCCAAGGCCCAAGGCCCAAAATTAGAAAGACACCCAACCTAGTCCCCTAGCCCCATAGTTCTATTTATAGAGAGAAATTAGAGAAATATTTTAAGGGCCATATTTAAAGTTTCTTTTATTAATTAGTGAGTTTATTTAGAGTTTGTATTGAGAGTATTTGAAGAGTCGGTGCTTTTGAAGTTTATTTAATTTGGAGTCAGAAGGATTCAGAGGTTCAATTGGAGAAACACTTGAGATAAGTATTTGTATTTTGATTCAAAGTTTTATTTATATGTTTTGTTAAATTCAATGTGTTCTGAGTAGTTAATTTACTTTCTCCTTTCAATTATGAAAAGATAAATAAGATAATATAAAATTCGTTGGAGAATTAAAAACTTTATATATATTTTAAAAATTGTGATGATATTAATACCGGATCTTAATTTACTATTTAAATTATTAAAATCTGTTGAAGAGTTTTGAGACCTAGAAGGAGATGAATTCTTAACTAGTAGATATCACATGAATCCTTGGGTAGTAGAAGGCCTTGCGCGGGTTATTCAAGGTGAAGTGCAAATAAATAGGAAGATAATATTTAATGGGCGTAGAATTGATAAGTTTTTAGAGTGACAGGCTAAATTCTTGTAATTTGATTTATAGAGAAGGAAAGGGTCACTAGTAGGGCTGACCATAGCCACCCTTGGACATCTAGTAGTGTGAGCCTAGATTAACCCATTCTACTAACAATACATCCAAACCTGATCTATAGATTAGCCAATGTTCTTTATACTATTGAGGGAAGGTAAAGAATAGGAATGCTTCTATTTGGCATAATACCATAAATTTATATTCTCCACGAATACTACATTATCTAAAAAGTCTTGGATTATTTGAAAGGAAGAAAATTGTTTGCTTATTTTTATTTACATCATTCATTACTTTATTACTACTTTATTTTTGCATCTAGTAAATTAAATATCAACTTTTTAACTTTAAAAGAAATACATAAAAATAAAAGCAAAATATTTAAAAGAAAAATCTATAATCCTCCTCGTGGGATCGATATTGGGGTCTTTATTTAAAGCACTATATTACTTGAAGCGATACGTATACTTGCGTAGTACCGCTAGTGTGTAAAATATTTTCCATAAAATTATATTTATATACACTAGCCACTATTATTATTTAAGTCGAAGTATTGGCTATAACATATTTTTGATAACATAAATTACTGCATTGTTTGGCGATTGCAAACCAAGTTTTTGGTGCATTGCTGCGGATCGAGGGTCAGTATCCACGGTCCAGTAGCCTTCATGCTTAAGGGTCTCACCATCAAGTCCTTTGAGAAGCTACTCAGTAAAGCCAACAACCTACAAGAAGAAGTCAAGCACATGGAGCCTGCAGAAGAGATAAAAAAGACAAAATCAGCTAAGGAATACGAGAAGAGGTCAGGCTTAGTGGCAATTGTCAACAAAAGAAAGTAACCAATGAGAATTCAGCCGGAGTAGTAACACAGCCAGTTGCCTCAGTACAGTCAGCCTCAGCAATATGGTCAGCCTCGTGCACAGCAGAGCAGTCAGTCTAGTCAGCAGCAGAGGTCATACAGAACAGATGGACGATAGGGTCCAACAATGTCAGAATGGCTGCGCAGAAACTACTCCTTCAAAGATGATGTGTAGCAAAGTTGTTCAGGATTGTAATGAAGAAGCCCGAGTTCAGATTGACCAAGCTGAAGAAACCGGAAGAAGTGGACAAGAAGGATCAGCCGAACTTCTGCCCCTACCACAGGATGCGCGGACACACTATAGAAAGCTGCTTCAGTTTCAAGGATTGGCTTGAGCGAAATTACAAGGAAGGAAATTTAACAATACCAAAGGAATACTTGAAAGAATCTGAAAGAGGTTCTATAAATGTGATTTCAGCCGAGCCAATCTCTTCTATTGATCCATACACCAGCAAAGGCAGATGGAGGACAATTTTGAACGAGCTCAAGAAAGTCCTGGATCAGATCTAGTCTACTCCAAAGAAAACTGCTGTCCAAAGTCTACCGCCAGCCTAGTTCAAGATCAAAGCTTCGATATGAAGGCCACCGCGACAAAAATGGAAGAAGAAATGAATTGTGAATGAATTTAAGGATGATAGCATTAAGGGTAGGATAGAGGCTGCCTCTGTTAGATTGGTTGTTTCAGATTCGAGGGTGAAACCCCTCGAATCCCTGACCTTGTTCCATTATCTTTATGCCTGATGTTGGATACGTTCTTACTGTCTCTAGTGATGAAGTAACTAATCACAACCTCTCTAAACCTGATTTTGATTCCCAAAATGATCCTCAAATCGTGATTGTTCCCAACAGGAATGTTGATAAAAATAAAGAAGATATCGACAATACCGGATATGACAGCACCGGAAGCGAGGAGCCAGTCCTCGACTGCAAAGGAGCTCCACTTGCCATCAATGTGGACTTTTCAGATACAGAAGAGCCAGATACAATAATAGAAGGATCTCTGGGTCTAGAAGAAGAAGAAATAATAGAAGTACACTTGAGGAGTGGCAAGGTGCTACCGCTAAGGACAATAAAGGAAAATATGCAATTACTCAATAACAAGTGTCTCCAACAATGGAAGAAGTACAAGTTCGAATTAAAATTAAAAATTCAAATAAAGTGGATTACAACATGCTAGCTCATCTTAAAAAGTTGCCAACCAAACTAAGCATTTACGACGCTCTGATTCTGTCAAAGGAGATGCGAGAAAATTTGTTCAAGGCTCTACTTGATCCGGATATTTTCTTAGCACAGTTGGCTAGCACATCCTCAGATGGAGTTTGCACTTTCAAAGAACAGCCTGGCTTAACCTTCACCAATGAAGATTTTCTACTCGGTACAGTCGATCACAACCGTCCGCTCTACATTTCCGTCATCATCGACAGGTTCGTACTTTCCAGAGTGTTAGTGGATCCTAGAGCATCACTCAACATAATTAGTTTACGAACAATAGCCTACTTGGACATCGACGCTCGAGAACTTTCTATGGAAAAAATGATGCTAAGAGGATTCAATCAGAAAGGAGAAAGAGCCCTTAGGTCTATAACACTATAAATGAAAGTTGGAAATGTAGTAACAACTGCAAAATTCCATGTCATCGATGCGGATACATCGTTCAATACCCTGCTTAGTCGGCCGTTGCTTCACAAGTACAATATGGTCCCGTCGTCGCTTCACCAGTGCATCATATACTACAAGGACGGACAAGAACATTTCATTAAGGGAGACTTACAACCTTTCTAATTACATGAAGTAGACATTCATGAAGACACCGCCTACTACACTCTTTTGAAGAAGACAATACTTTCAAGAAAAATTGTGACAAGTAAGGAAGAGGATTTAGAAGAACTAAGAGAACAAGACTATACAGCTCCAGTTCAATGATCTCCCACCGCTCCTTCACGATGAGTTTGTGGAGGTTCTTTTAGCCCACGCATCCGAGGTCGAGGCCGGGGACGTGGTCGAGGAAGAACATACCAGATTGTTGAATGGATAAAGCCACCAATCAGTCTTGAGTAGAAGGAAGCTCCGAAGAAGATAAAGAAACAATGATGATAAGTCAGAAGAAGCCTCAGCTCGAGATTTCTACGGATGACACAGAAAAAAATGAATATGAATCAATGTATGATCGGATTAATCATTATGTGAAAGTCATGACTCTAAATCTGATCCATCCTCAAAAAATTGAGAGTATGGAAGTCAAGGAAGTCCATAATGATGGTTTCAAACCGATAAAGTTTTATAAAGTTTATCCTTCTACTTCGGAACCTTGTATAACTCTCGAAAAAGCGATTCTAAAGAATTAATGGATTTACCTTTTGGTTTCTTTTCACCGTGTGTTCGAAAGCTAACTCAACAAGGATATGTGCCAAAGCAAATGCTAAAAAGTAAGTTACAATCATTTGAAAAATTATGAAATACAAAAGGAAAGAAACTCAACTCAAAAGAAGGTCTTGGGTTTGGTACGATCGAACCTGTCGATGACTCAGGATTTTGCATGGTTGTTACTAGTCAGCCAGTAGAAGATTGCCTGGACATCCAAGATGAATACGAAGATTAACCATTAGAAGAGGCTCCACCGGAGTTCAAAGAAGAAATCAAATCAACTGTGGGTGAATTAAAATAAATTAATCTCGGGACTGAGGAGCAGCCCTGGCCAACTTTCATAAGTTCGTTGCTCAATGAAGAAGAGGTTACAGACTTGGTTAGGATACTATCAGAATTTGAAGATTGCTTCGTTTGGAGCTATGATGAGATACCTGGACTATCTCCAGAGGTTACAGTTCACCGACTAGGAGTGGGTCAAAGTACAATACTAGTAAAGCAAGCTCCCAGAAGAATGCACCTAAAAATCAAACAGCAAGTTACGATAGAAATAAATAAATTAATAGATGCTAACTTTGTCCGAGAAGAACAATATCCGACATTGCTAGCTAACGTCGTGCCAGAAAAGAAGAAAAATGGACAAATCTGAGTGTGTGTCGATTTCAGGGATTTGAATAAAGCATTTCCGAAAGATGAATTCCCTTTCCCAATACCAGAATTAATGATGGATATTCCATCGTCAGGTTACAATTAAATCAAGATGGCTTCAGAAGATGCAACACTTACAACATTCAGAACTCCAATCAAGATTTACTGCTACTCTGTGATGCCATTTGTATTGATGAATGCATGAGAAACATACCAAAGAGCAATGATGAAGATCTTCGATGACCTCATTCACAACTAAGTGGAATGCTACGTGGATGATTTGGTCATCAAGAGCAAAGTAAAGGAAAACCACCTAAATTATTTGAGGATCGCATTTGAATGATTACGACAATAAAATATAAAGATGAATCCCTTAAAGTGCACTTTCAGCGTTACCTCTGAGAAATTTCTAGGATTTGTTGTTCATCATCGGGGAATTGAAATCGACCCAGAAAAGATTAAAGCGATATTAGAAATGCCTCTTCCTAGAACCTTGAAACAATTACGATCTTTTCAAGGAAAATTAGCATATCTAAGATGCTTCATATCTAATTTGTTAGAAAGTTGTCTCTCCTTCTCAAATTTACTTCAAAAGGATATCACATTTGTTTGGGGGAGCCATGTCAATGGGCTTTCGATGAAATTAAACAATATCTAACGACACATCCTATTTGGCAGCTTCTAACTCAGTTAGACCGTTGATACTTTATACCGCGGCTTTTGACGAGTCCCTCGAAGCCTTACTTACCCAAGTCAATGACAAGGGTAAAGTAAACACACTCTACTACCTGAGTCGACGTCTAAACCTGTAGAAGTAAAGTATCCTCCTATTTAAAAACATTATCTAGCTTTGGTTTTCGCCGCTCAAAAGCATAGACATACATGTCTTCTTATAAGGTCAACCTAATCTCGAAAGTTAATCTGTTGCAATATTTGATGACCCGACCAAAACTTTTCGGATGCTTAGAAAGATGGTCGATGATACTATTGCAATTTGACATAACTTTTATGCCTCTTCGCGTTATCGAAGGGCAGATTCTCACAAATTTTCTTGCAGCGCACCCACTGCCAGCTGGGTCCCCGCTCAGTGAAAAACTACCAAATGAATAGATACTACAAGTAGAGCAACTCATTGCCAGACATTGGGGAATGTACTTTGACAAAGCGTCATCAGCCCAAACAGATAAAGGATAATAGAAAATGATAGCAGGCAAAGCAGGCATCAGTTTAATCTTTGTGAGTCCGGATCAGGAGATGCTGAGATTCTCCTATCATTTGTCAGGGCTGTGTACCAATAATGAAGTATAATACGAAGCTCTAATAACCGGTTCGGAATTAGCAGTACTAATGGAAATAACAGACGTTGCCATTTATGGCAACTCATAACTCATCATTCAGCAGGTGATAGGACAGTACAAAATTCTAAAACTGAGATTAGACGAATACCACTGGTACACGATGAAACCGCTCGAACAAATTCTGAATGTGATATTTTATAGAATTCCTCGAGCAGAGAATACCCACACGGATGCTTTAGCTAAACTCACTAAAGAATTGGCTTGTTCACCCGAATATTCTATATATATTACAATACAGAGACGTCATGTTTTGTTACAGATCGACCTCGACAGTCTACATAAGCTTGGAAAAGAAGAGATAGCAGCCACAGTGGTGCATGATATAGAAGATTGTCGTCAGCTGTTGATAGAATACTTGCAAACAAAAAGGTTTCCAGAAGGTAAATCAACAGCGCATCAAATTCAGAAGAGAGCTCTATCGTATGCATTAGTTGACAGTGTTCTGTACAGAAGATCCTTCGATCAGATGTGGCTCAGATGCCTCAACAGAGCAGAAGCACAGAAAATCGTCAAAGAAGTACATGCCAGATTGTGTGGTGCTCACCAGTCGGGACCAAAGATGAAGATGAAAATCAAGAGACTCAGATACTACTGGCCGGTAATGATGACAGACTGCATAGCACAGCAAAGAAATGTCATCAATGTTAAGTGCACGGAGTGGTCTTGCACCAGCCTCAGAATTTTCTACACCCCACAATTGCCTCGTAGCTATTCGAGTGTTAGGGAACGGATATAGTGGGTTCGGTAGACCCTCCATCTTTGAAAGGACACAGATTCATACTCGCAGCTACAGACCACTTCTCCAAGTGGGCAGAGGCAGTTCCGCTACGGGAAGTTACAGCACAGCAAATTCTATAGTTCATCAAGAATCAGGTTGTCTACAACTCCGGTGTGCCGCGCAATATCATTTCTGAAAATGGGTCCGCCTTTAAGAACACAAAAATCAACAACTTCATCAAAAGACAAGGGATAGATTGGAGATACTCTACGATTTATTACCCCAAAGCAAATGGCTTGGCAGAAGCCTTCAATAAGATGCTCATTCAAATTCTAAAGAACACTTGGCGACAACAGAAGAGTATGGCATAAGAAATTGTTAGAACACCAACACAGTCTACACCTTATGCACTTACGTACAGGTCTGAGGCAGTCCTTCCACTAGAAGTTTAGCTACCGTCACTCTAGATCTCCGTTGCCAATCAAATTACAACAAAAGAGAACACCAAACTTCGACTGACAGAACTGGAAAGTCTCGAAGGGAAAAGATTACATCAACAGCATAATTTGGAACTCTACCAAGAAAAGATGATTCAAGCTCATGATAAGTTGGTCCGGCCGAGGTCGTTCAAAATTGGTGACCTCGTGCTCATTCTCAGAAAGCCTATTCTTGCACATCGCAAGATAGGTGGAAAATTTGAACCAACCTAGGAAGGACCATTTGTTGTGGAAAAGGTTTACTCTGGAGGATAGTACCAGTTGGTAGATTCTCAAGGGGAGAGACCCATGTTGCCTATAAATGGATGATATCTCAAGAAGTACTATGCAACATGAGGAATCTGAAGAAAAAATTTTGTTCCATTGTAGAATAGGGCCAGTGTCTGTGACTGGGTCCACATCTTGTAATAAAATGAAGTTAAATAAAATAAAGTAAATTTTCTCAATAAATCAAATACACTTGTTGAAATTTCTAAATCTAAAACTCATAAATTATATTAAATAAGATAATAGCATCAAAACAATTATAAAACTTATTAAAACATGAAAGATAATGATTTTTGTCCTTGTTTTTGTTCATGCACAACACCACCCACTGACATTTCCTCTGTTTACTTATGCAGGCAGTGTCGGGTTGCGAGTTGGTGTTTGCTTCCATAAACAACTTGGACTTCACGTTTTGAAAAAGAAACACACAAAAGAAGGCTACAAACATGAAGTCGATGAGGAAGAATGGTAGTAGAGAGACCGTACAGACATCAGGATACGAAGTAACTGGGGGATTTGTCGACCTACACTTCCTCGACACTAGACATACTTAGGTTCTGTCCATAATCACTACTCTAGAAGGTGGTCTTGTTGCTGCTTCAGCAGAGAGAGTTCCAGATGCACCGTTGGCACGTACAAATAGAAGTAATGTAAATCGCCGTATGTGTCGCCTCTTGGACAGGATGGAGAGGAGATAGGCTCGGGAGCTAGTCGCCGCGCTATCACCAATTCCAGAAGATTCTTACAATCCTCAAATGAGAGAAACTAACGACAGTGCATCATGCACTGATACTGAGCCGGAGACCGCAGAGGATCGTGTGGTGACATTTAATCCAATGGAAGAAATTTTGACTGGGTGTCCGACTTGCAACTCGGGTTTACCCAGACTACCTACATTGTCAGGGGCATTTTCAGAATGCCCAGAATGTCATGTTTTATAGCTTGAAGTATATAGCATGTTTGAGGCATACACAACTGCCTTAATGCTACTCAGGAGCCGTGAATATGCTGAGGTAGAGTCGTACGTACCGTAGTTTTTCCTACCACCGCCACCGCCGTGATTAGTTCTGGACTACGTCATGGCAAATATTAGAAGAATTAGAAAACAAGAATTTCAACATTATGAAGACATACAAGGAAAGTTTGTCAATATCCTCGAAGGACTCGAGCAATAAACTGACATATTCTCGACGAAAGATGAAGATGAAAATTTGTACTGCATCGACACTCTATAGGTATTAGGCAGAGCAAGTCGTTTGAGGCCAAGGTCATACACAGAGCCGTTAAAATGTAAAAGAGGAAAGGGCAGAGTCACAATTCAGTGTGGTTGTTGCTATAACTTCGCTATAGATTGACAAGACAATCTCCTGGGGATTTTACAGCATGATGAGGTGGATCCGATGCCACCACAAATTAAGAAGATGATAAAGAGAATGGTCGAGTGGCACGTGTTGCCAACAGAATTTTTTCCTAACTGCTGGATCATAAATATTTATGAGAGTGGGGACTGCATCCTACCTCATATCGACCACCATGACTTTGTGAGACCCTTCTGCACGGTCTCCTTTATAAGTGAAAGCAACCTCTTGTTCGGACGAGAAATCCAGATTGTCGGACCTGGAGAATTCTGAGGTTCTGTCGAAATTCCCCTATCAGTCGGATTAGTGTTGGTATTAAAAGGAAATGGAGCAGATTTAGCGAAACACTACATCCTAGGTGTTACAACAAAAATTGTGTCAGTCACTTTTAGAAGAATGGATGAAGACAAAGTGTCATTTTACTATGAGCCAGATCCAGAGCTAGAGAGCCTTCTTCCTTTACCACTATGGTGGCAGTACCTTTGGGTGTTTTCAAGGGGATTTTTGTACTGGAGCGTAACCTTGGCAGGTTCGCTCGTCCCCGCAACAGTCTCAGATAGCAGAAATCTACCACCCCCTTCAGCGGGTCATGATAGTTGTTGTCACCACTTTTTGTAGCAGTCAGATGATAGGACATGTCCGCTCTATACAGTTTTCTAAGCATGACCTACTTTTGGATTCTTGTCAGCATAGGATCAGTTGTATTACTTTCAGCAAAATTAATGAAGATTTCTATTTTTAGAAATATCTTTTTCAGCACGACAGTCGAAACCCGTTGAACCATGTGTTTGGTTCCAAAATGAAAAGGACAAAATAATAATGCAGAAGAAAAGGATAAAATCATAACAAAATGAAATTAAAACTGAAATGAACCCGAAACTTAAATAAAATGAAAATGAAATGAAATTATATTGAAATTTAAAATCAAAATTAAATCAAATGAAACATAATGAAACAAAACAAATCAAAAGAAAATGGTGAATTAAAAACAAACAATGATAATATTCACTTTTTCTCTCTCTCAAGATCCTGAGTCTTTGTACTCATCTTCAAATCTCTCGCTTTCGCGGGTGCTCCGTGAAATTTGGCACTTTTTCATATAACGTCATTTCTTAAAAATCTGAAATATTTCAAAATTCTACAAATCTTGCCATGGCTACCGAGCTTGGCCGAATTGTACCAATTCACTTTCTTTGAAAGTTAAATGAAATCTCAGGATCAGTACCTAAATTCTGATTCCTTTCTGTCACCTCTTATGTTGGATGTGATTCCTTGAGCTTTCCCTCCTAATGTGACACCTTGGGCTGGATGTGTGTCCTTCAGCTTTCATCCCCAAAATTCTTGAAGATTCCCTAATTTTCCACCACCCTTCAGAGAAATTTTTCCGCCTTCCATGAAATTCCGGGAATAGAGCTTAGTCGTCCGATTCCCCAAAAATTCTTTAATTTTCCATCACCCTTCTGAGAAATTTTCCGCTTTCCATGAAATTCCGGGAACGGAGCTTGGTCGTCCGATTCCGCCAAAATTCCCTAATTTTTCATCACCCTTCCAAGAAATTTTCTGCCTCCCATGAATTTCCAGAAACGGAGCTTAGTTATCTGATCCCTTCGAAATTCCTTATATATTTTCCATTTCTCTTTCAAGAAAATTTTCCACATCCACAAAAATTCCAAGGTCGGTGGTGAAATTTTGATTCTCATTTCTGAGGCTGATACTTAAATTTTAGTTCTCATCCTTTCGGGATCGGTACTGAAATTCTAATTTCCCCTCTGTACTCACTTCTAACTCAAAACTTCCCACAAGATTAAAATTTAAAATTCCACAAATTCTAAATTTTCCAAGAATTCCATAAAAATTAAAATTAAAATTAAAACTCAAAATCAAATTAAAATTTGAAATTCAAAATTTAAATCTGAAATCAAACTCCCAATTCTAAATCCAAATTCCAACTCTTAATAAATTCGAATTGGACTCCTTCAGAAATTGAAAAGTTTGAAATCCATAGCTTCTCTCATGAAGGTATTCCATTTTCAATCCTTAGCGGAAACTTCCTCACTAAATTTTGTGTTTTTCTTGAGTTTTGACTCAGACAATTGTGTTGGTTTGGTTGATCTCATCGGTCAACACCAATACGTGTAGTGTGCTTGCCCAGCACACCACAGCTATTGGGAGTCCATTTCTTGACTCACTTTTGGTTGAGGTCTAGTATTTCTTTAGAATAGCCTAGGGTCTAGCCATAAGATTCTCCTGGTAACTTTCTGAGAAGACTAGTCATGTAACCCTACCCATAGAAATTCAAACTTTTCTCACTTCACTGGGAGTTTTCATATGCTTAAGGCCTAACCTCTAGTTTTTGGGAGGAAGAGACCAGGTATAAGGAAGCACAGGGGAAGTCTCCTATAGATGGTCAGGCCATAGGATCCACCCTGGGAGGTCAGGAGCTTACACCACACTCACACTACACACTCACAACCATAAATAAAGCACATCACCTTTTGATCCCCTAACCCTTTGGAAACTCATGTAAGTGGTTTTCCCAATCTCTTAGCCTTAGGCTAGGGTTTGGCTAGTACCAACACATAGAGGACTAAATGAGGGTGACCTTGGTCCATGGCTCAATCTAAACAATTCCATACTACTCACCTTCAACCAATCCCCATTTGCCCAAACATTTTAAATTTCTAACCCCAAAAATTCCCAAAATACCCAAAATTCCCAACATGACCAAAATGTACCCAAAGCCCTAAAATCCCTAAATTTCAAAATCACCCAAATTACCCATAATTTAGCCCCCTACGACTCAAATTGACCAAAATTACCCAAAATTTCTGAAAAAATCCCCAAAATAACTAAAATGCCCCTCCTAGCCCAAAATTCAAAAAACTCTAAAAATTCCTATAAATTTCCAAAACCTCCCAAATATTCCCAATTTCATTTCTCTCAACTAACACATGACTCAATTTGGCCAATTTAGCCCAATTTAACTAAAAACCCCAATTTGACCCATTTAACCCAAAAAGGCCTAAATTAAACATAATGTCTACCCAATTGATCCTAATCTTGCCCAAATTCAATTCCAAACTTTAATTCAACATCTCCAATACCAATATAAACCAAGTAATAGCCCAAATTAACCCACTTTTTGAATTCAATTTCACTTAAAATCCAAAATCCCCAAATTTTGCCTAAGTGGCCCAAATACCCCAAATTGACCTAATCTCAATCAATATCACCCAATTTCAATTCTAAACCCTTCATAACACTCCCTAAATTAAATTGAGTCTTCAATTACCCCTAATTTGAGCCCAAGTCTTACCCAAATCCACTTGAACCAAGTTTACCTAATTTTAACCAAAATTCAACACATGACCGAATCTCACAAAATTGATTGACCTAACCCTCAAATTTCCACCCAATTGATGTTGGAACTCCTCACCACATTCCCCTAGACCATTTGGAATGTGCAATTGTCCTTGGAAACAATCCTAGCCCAACCTAAACCCAAGTTGACCCAACTTGCCCTAGATTGGCTAAAATCCCAAAATCCATCAAATTGAACCCTCAAATGAACTCAAAACCACTACAAGCCTTCATAAAAAATCTTTATTACAACCATCTACACAATGTTGTTCAAGATACTTGGGCTCCATTCAAGCTCAAACCCAAGTTATCCCAATTTGAACCCAAGGTGACCCAAATGAATCCATGACCCAATCTAATCATATGGAACCGGATTTGACCAAACCAACCCATCCACAGATACTAAGTTGACCCTAGGGACTGGGCTAAACCAACCTAGCTCACCTTAGTGGAGCCATAAACCAAAGGTCCCCAAAATTAGGGGATCTTATCCCTTAAATGGTTAAATCTAAGAGATGTTTTCCATAATGCCTTAACCAACTAAACCCATTGCACTCATGGCCTGCCCACTGGTGCACCTCACCCACTGGCCACCTCACCTTGCCTAGCCTGACAGGCCGGCCTAGCAGCCTGAAAATGCCAAACCTCAGAGACACCTCCCTCTCACCCAAACCCAAACTCCACCCTTTAGCTAACTCAATCCAAAATTACCACCAGAGCTCCTCTACACTCCACTTAGGCATCTCTTTGCATCTGAATTGAAGCCCTGACAACCACTCCAGCCATGACTATTTAAGCCACCGCCCTTCATGGCTAAAAAAGGGTGCTGAAAATTTCATAACCAAACTCTTCAAAAATCTCACCAGAGCTCTTCAAGACCTCCCTAGGACCATTCCAACCATTTTCCCCCTCTGGTTCCCGCTGCCTGAGCTCAATTTCAGAACTTAAGCTTGGCCTAAAAACAGGACACTTTCCAATACACCTCCACACAGCACCAAATCTCAATTAACTACACCCACACCTTCACAACAGTGAAAGAAGAAGATCCCTCATTAAAGACCCATCACAGAAGGCCTCTGCACCAAACTTCCATCAAAGCTCAAAATCCGGTCTGGTCACTTTCATACTTAAGCAATTCACCAGGGCAAGAGGCTTCATCCCTGAGCTCTTGGGACTCCAACTAAGGTGTAGAGCATCTCTGATTGAAGCTTCATTTCTCGGAACCAAGGTATTTCCTCCTTCTTCTTCCTGAGCTTCTTTAGATTCTCCATGTTATCAGGGTTAATTTAAATTGTTCTTAGCCGTATGGATATGTTCGTCATGCTCTGGCGAGTCCATAGGATCAAACCTGAAGTGATTTGGTCGAGTCTAGGCTGAGATATTAGGTTTTAGTGTGGATGGATCTCGGGGTGAACTAGTCGGAGATGAAGCTCAGGCACCGTTGGATCATCTGTGTATTAAATGGAGGGCTAGGATGGCGCCAGATAGGAAAATGCAGCAGAACCGCGGAGCCGTGTGGCGCTGAGTCAGAAGGTGGCGCCCAATTGAAGGAGATGCGTGTGCTTTCGACCTGTCGTAGGTTTTCATGGCACCGACGTGGTTAAGTAGAAAAATCCATATTTTCCGAATTATTTAAATCACTAGAACTTTAAAAATCCATATATTGGCCTAGAAAAATCAGAAAAATAACAGAAAAATACCCTATTGCTCAGTGAACAAAGGAGAACAATGTTAAAATGGTTTGAAGTATTTTTTATGTATATTTTGTTTTTAATGATTTAAATACTAATTTCAGTCTTTTAATTCTCCATTTACATAGGCATTTCACCATGGCTTGAACTTTGGGGGTCTTGTTCTATCTATCATAAGGGACCTTCCCTGATTTTTCTGAAGTCAGGGAAGATCTCTGTGAGAAGATCTCTATTTTTCAAGTTATTGTGTCTGTTTTGGTAAAAAAAATTGTAATAATTAAAATAATAATAAAAAAATTACAAAGTAATTTTGGTAGGTCTCTTATGATCAGAGGACCCTAAGATAATTCTCTCATGACCTAAATCACTAAGATGTGCACTAATCACTAACTTGCCCTTAAACAAACTCTTAATTAATTAAGATGAAATAAAAATTAAAATAACCTAAAAATGATTGTCCACTATGCTTCAGGGACAGAGGAACTCCAAAAATTTCGAAGTCATTTGGAAGTAATTTAATAAATTAAATGATTTTCTTAATCCAAAGATATTTTTGGAACTTAAATGAATTTTAATAATTAAAATACTACTAAAAAATTTATTAAATTATTTTGGGAGTTCTCTGTGATCAGAGCAATTTTCTAAAAAAAAATTGGAATTTCTATAAAATTTTCATTTTAAATCATATTTTAATATTTAAATAATAAAAAAATATTAAAAATCACAAAAATATTAAAAATCATTAAATTGTCACTTTTGGTCTCCTAATCACTTATGAACCATCCCCATAATTTTCATAAGTCTCTAAGTTAAAATATCAATTTTTAAAGTCTAAAATGAATTTTTAAAAGGCTAAAAATGAATTTCCTTAATTTTGCACTAAAATAATTCTAAAAATTAAAAAAAAAATAAAAAAAATATGAAATTTGTTTCTCTGGGTTCCCTGACCTTAGAGAGATTTTTCAAAATATAAAATTCAATTTTCAACTTTTAAAATATTTTATAATTAATTAAAACTCTAAAAATTAAAATAATTCTAATAATTAAAATAAACTTCAAAGAAGAAAATAATTCCGAGTAGTCCTCTGGTCTAGTTTTACCTCCTGTAAAAATTTCAATGTGAAATATTTTGGTTTGATCAAGTTATTGAATTTTCACTAAAAGCCTCTATTTTTGCATTAAAATAAATATATAAATTAAATTAAAATTTGAAAAATCACATTTTCTCATCTCATGTTATAATCAGCTCATCAGTAAGGTAATATAAGAATTCCAAAGTCATTTGGATTGAATTTAAGAAATTATGAATTGATAAGGCCCCAAGGGCAAAGTTGTAATTTTAAGGGTTGTTTAGCCTTAATTAATATTTAGGCTTAATCAAAGGGTAAAAGGGGCCATTAATGATCCTAAATGATATGATTGGATGTTTAAAACATTAAAGGGACAAATGGTAGAAACTAACTTCAATTTTGTCATATCAAAACTAAATATTTGGATTTTCCTATTTAATTCTAATTTGGAGGATAATTAAACAAAATGATCCTTAAGGTTAGGGGTTAGTCCTTGAGGTTAATAATGAACTAACATACACCCCTATTAAATGATGGCCCAATATCTTGATAAAGATCAATTAAACACATTTAACTTTTTCTAAAAAGAGTTATAAATGTATCCATCAAAATTTTAAATGAATAGGAGTTCACCGGATTATGATCTAGGACTTGGTAGCCCTATGATGAACATGTCCATAAGGTTTTACTTCCCTACAAACATAATTGTTTATTGCAAAGAATACTAAAGTTTTAGGTGGAGGAACGAGAAGACTCGCCAGGTACACTTTTATAAGTTTACAGCGCTTTCTTTTCCCGTGTTTTTCTTTACCGCACTTTACTTTTTCTTGCAATCTGCATGTTAAACAATAATGTCACCCTGCATGAAAAATGAAACCTTTAGGATAGCCACAAAACTGAGACCAAAATTAAATTAAAACAAAACAAGATAACAACATTCTAAAATATAAAATAACTTGAAATTTAATCACAAACAAAATAAAAGAAACTAAAATTGTAACTAAATTAAAACGTCTCGTTGGATGATCAGGAATTCTTTGAAGGAGTTAACCCTTGTATTGCTAACAGGATTTTCCAATGGTCTAAATGAAATATGGAACTCATTGAGTTGAGTTTGGTAAATTCATTTGGACTAAGTGAATGGTGAAAATAGCGGTCTTTGGGATGATGGAACCGTGAGATCTTAACCGGTGTTTCATTAATCAAATTTAATATTCCTCTAATAAAATAATAAGACATCTCAATTTTAAAAATTTCTAAAACATGACACTTCTCTCTTCTCCTCAATTGACACTTCTTTAAACTAAACTGCTACGATGAGGAGCTTGGAGCATGTATAGTGGGCAGCACAGCCATCTTCAACAGCAAAACTTATCTACATCAGCAAAACCTTTTTTTTAGTTTAAACTACAAGCCGTGGAACTTCGAGGTAGCCTGCTTAGTGCAGAATAAATCCTCACCTTTTCTTTAGGCCCTTGCATAACTATGTTCTGCAACATATGCCCTAACTCGCTTTAAGATTCCAAGGTTGTCATCGGGTATGACATAATCCCTCTTATCTTCCAGGCACAGTCACATGATCGGTATCGAGTGAATGTAATTCCTGAATAATAAATTTGGCAGCATGAAACACTAAATAAACATCCTAAATTAATAACCAAACCATAGGATAGTTTGGGAAGACATCAAGATTTTCCTTGAATCTATGTCCTTCCCCTAGCCTTCTCTCCTTTGGATTCTGATGAAATGAAATGTTCCAAAATTTAAGACATTCACCTATTAAATTCCAGACTATTACATTTTCTTGGAAAACCTAACCTTTGAAAGTCATGAATATAAATATTTCCTGATCTATATCAAGAGTTTTCTTAGGTAACTTTGGTTATCTAGAATGTAATTAACTATAGGGGCTTGCCCTTATAGGAAACTTAAAGACCACAGATTAATATAAACCCTATCTAATTCCTTCATATTAGATAGCTGAAATTGTCGGTCAAAATGGTTCCCAGATCAAACTGACGTCATAAATTCTTTAGTTTATTTGGTCTAGTTTCACCTCATGCCTTGTACTTATTCTTCGGGATAAATACATGTATTGCGATGAAATGCTTGATTATTTAGACTATTATTTATAAGAGATCGGTTTGATTTGATATTCTTCAAAATAAAAATATTAATTTCAAAATCCACACACACACACACACACACACACACACACATATATATGTATGTATATATATATATATATATATATATTAAATTAAATAAAATTTCTATTTTATAAAATTAAAAACGTTTTCAAAACAAAATACCCAAGAAACATTATTTTTCAACCAAAACAAAAATTTAAAGCAACCGACTGTTTTCTGGCGACTCCACTGGGGATTAGTTTCTCTCTTAACTAAGATCAGAAAATATTATATTCATATATCAGTAATGTGCTCATATCCCTCATGAGCTAGATTACATTTTTTCCGTTGGCATACTTCACCCATTTCTTCCTTGGGAAAGTGTGATCAACTCCTCTGGATTTCAGGATCATCTGTGTAGTCACTCCTAAATAGAAGGGTTCAGGAATCCTTAGGTTTTCCTTTTGATCTTGTGGGGGACCACCACTAGGTGTGTCAGTGAGAAAATCTCGCTAGGCCAATCTGCGCTGTGAAGGGGACCTATGATAGGATCCCATGCTTCACCTCTTTTTCTGTGCCTTTCGGGTTTAATCCTATCTTTGGCAGATTGACCCACTATTCTTTGAACCTTAAAATTCCTTTTAACCAATACGTGAAAATCTAAAAAGATAATAAAATAAAATCAAATTTCTTTTCCAGTTCACAGAATAACCTTTTTCGTAGTGTTTGCACTATCATGAAAAGGTTTATGGCCCTCACTAACTATCAGAATGCTTCACTTGATAGTTAAAGATGTCAACCCCTACACTGACTTTCTCCTGCAACTTGCCTTCCTCCAGTGAAGCTCATCTTGCAGCACAAATTATTCAATTCGGGTACGGCTTCAGTGAGTTTGAAGTCTTACTTGGAAAAGCTCCGTTTGTGGTCATAAAAAATTGCCAGTTTTAAAATTCAAGAACCGTCTGCTGAGTTCGATCTGAAATTCGATGAAGATTTCCCTTTTGCTAAGAAGATGAAAATAACTACTGCCCCCCGTCAAGTCAGTCGTCTCCGTGCTGAGGAGAGGTGCTACCTCTACTGCCACATGCTTCATCGTCACTGCACGTACTTTCCCATCTACCAAAGGGAAAGAGATTCTACATGAAGATGATTCAGAGGATACCTTTCTTGCCCTGCCACCAGTCTTCGAAGTTAGTTCACGTTCTAGACCTCCCCTGCTAACCAAATCTCAAAGAAGAAACAGCAACTGCAGTATTCACAGGGCTACCAGAACACATGTTACAAATCTACTAGCAATTAATGAGATTCCTCAGCAGGAGGAAGTCAGTTTACTGGACACCTCTACTCTTCTTCGAGGTAGCAGGTTCCACCCATTAGCTGACACTACTAGAGATGAAATTTTCCATGAGATTGCCACTATGCTTCCAGCATCACACGGTCGTGATAAGGTGAGGGGAAGGTGATGCACCAAAAATATATACGATTTTTGCTATATAATTTTATCCAATTTTTGTGATATTGCACTTTAAAGAAAGGTATTTTTTCTAATTTGTTGCAGGTATGATGATTTTAGGTGATTGGAGTGAAAATAAGCAAAAATGAATGAATTTAGAACAAAAAGGAGCAAAAAGGAGCAATATGGTGGAAAAAAGGTTTTGGCATTGCCGGCGCCTAAATCCAGAGACTTCAGAAATAATGGCACGATAGAGCGCCGGCGGCGGTGTAATTCAAATTTGAAGAGTTTTGGCAACTTTTTGAAGGGATGCCTAGGGAAACTCTTGGGATTTCATCCCTATATTATAAGTGACTATTTTTGGAGGAAAATGGTGTGCTTCTTCAGTGGTTCTAGTGTATTTTTAGTTAGTGTTAAGTGTTAGGGTTTAGGAGAAGTGTGTGTAGAGTGAGGATTTGAGAGGAATTCTTCTCTAAGGAGTGAAGGAGAATGAGTAAAGTGAGAGATTGCTTCTTCCTTTCCATTCTAAAGAGAGAATCAAGTGTTGTAAAAAAAGAGAGAAGAGGATTCAAAGGAACATCAAGGGAATTGCATTGGGGAAGAGAAAGAGATAACTTGTATTTTTTGTGGTTTGTATGACTTTTCTTGTATATATAAAATCCATGTTTTATTGTATCTTCTCTATGAATTCTGAGTAGTCTCCCTTATTTTTCTTCTTGCATGGAGATGTGATGGTGGATTGATGTGGATTTGATGTGTTTTTAATGTAATGAAGAAATTGTGATGGTTTTCATTTTGAACTTAATTTACTTTTCGATTTTGCCAATTGAAATGTTAAAATATGTTGTTGAATATTAAGTTTGAAAGGATTTAATGTCCTACAACAATAATGAAAGATTCATTCAATTTCTATGGATGAATTGCGTAGTTCATGGGAATTGAGTGCAAATAAATAGGGAAATATGTTTTGATGGACTTCAATGTGGAGATTTCAGGGGGACGAGTCGAAATTCCTAATGGTTCCAAGATTAGTAACTAATATCAAAGGTTAGCGTTTGGGTGAAGGGTGAGTGGGAGCTCTGAAGTGAGAGCCTGTATCCTCCCAGCCTAGCCTTAGATTTAGTGACTAAACTTAGGATATGTCAATGTTATTTTCTTACTTAGAAGAGGGGGTACTCTTTTAAGGGTAAAGAATCATCTATGCTCCTATTTGGCACAATAACATATAAAATTGTTCCATGTCAATCCACACATAATATTCTCATTACAAGAGGAAAGATACTCTTCTCATATATCGAAAACCTTTCAAATACTTAGTTTAGTGTGTCTGTTAGTTAATTCTATTTTTAAAGTTGTTAGAAGTAATTGTAGTTTAGTTAATTGTTACTGTTTTCTGCATAGTGTTAGTAGGAGTATGTGTTGAACCTTAAGTTCTATTTAAATATTGAATTTTAGTGCTATATTATTTATATTAGCTTTCTTATACTTCGAACTTCCCTATGGGATCGATAACCAGGACTCCATTAGAGCCCTGTATTACTTGATACGATACGTATACTTGCGTTGAATGCTTGGAATTAACAAAATCATTATAAATATATAAATTTGAGTTCATAAATTCTTGCAAAATATAAGTCCCGTGCATCAAGTTTTTTGCGACGTTGTCGGGGAAGGTATCGAAGTAGTAAGTAAGAAAGCATAAACGGTATTTATTAATAATATAGTAACAGAAAAATTTTATTTTGTAGTGTGTAATTGTGTGTTTGTTTACTTTATAAAAGTATTTGTGTTATTGTATATGCTTCATAGTGGATCTATAGGTTTAGTGCCTTACGATTCGGAGTTAGAGCGTACTGTCAGAAAAATTAGAGAACAACAAAAGCAAATTGAAAATCCTTGCAAAATGGTGAATATTCAAGATAATCAGAGAAATGATATTGGAAATTTGCTAAGACCTTTAAGAGATTATGCTAACCCAACAATAGATGAAATTCACATAACTATTCAAAATCCTGATGTTGCTGCTAATTCATTTGAACTTTAACCTGCTATTATTCAAATGATACAAAAAAATCAATTTGGAGGAACACCTAATGAGGATCCAAATTTACATCTCGCTAGTTTTCTAGAACTGTGTGCTACTTTTCAATATGATTGAGTGTCTAATGACGATGTTAGATTTAGACTTTTTCCTTTTTCATTAAGGGATAAAGCTAAGGCATTGTTAAACTCGTTAGCACCTGGATCTATTAGAACTTGGGGAAAATTATCTCAAAAGTTTCTATCAAAATATTTCCCTTCATCAAAGACTGCTAAACTAAGAAATGATATCACATCTTTTTGTCAGATTGAAGGAGAGTCAACATATGAAGCTTGGGAGAGATTTAAAGATCTTCTTAGGAAGTGTGCACATCATGTTTTACCAAAATGGTGAATAACTCAAACATTTTATAACGGATTAGTGAGATCATTGAGATATATTATAGATGCTGCTGCTGGTGGATCATTAATGTCAAAACCTTTTGATGAAGCATACACATTAATTGAAGAAATTGCTACTAATAATTTTCAATGGCCTTCTGAATGGTAAATCCTAAGAGAGTAGTTAGTATTCATGATTCTAGTATGATGACTATGGTAGTTTCTCAAATTGCAGCCCTTTCTAAATAGATTAATATGTAATGAATTATTCTCAACCACCTCAAGTGTTAGAGGAAAATTCATTTAGACAGATAACAAAATCTCAAACACCTTATGAGACTTTAAATGCTATTAATAGACCTAACAATCCTTATTTGAATTATTATAATCCTGGTCGGAAGAATCACCCAAACTTCAATTGGAATAATAGCAATGCTAATGTTATCCCGCACTGAGCTAACAGTTCTATAAATCCAATTGGAAATTCGAAAAATCAAGGAAATACTAATTTTAGACCATCTTATCCTTCTGGATTTAATAGTAACCCACAATTTAAGGATATGAAGTTTTCTAATGAAGAAATGATTCAGAATATGAGAAACCAATTACAAGCTCAAGGTGTTGCTATTAAAAATATAGAAATTCAATTGGGACATATTTTCACTTCACTTAATAATAGACATTCCGGAACACTTCCAAGTAATGTTGAGATCAATCCAAAAGATCTAAACAAGAGCAACTTAAGGCTATTCAATTAAGGAGTGAAAAAGAATTGGAAACTAGAGTGCAAAAAGAAGTTGAAATAGAAAAGGAGAAGGTGGAAATAAAAAAAGGTTCAAACAAGATTTATCCAGACTTGGATTATCCTCTTGAGCCAATGAAGATAACTTTTGAAAAACCACCACTTCCATTTCCCCAAAGATTGAAGAAACAAAACAGGGATAACAGATTTAGAAAGTTTTTGGAGATCCTTAAGAAGTTAACGATAAATATTCCTTTTGTTGAAGCATTAGAACAGATGCCTAATTATGCCAAGTTTATGAAGGATATCCTGAGAAAGAAAAGAAAGTTTACAGATCATGAAACTATTGTACTTAGTGGAGAGTGTAGTGCAATTATTTAGAAGAAGCTTCCGGAATAACTTAAAGATCCTGGTAGTTTCACTATTTCGTGTGCTATAGGTGAGAATTTTTTGGGAAAGGCTTTATGTGATCTGGGAGCTAGTATTAATCTTATGCCTTTATCAACTTTCAAAAGGTTGGGAATAGGAGAAATTTCTCCTACATCTGTGACTTTTTAGTTGGCCGATCGTTCCATAACTTACCCTAAAGGAGTGGTAGAATTTGTGTTAGTGAAAGTGGATAAATTTATCTTTCCTGTGGATTTTATTGTACTTGATATGGAGGAAGATAAAGAAATTCCAATCATTATGGGAAGACCATTCTTTGCTACTGGAAGAGCGGTAATTGATGTTCAAAAAAGAGAATTGACTATGAGAGTTAGTGATCAAGAGGTGACCTTTAATATTTTAAAATCTATGAAGTATCCCTCAATGGAAAAAGATAATGAATGTTTTAGGATGGAGGTCTGTGATTGCTTGAGAAAAGATCATTTTAAAAATATATTTGAAAAGAAGAAGAATATAAAAATATTTTTTAAGAAGAAATTGAAGATGAAGAAAGTTCAGATAATAAGAAGAATGAAGATTTGGAGTGTGTTTAGGAGAGATTTGAAGTATTAAACACTATGGAAGGTGGAAATAAGACCTTAATTCCATCTATAATAAAACCTCCTGAACTTGAGATGAAAATTCTCCCTAATCATTTAAAGTATATGTTTTTAGGAGAATCATCTAATTTGCTAGTTATTGTATCTTCAGAGTTAAATGATTATCAAGAACAGAAGTTGTTGGAAACTTTAAAAATATACAAGAAAAATTTTGGATGGACTTTGACAGATATTAAAGGAGTTAGTCCTTCAATTTGTATGCATAGAATTTTATTAGATGAAGAACATCAACTAAGAGTTGATCCGCAAAGAGATTGAATCCTATAATGAAAGAAGTAGTTAAGAAAGAGATTTTAAAATGGCTAGATGCTGGAATTATTTATCCTATTTCATATAGTGCTTGGGTGAGTCCAATACATTGTGTACCGAAAAAGGGAAGAGTGACTGTTGAAGTGAATGAATGTAGTGAAATTATACCCACAAGACAAATTAATGGATGGCGAATTTGTATTGACTATAGGAAATTAAATGCCGCCAACAGAAAAGATCACTTTCCTCTTCCTTTTCTCGATCAAATGCTAGATAGCGTTGCTGGACACAAGTACTACACTTTTCTGGATGGATATACTGGTTACCATCAAATACCTATCGCTCCTGAGGATCAAGAAAAGACAACATTTACTAGCCCTTATGGAACCTTTGCTCTTCGAAGAATGCCTTTTGGACTGTGTAACGCAACCACAACTTTTTAGAGATGTATGATGTCTATCTTCAATAGTATGATAGATAATGGAATAAAAGTTTTCATGGATGATTTTTCTATATTCGGGACTTCATTTGAAATTTTCCTGGAAAACTTAGCAAAATTTTTGGAGCTCAGTGAGAAAACAAATCTAGTTCTAAATTGGGAGAAATGTCAGTTTATGGTTACAGGAGGAATTTTGCTTGGGCATAAAATTTCTAAACATGGTATGGAGGTCGACCCTGCTAAAATTAGAGTGATTGAGAGATTGCCACCACCCACTACTATGAGAGAGGTGAGGAGTTTCTTAGGACACGCTGGATTTTATAGGCGATATATTAAAGATTTTTCTAAAATTACTAAACCTTTGTGACGACAGTTAGAAAATGATAGAAAATTTGATTTTAATGATGAATGCTTGAGTGCTTTCAAATTATTAGGAGAAAAATTAATCACTGCACCTATAATTGTTTCACCCGATTGGGAGAAACCACTTGAACTTATGTGTGATGCGAGTTATTATGCGATCGGAGTAGCATTGGGGCAAAGGCATGATAAATTTTTCAAAGTCATCTACTATGCTAGTAAAATTCTTAATGAGGCTCAAATTAATTATACCACAACTGAAAAAGAGTTATTAGCTATAATATTTGCTTTTGAAAAATTTAGACCTTATTTGATTGGAGCTAAAAGTATTGTGCATACAGACCATTCGGCTATCAAATATTTAATGCAAAAGAAGGATGCAAAACCTTGACTCATTATATGGATACTTCGTCTGCAAGAGTTTGATTTTATGATAGTTAATAGGAAGGGAGCTGATAATCAAATAGCTGATCATCTGTCAAGAATAGAATATGATAAATTATTTAAATTTGAAAATGAAATTACTAAAATTTTCCCTGATGAGCAACTCTATATTATTATGGGAAGAAATTTGCCTTAGTATGCTGATATTGTGATTTATATTGTAAGTGAAAATGTACCACCAGATTTAATAAGGCAACAACAAAATAAGTTCAAATATGATGCAAAATTTTATTTTTGGGATGAGCCCTATCAATATAAATAATGTAAGGATCTGATTATTAGGAAATGTGTGCCATAAGAAGAAACAAATTTGATTATTTAACGATGTCATGATTCTAAATTTGGAGGTCATTTTAGTGTTGATAAAACTAGTTTTAAGATTCTACAATCTGAATTTTATTGGCCTACTCTTTTTAGAGATGTTTATAGATATATTAAATCATGTGATCGATGTCAGAGAGTAGATAATATCTCTAGAAGAAATGAAATGCCTCTAAATTATAATTTGGAAGTTGAAATTTTTGATGTATGGGGATTAGATTTTATGGGACCATTTACTCCTTCATTTGGAAATTTATAATATTGGTTGTCATTGATAATGGCTCGAAATGGATTGAAGCTATTGCTTTACCTAGAAGTGATGCTCAGAGTGTTTTAAAATTTTTAAAGAAAAATATATTTACAATATATGGAATGTCGAGAGTGATCATAACTGATGGTGGATCCCATTTCAGAAATAATCAAATTAAGAGATTAATTGAGAAATATAATATTATTCATAGAATCTCTACTACTTATCATCCCCATACTTGTAGTTTAGCATAAGTGTATAATCATAAAATTAAAAGAATTTTGGAGAAAACTGTGGAAATTTGTAAATTAGATTGGTCTGCTTGATTAGATACTGCTTTATGGGCTTATAGGACTGCTTTTAAAACCCTTATTGGAATGTCTGCTTATAGACTAGTGTTTGGTAAGACTTGCTATTTACCAGTTGAATTGGAGCATAAAGCATATTGGGCTATAAAAGAGTTGAATTTTAATTTGAAAAATGCTGGAGAGAAAAGATTTATGCAAATGAATGAATTGCAAGAGATTAGAAATGCATCTTATCACAATGATAGGATCTATAAAGAGAAAAAGAAATTATGGCATGATTGGAAGATATTGAAAATGAACTTAGAATTTGTACAAAAAGTTTTATTATACAACACAAGATAGAAGTTATATCCTGGAAAGCTCAATTCTAGATGGTTAGGACCTTTTACAGTTGTAAAACTTCATTCTTTTGGAGCTGTTGATATTAAAGATCCTGATACTTGAAAGATTTTTAAGGTTAATGATCATCGATTAAAGCCATACTTTGATGGGTTTCAACCTGACTTCAAAGAGGTTTGAATGTTGAGTCATCTCGATTAACTGAATGGTTTGTCGGGCTGACGACGTTAAACTAAGCTCTGTATGGGAGGCAACCCATATGTATCTTTGCGGTGTATTTGCTTGTTCGATGTAGTTTTGCTTTTTAGATAGTTGTTTTTGAATCCTAATTACTCCTAAATACTTTAAAATTGATAAATGATGGATCAAATTGAGATATTGGAATATTTTGGGCCAAACGAAGTTCGGTGAGAATTTTTGACCACTGGCGCCACCGGCGCCCTATCATATATGTAACATTGAACATACTTGTTTGACCGCTGTCGGTGCTCTATCGAGCACCGCTGGCCCCTAAAACCTGTTGACGGTTTTTAAATTTTAAAATGTGAGTTTTGGCAGTTTTTGGCGGGATCTTCTTCCTTATAACTCCCTAAACTACATTTTTGACTTCTTAACTCTAGAAAAACGAAAACTACCAATTCTAATTCGTGTCCTATGGATTCCTTCTCCATTGAAACCCCTCGATCTCTTGTTTTCAACCAAAGGAAGTTCATAAGTTTTGAGACGCAGTGTTTGTTCAACAAAGTGATTATGAAAAGAAGGATTATCAAGGAAAGACGCTTAATAAATCGAGGTATGGATAATCCTACTACTAGAATTGAAGAAATTATGAAGGAGAGACATTGGGAAGTGCTTTGCTACACTACCATTGCTGTTGTTGTTTCTTTCATGAAAGAGTTTTATGCAAATTTTCATGGGATAAACCAAGGGTTCGTATTTGTGCGTGGTAGATTTGTGCAATTCACTCCTGCACGAATTAAAGATCTCTTTATGATCGAGAAAGTACCTATTTGCCATTATTCTAATTTCAATGCCACGAGGGTAATATGAATGATGTGTATCGATATTTTACGGATGAGAATGAGGAATGGGAAATTAGAGAGAATGGATACATTAGGTTCCCATCTGCATCTCTTAATATAGTATCGAAGCAGTGGCACTACTTTATTTTGGCAAAGTTATTTCTGACAATGAAGATTAGTAAGGTAACAAAGGAAAGTGCCATTTTAACTTTCTGCATTCAAACTGGGAGGCCAGTTGACATTGCTAATATCATTGTGAAATCATTTCTAGGATTAAATGTTTATGGATCTATATATGGGCTTGGACGCCCGTTCACCATATTTCTGTTATGTAGTCAGTTACAAGTTCCTTATGAAAGTTGGGAAAAGGTTCTTCTTCCATGGAGGCCAATTATCCAACTAATCCCTATAACTACCAGACAGTTGGAGATGAAGATGACATGAATTTTCTTGGTGATCAACCAACACAGACTTCACAACTGATTCAACCTTATTTTCCTGAAGGTTCTAGAATGATATTAAAAAGGATCAAATAGTTGGAGAAAGAGGTATGGAACATTATGAATGCAATCAATAAAATTTTTGATTTATTCGATCATATAGATTGGAGAATGAGGGAACAATTTGATCACACTGCTCGAATTGAGATGGGCTTGATCAATCTGATGAAGAAGAATGCGATGATTACTGAGGAATCGTCTGACGAATTTTTATTTCCTCCATTCTATAATTTCTTTGTGCATCAGCAATCCATTGGAGACAATAGAGGTGAGGATAGTTCTGAAACTGATGTGGAGTAATTATTGGATTCTACTTTTGTTTGTTGTGTGTTTAGTTTACTTTGCTTAATTATGTTGGGTTTGTGTAGTATTTTCTTTGAAATTTGAACTTGGATTTTGATGTGCTTACTTTCATTGTATGTTTAGATCTTAGTGTTTGCCTATCATAGAGTACTTGCTGCACTAAATATCTAAGATTAGTTGGTTTGAATGAACATATTTGGTGTCGATGATGTAACTTGGATTTTATATATATAAGATTGTTGTGTTTTGTTTGTGTGAAGAATTGTGTTAATTATTTATTATGGGATGATGTAGATGCCTATTGAAGTGTTAAACATCATTGTGGATGTAGAAACGATCGAAATTACGAAAAACTTTTCGGACCAATAAAATATTTTGGATTAGCGCTGCCGGCGGCCAAATCAAGAGAGTTTGGCTAATATTTTAAATAGAGCGTGTAGAAAATTCCTGTAGAAGGCCAAAAACCCACGTTTTCATTATTTTTACCCTGGGACCAGCAAAGTTTTCCATTGCCTTCGTCTTCCTCCACCATTTTCGCGATTTTAAAGATCTAGGGCTTGCTAGATCTCAAGTTCTTGGTGATTTCAAAGCTTTTCAAGGTCGGATCTACACTTCTCTTGGTAAGAGCTTCACATTAAGTTAAAAATTTTTTATTTTCACCATGGAAAGCTCTCACATTATTTAGGTTGGAATTTTTGGAGTTCTAAAGAGATTTTGAGATTTCCATGATGAAATTTTCTCTTTCTTGTTTAAAATAGTGTTTGGAGTTTGTTACATTGTAAATTTGGGTTTTATTGGAATTTTCTTGAAAATTTTAGAAATTCACATGGCTCGAAGGTTGAGTAAAGGGAAGAGAAAATTGGTTTTTGATGAGGAGAATTTCGTTAATTTTAAAGCCCAATTTCACTTTAACTATTACCTTTACAACAAGAAGTGTATCCAGGATCGAGCTTTTTGATAGTCTTGGTGGATCTGTAGACCAGTTAATTGCAGAGCGGAACTGGGAGCGATTTTGTTGTTTCACTCGAATGCTATTATGGGAGTTGTTAGAGAGTTCTATTCGAATGTACTTTGGACTGAGACTAAGTATGTTCTTATTAGAGGAAAAATGGTTGTGTTTACTCCTTAGTGTATCACTGCTTTCTATTAGACTAGGGAACCATTTATTTGTGAATATGAAAACTTTGACACTCAAAGGGAGAATATGAGAGAAGTGATTGCTTTTCTGACTGACGGGCGAGGAGAATGGAAAGTTAGTAAAAAATAGTTGATTAACTTCCCCGCCTCCACATTGAATGTTGCTTCAAAAGTTTAGCATTATTTCATTTTTGCAAGACTATTATCATCTTATCACCATAGCGAAGTTATAAGGGATAGTGTGATTATGAACTACTGTATATAGAAGATTAAAAAGATTGATACTGGAACGATTATTTACAGGAACATTCAAATGATTGCTAGAGGCGAGACAACTGGAAGATTAGGACATCCTGCCTTAGTTCATGCCCTCAGTGTTCAGTCTGAAGTGGTGTTCAGTAGTTCTGAAGATGTGGCTATACCATTGAGACCAATTACAAAGACTATTATCCGTACATACGAGTCTCATGTGGGAGCCAGAGCTGAGCGTAGGAGTACTGATATTCCTACTACATGTTATGATGTTCCATCTACATTTGAGCCGCCTACCTTATCTGATATTATGGAGCAACTGAGACTACAGAGTGCTATTTTGGATAGACTCCATGGTCTGATGGATGTATTTGAGGCGTGGAGTGATGTGAATGAAGAATATCTCGAGAGGATAGTTGAGTTCGATATTGCCTATTGTGATGCTCAGGTCAGATTTTTGAGGGGGGAGTCTGAAGTGATATTTCCTACTTGCCCTAGCTATACACCTGTCGGCATATTTTTAAGTTTGTTTTGCACTTTAGAAAAATGGGGTCGCCTAACAGAAATTGTCGGCGAATTTTTAATTTAATTTAAATAAATAATTTGAAAAGTAGTATTTGATTTTGAAAATAATTTTAAATTTAAAAATTTTAAGATATGAAATCAAACTGATCTCACATCCCGAATTGTTTATATAAATTAGCACCGCACCACAAACTGTATATCTATTCTGGAGAGTAGACACACTGCTTAATGATGAGGCTCGGTTAAATAAACTAGAAGACTTGTGACATCCGTTTGGTCGACGAACCAATTTTATAAGCTGACAAGTTCCCCTACTTAATATAAATGAATTAAGCAGGGTTTATATTACCTGGGTTCTTAAAGTTCCTTATAAGGGCAAGCCCCTATAGTTAATTACATCCTATGTGACGAGAATCACTTAAGAAAACTCTCGATAATGATCAGTGGTTTTGCTCTCAAGAATTTCAAAGTTTAAGGTTTTCAAAGGATTGGATTTTTGAAATTTCAAAAGGGATTAGCTCAAATTTGGAACATTTAATTTCAAGAGTCCAAAGAAAGATAAGTAGGAGAAGCTGAAGATCCAAGAAGAATCTTGGCAACTTCTCAAACTATCCTATTGTTTGGCTTCAATTTGAGAGTTTATTTAATGGTTCAATCCTGCCAATTTTATTTAATTAGGACTTATATTTGTATGATAAAATCATATAAGTAGCCTCGAAGATGTGAGGGTTTATGTCATACCAAACGACTACCTCAGAGTCCTAAGACCGGTTGGGGCTTAATTTACATGACATGATCATGCAAATGCCTAATGAAGAATTGAGGATTTATGTTGCACTAGGCAAACTACCTCGAAGTCCTATGGCTTGGTTATTTAATTCTAGGAATGTTTAGCTGATGTAGAGTTGTTTTGCTGACGAAGATGGTCGTGCTGCCCACCGTGCTCCAAGCTCGTTGTTGTTGCAGAGGTTTAGTTTTAGAAGTCATAAATCAGGAGATGAGAGAAGTGTTTTGGTTTAGAGAAAATCTTAAAATCCAAGTGTTTTTAATGTTTTAATTAAAACAAATCTTAAAGTTGTTTAAACGAACCGATTAAGATCCCACTGGTTCCGTCATCCCAGCACCGTTATTTTCATTGAATTCACTTAGTCCAGATGAATTTGCTAAACTCAACTGAATGAGTTCCACACTTTCATTTAGACCGTGAGAAATCCTGTTAGCAACACGTGGGTTACATCATCCGAGGTATTCCCGATCATTCAACGAGACATTTTTATTTAGTTGCAATTGTAGTTTTGTTGTTCTGTTTGTGATTAAATTTTGAGTTGTTTTATATTTTGAAATGTTGTGGCGGTGAATTTTATCTTTCAGTGATTTTTAATTTAGTTTTGGTTCCAGTTCAGGGACTACCCTAAAGGTTTTGGTTTTCATGCAACAGTTGTTTATCATGCAAGGAAAGTAAAATACAGTGTCTGTAAGTAAATTGCAATAACATAAATTGCAATAAAATAAAAGCGTACTTGGAGGGTCTTCCTGTCATCCCAAGCTGCACTTAAAAAACATGTTAAGGCATTTAAATATTTCAACGAGTATCTAGGTAAAGCTAAGGGAGAGGTTTTGGTTGTCGACCAAAGTCCTAATCCTATAGCTAGTCATCTCCTATGATGTCTAGGTTCTTGTGTTTTGGTTAAAGGACGATTTTCTTCATCAAAGAAACAATTAAATTCAATTGTTCTTGTAAACACCCTATCATATTGAGGAAGTGCTTAAGACGAGTCTTAAACATCTTTTCAATAACTCTAGGATTGTTTTAAGTCCAAGAGAATTTAATTATACAAGTGAATTAATCATCCAGGGAGTTTAAGTTTTGTTCTCTTGAAGCGTTGAACTAGGACATTTGAATATCCTATAAGTGAAGTAACACTTCACTTGATACCTCATTTAAGAGTTATAGCAATAAGAGCTTTAAAAGGGCAAATCAACTTATTAAGTATTTTAATGAGTTAAACCTAACGATTTAATTTTAATTTTGACTTGATTATAAAACAATTAATTTAAGTTTGGAATAGTGTTCAAATTATTTTTTAGATTTAATTCTTAATGATTTCATTTAGGTTCGTTGTTAAATGATTTTAACTTAATTTAATTCAATTTAATTTAAATTCAATTTAACTTAATTTTAATTTAATTTGATTTGATTTAATTTAATTTTAATTTGATTTAGTTTTAATTTAATTTAATTTTTTTTAAATTTAGTTTAATTTAATTTAATTTAATTTGATTTAATTTGATTTAATTTTAATTTAATTTAGTTTTAATTTAATTTAATTTTTTTTTCAATTTTAATTTAATTCAATTTTAATTTAATTTAATTTAATTTTAATTTAATTTTAATTTAATTTTTTAATTTAATTTTAATTTAATTTAGTTTTAATTTAATTTTAATTTTAATTTAATTTATTTTAATTTAGTTTAAATTTGGATTATTTTTTTAATTAATTTTTTTAATTAAGAATTAAGTATTATTGAAGTGATTTATTTAGGGATTTTTAAATTAAAGAATAAATATCCTCTTAAATAATATCCCTACTTTAATAATTCCAATTTCTATTATTCTTCCAAAATTTCAATTAATTAATTAATTAAAGTTTTATTTTAATTATTTTTGAAATGGTTAGTAGGTTTCTACCCTCAAACATTTAAGTTTCAATCATCCAAAATCAGTTTAAAATCAAATATTTTACCCTCCCCCTTTTAATTAATCCTAAAATTTTAATTAAAGGTTGAAAAATTTTAATTACCATTTTGCCCTTCAAGCTTAATAATTCTAACTCACTAAATTAAACTCAAATGAACTTGAAATTTTTATGTAATCTCACTCATATGTCAATTAAGACATCAGAGGAGAAAATGTGATTTTACTGTGTTTAATTTATTTATGTAATTATTTTTATTGGAAAATAGGGGTTTTCAAGAAAAATTTAATAACATGACCAAGGAAATGTTTCTGTCCTTAAAAAAATTATGGGATGTTCCTAATGACCAGAGGACCATTTGGACAAATTTTGGTGATTTTGTTTTTGAATTATATTTTATTTATTAGAATTATATTGAGTTTTGTAGTATTAATTAATTTTAAAATAAAATTAAAGTTGAAAAATTGATTTTATATTTTTCTTAAATCTCTCTGAACTCAAGGAGTCTAGAGAAACAAATTTTATATTTTTCTAATTTTTCTTTGATTTATTAGAATTATTTTAATGAAAAGGTTGGAAAATACATTTTTTAATATTAAAAATTACATTAGGCCTTTAAAATTCAATATCTTATCCTAGGGACTTAAGAAAAATATTTGGTTTATTCCTAAGTAATTAGAATTCAAAATGTGACATTTTGGTGATTTTTAATATTTTTATGATTTTTATTATTTTTTAATTATTAAAAATATTAAAATAATGATAAAAATCAACTTTTTTAGAAAATTACAATTTTAATTTTCCTAAGTTCCTTTGATATCAGAGAAGCTCCAAAACTATTTTTGTGAATTTTTGAAAAGTATTTTGTGAGTTATGAATTTTTAAAATTTAATTTTACTTGTCGGGCTTAATCAACCCAGTTGGTGGATCAAATTAAATCCCATTAGTCTCAAATTTTTATATGAGACTCTCCTAACCCTAAAGGACAGTGGAGAATTATTTTCAAGTCAATTTTATGTATAGTTAACCCTACTTAATTAAAGTTCAATTTTGGGTATTTAGGCCAATTAGGGTTGTTCCAAGTGAATTATCTCAAAACTTATTTTTCCTAGGTTCCTCTAGTCATAAGAAACATCACCAAATTTTCCTAGAATTTATTTCTCAACATGCTAATTATTGGAATTAAAATACTCAAAACAACAATATGCAATTGAAAAATCAATAACTTCTCATAGGGATGGCCTCTGACCTTGAAAAATTCCGGGAATGTTCCCAAGTTCAGAGGCTTCAAAAGCCCTATGGTCTCATGCCATGGTGAATTTCCTATATGCATGGAGAATTGAAATAGTGCAGAGAGTAAATAAATTATTAAAAATAAAATACTTGATGAAATAACTTGATTTCTTTTCCACATTATTCTCCTCTGTTCACTGAGCAAGGGGGTACTTTTATTTTATTTTTAGGATTTTTCTACACAAAGTTATGCATTTTTGAAGTTCTGGGTATTTAATAAATAAGAAAAATCCCTATTTATCTACTTATCCACGCGGTGCCACGCAATCCTCGGTAGCTCCGAACGCCCACGCGGCGCATTCCTATTCGACACCGCCATCCGACTCAGCGCTCTAGGGGCCCGTAGTTCATGTACCATTGCGCTGTCTGGTTCGATCTCGACCGTCCGCTCGATACACGCTCGATCCGACGGCTCCTGGTCATCGTCTACAACTGGTGTGAACCCGTGACTGTCCACACTAAAACCCTAAGAACTCACTCGATTCTCAACAGATTTTTGTGTTCTTATGCTCTATGGATTCTTCTTGAAGAGACGAACACATCCATATGGTAAACATGCATCGAAATTAAGGCATTTGAAATAGAGAATCTCCAGAAGCTCGGGAAGAAGAGAGAGTTCATACCTTTGCTCAGAGAAGTGAAGCTTCGATCTGAGAGTTGTGTCACGTTCGATTGGGTCCAAGCAAGCTCCAAATAAAGTCCCTTGGCCTGGTGAATTTCCTAGGTACAAAAGTGACCACAGCCGATCATAAAGCTTGGAGGCTGGAGCAACTGGGTGTCCTGGAGAGGGGGCTTTCACTGGGGAACTTCTCATCTTGGTCTGGTGAAGGTGTAGGACCAATCAATTTGTAGATTGGCTCACTATGGTGAAGTGTTCTGGTTTTGGGCTTGAATTTTAACTCTGAAATTGAGCTCACAGAGAGGAAATGGCAGGGGGATTTCAGGGGGGATCAAGTTCTACAGGTGTGGGGAAGAGTCTGGAATGATTTTGGCAGAGTTTCTGTATGATTTGTTTCAGAACCTCTTCCATGGCCGAGAGAGGTGGTGTTTAAATAGGAGAGGTTGGAGGGCCTCCCAGGGGGGTTTGAAGGCTTGGATCAGCTGCTCAGGCGAAGAGAAGAACAGCCATGGTGACCATTAGGCATGGGGCAGCTCAGCAGGTGGGAATTCCAAACTTTGGCTCCTTCCAAGGTCTCGGCCATGGAGTTTTCTGGTGACTGTGGTGGGTCGCCGGCCAGGGTCAGGTCACCATCTTGACAGTTGAGGTCAGGGCTTGGCAATGGTGAAGTCAATTGGAGTTGGCCATGTGGAAAGGGCTTGAATTGAAATGGAATGGGGGAAGACTAGTTTTGGGTCTAAATGATTCAACCCATGGTTTTGGGCTAGGTTCACCGGCCAAGGCTTGCTTGGTCGAAGAGAAAGTTGTTTGGTTCAGCTTAATCGGTAGGGTCAAGTCACCATCCAAGCATAATTAGGCCTAAGCATGGTTAAGGGGAATCATGGGAGTGGTTAATGACTTTTAAGAGTTGTGGAAAGAGCCTCCCTCTTTTGCCTAATGTGGTATGTTCATATGTCAACAACTCACATGGCTTGCATGTGGCTCAAGGATGGCTTCATGGCTCACCTTTGGCTTGGGAAAACGTTTGGTCAATTTCATGAAAAAGGGTTTTAGAAATTTTGGTAATTTAGGGGTAATTTGATGGGATTTGGCATATGGCTTGATTTGGAATTATTTCATTATGGATTTAGAACTTAGGGGATTGTTTTATCACATGGATGATGATAGAGGATTGTCATGTGGGCTTTAAGATGGATTTTGGGCTTTTTGAAATCATTTTGGATGGGCTTTCTAGGAAGGCCTAAGGAAGTGGGCCTTAGGTTTTTAAAATAAGTTTATGGATGGGAATTTTGTAAAAGGTTTGGCCAAATAATTGTTGGGTTTGGTTTAGAGATGTTTCATGAGTGATTTGAAATAAATTTGAGGTGGTTTGGGTTTGAATTGGGTTGGATTTGAGCTTCTTTGGTAAAGGGGCCAATATAGGTCAAATTGAGCTAATTTGGGCCAATGTTGCGCTAGGGTTGAAATTGATGTAAAATTAATGTTGGGAAATGTTTATGGGGGTGTTACAAATAGGTTTCAACTTTGGTTGGGTTTTGATTTTGGGATTTGGGGCCCATTTGGGTTAGGTTTGGGTTTAGGTCAAAAGTGGGCATTTTGGCTTTGGGTTGGATTTGGGTGGAGTTTAGGTTCAAAATTTCGGCAAATCATGTTAGTATTTTGTTTGTGGGGATGTTAGGGAAAGTTTAGAAAAGGTTTGGGGTCAATTGGAATTAAATTGGGTTAGTTTGGGCTAAGTTTGGGTCATGGGTCCAAATTGGGCTTTAAGGTCAAAAGTGAAATTGGATTCAAATGTCAATCAAATTGGGCTTGGATTTGGTCTAGATTGATATTGGGGATATTGAATTGAAGTTTAGAATTGAATTGGACCAAAATTGAGACCAATTAGGGTGATTAGATTTGACATTGGGTTCATTTGGGTTTAAAATGGGCTAAATTGGGGGTTTTAGTAAAAGTGGCTTAAATTGACAAAATTGGCCCATGGTGTAGTTGGACAAAATGAAATTGGGAATATTTGGAATTTTCTGAAATTTTTTGGAAATTTTCAGAATTTTTTGGATTTTTGGGTCAAGAGGGGCATTTTTGTAATTTGGAGGGTATTGGGGGTATTTTTAGAAATTTTGGTATTTTTTGCTGGAGATAGTCAATTTGAGTGGGGGAAAATGTTTAGGATTGATTATGAGGACTTTTGGATGATTTGGAGATTTTGGAGTATTTGGGCAATTTTAAGGGCTTTTGGTAGGTTTGATTGGTGTAGGGTCCCCGGGTTCAAAAATTGAAATTTTGGAAGAATGAAGATTGATCAAATATGAGTGAAATGGAATCACTTTGGTTGAGCCATGAAGTCATATTAAGCTTATGTGAGCCATGAGAGGACTCATTGGAGGCATTCACTATGTTGTGTCTAACCCTCTTAACCAGGGGCTTAGGGGTTAAGGTCCATCCATATGGATTACCTACATGAGTCAGGGAGTCATGTTGGGGTAAGGTGTGGTTTTAAGATTTGGATTGTGTATGTGAGAGTGTAGAGTATGAGTGTACTGAGTGTGTAAGTCAACCCTCACCAGACCAGGCTACCCAGGGTAGTCCTAAGGCCAAAGAGTCCTATAGGGAACTCATCCTTTAAACCTTCACATTTGATTTCAACCTTCTAGGTGATTAGGGGTCTACAATCAATCTTGTGGGGTTTGCAGGGAGTCAAGAGGTGTTTGAACTTCTAAAGGGTGGGTTCTACTTCTAGTCCTCTAAGATTAGTCAAAGGAAATGCTTAAGGCTAGATCCTAAGTACTAAAGAGAGAAGCAAAAGACCTCATCAAAAATGAGGTCAACAAATGGACCCCCAATACGTGTGGTGTGCTAACCAAGCACACCGCGCGTATTGGCGTTGACCGAAAAGATCAACAAAACCAACATAGATGTCTAAGTGACAAACTTAGGACGAAGTGGAAGAATTTCCGCTAGGGAGTATTAGGTATGTTTCCAATACCGGAGATTCCTGAACTCTCGATGGCGAAAAGAAAAGGAGGTGAATTCCAAACCAACAGATTTGGGGAATTCAATTTAGATCTCATTTTACTTTTTTAAATTTCAAGTTTCAATGTGTGAGTTTAGATTTCCATTTGAAGTTTGATCTAAAATCGATTTAAGGAAATTTTGAATTTGAAATTTGGATTTAAAATGAGAATTAAAACCTGGATTTCAACCTCGGGATTGCGCAGAGAACTAGAATTTAGGTTTCAGCCTCAGAGTGAGAATCAGAGTTTGAGTATCGACGGAAAAAGTATGAGAATCAGAATTTAGGTACTGATCTCTAAAGGGATGATAATTGAAATTTAAGTATCAATCTCGAAAGAGAATCAAAATTTAGGTATCGACCTCAAAAAGGATTAGAATCAGAATTTAGGTACTGATCTCGGAATGAGAACTAGAATTTAGGTACTAGTCTCGAAATGAGAGATGGAATTTAGGTACCAGCCTCGGAAGTTTAGAATTGAAATTTAGGTATCAATTTGAAAGAGAATCGAAATTTAGGTATCGATCTCGGAATGAGAACTGGAATTTAGGTACCAGTCTCGGAAGTTTAGAATTGAAATTTAGGTATCAATTAGAAAGAGAATCAAAATTTAGGTATCGATCTCGAAAGGAGAGTCGGAATTTAGGTACCGACCTCGAAATGGGAGCTGGAATTTAGGTACCAGTCTGAAAAATTTTGAATTGAAATTTAGGTATCAATTCAGATGAGAATCAAAATTTAGGTATCGATCTCGAAAGGAGAGCCAGAATTTAGGTACCAGTCTCGAAAATTTTGAATTGAAATTTAGGTATCAATTCGGATGAGAATTGAAATTTAGGTATCGATCGCGGAATGAGAACTGGAATTTAGGTACCAGTCTCAAAAATTTTTTATTGAAGTTTAGGTATCAATTCGGATGAGAATCGAAATTTAGGTATCGATCTTGAAAGGAGACTCGGAATTTAGGTACCGACCTCGAAATGAGAGCTGGAATTTCGGTACCAGTCTCGGAAATTTTGAATTGAAATTTAGGTATCAATTCAGATGAGAATCGAAATTTAGGTATCGATCTCGGAATGAGAACTGGAATTTAGGTACCAGTCTCGGAAATTTAGAATTGAAATTTAGGTATCAATTCAGATGAGAATCGAAATTTAGGTATCAATCTCGAAATGAGAACTGGAATTTAGGTACCAGTCTCGGAAATTTTGAATTGAAATTTAGGTATCAATTCGTATGAGAATCAAAATTTAGGTATCGATCTCAAAAGGAGAGTCAGAATTTAGGTATCGACTTCGAAAGAAGAGAACTGGAAGTTAAGTACCAGCCTCAGAAATTTGTACGGGAGTCAGAATGTAGGTACTGATCCCAAGATGAGGACTGGAATGTAGGTACCAGCTTCAGAAAGTTATAATGTATGAAGAGGGACCCAGTCTCTTGCCATCAGAACCAAATCACACAAAGTTTGTGGCTCTGTGTCAATGGACTTGGTCAGTCTTCGTACAAGAGGGAAGGGAGATCACAGAAAATCAAAAGGGTTTCGATGTGACGGAAAGGGTGTAGGATTTTATAGTTTGAAGTGTGAGTTTTCCGTGAGGAAGAACCATCCCGAAAGAGGGTTTCAAAGTAGTTTGAAGTAGATTTTGATCTGAGGAAGAATTGAAGGATTTGAAAGAGATAGATTGAGATTGTAATTCCATTTGAAATTCATTTTCATTTTGTTTGTCCTTTAATGATCCAATTTTATTTTTGTTGTTTATTTGATGTTCACGTGAATTTTATTTGGTGTTCATGTGGATTTGAAGTTCTTGTGAATATTTCGATTTTTAAGAAAGATTCTTATTTATTTCTCTTTTCTTTTCTGTTCTTTGTTTAAAGTTCATTTAACTCTAATGGTGTTTCCCAGTCAATTTGCACAAAAAGAGGTGAAGGCAAAATGTGACATGGTTACTTTCATTCCAATCTTGTTGAAGATACATCATACAACTCAATCTGAAATATTTCTCATACAATCCATGACTCAAAATGGACTATGTATGATTCTTGTTGATCCATCCAAAAAGTATTTGTTAAAAATCCATGTCTGAATAATGAGATACACGGTCAATAACATCACCTTCCAAGCCATCCTTGGCAGGAATGCCGCATGGATGTGCATTGGAGGTGTTTTATTTCTCGTGTAACAGCTCGTAGGGCCGGAGACTCTCCAATTCTAGATCTGGCTGGAAGTGGTAAGGCTCCTTTCTGTCGTCCATCCTTCTAAAAGTGACGGAAATCCGCTCCACTGGTACTCCCAGTATACAATGTTTTGCGATGTCTTCTCCATTTCCTTGTAATATCATGACGGAACCTACCAGAAGTGGTATCTCCACCGGCCCTCGGAACTTACCCGGGCCTGTTATCCAGAGGTCAGATCCGAACATGATATTGCATTGCTTGACGAACGAAATTGTGCAGAAAGGTCTGACAAAGTCATGGTGGTCTATGTGTGGAGGTATGCGGTCGCCTTTCGATAAATGTTGATGATGCAACTCGTTGGGTATGCGATCACTGGCGAGTACCCTCCACGTTATCATTCTTTTCACCATTCTTTTAATTATCCTTTGCATTCGATCCACCTCACCGTGACGGAGTATCCCTGGTGGATTTCCTTTTACGTCCTCTCGCGAAATTATAGCAACATCCGCATTGTATTGTAACTCTTCCTTTCCCCGGCATCCATTTCGGGGTTCCGAATAAGTCTTTTCTCTTAGACGCGCCTGCTCGACCCATTTTCTGAAGTTCTAAGATGCAATCCACAATCTGTCGTTGCTCGTACTCTAAGAATACACCTGTGTGTAACTCGAGGCCTTCCAAAATATTGATTCTTTTGCCTCTAATCCTTTCAAAGTATTCGAAAGTCTTCTTCTCAACATTTTGCATTCTTTCTAGTTCATATTCTGGGATGATCTGCAAATGACGAGGCCTAGTAACATATTGTGGGATGTATGACTCAATCCCGTCACGTTCTCCTGCATACCTTGGCTCCTCGGGGATTGTCTCTGTCGGGACATCCTCCGGGGTTGCTTCCGCAACAAGGTTCTTTAGATATGGTATCTCTATCCGGCGTCGAGGCAATCTCTCTGCCTTTGATCTTCTCAGAGTTCCTCTTATCCTTTCTGTTATTCTCGGAGTTTGTTCTCTCTTTTCAGGTTCCTGATGAACTGGTATCTTTGAAATGTGTGTGTCGGCGAAGGTGGCCGTTTCCTCGTGTTGATTTGCTGCTAGTTTAGTCAACATCTTGTGGATACGGCGATTCTTATTCCTTCTTTGAGTAGCAGTGAGCGTAGCTCTTCTTACTTCTTGAATTTCTACGAGCGCGGCGCTGACGAGCCTGCCCTCTGTCGTGGCAACTACTGACTTGATTTTCTTGCTTTCCTCGGTGTTTTTCTTTCTTTTCTTGTTGCTGGATTGGCAGCTTGGGCCACCCATCTTTATCACCGTCTGGCTGTGAAGCTCTTCTCGGTCCACTGGGACCCAATCATTTTCTTCGTACTGTAGGCTGGCTGGTGTGAAGTCAGAATGAATTTCTATCACTGCTCCATCCGTCTCCCTCTTTTCATCGAGTGTGAGACTCACACCATTTTTAAAGTTTAGGACCAACCGCCCGTTCGACATTTCTCTGCGAAGAAGATAAGGAAAGGATCAGGGGCTGTACTAAGAACAAGAACATTAAGAAAATTTTCATCACTGAAGATTCTTATTCACTTATTTTAATTTAAAGGAAAGTAGGAAAAGATGAAGAAAGATCAGGCACAGGATTTGATTTGAAAGGAAGGGTAAAACTTTATTATTATGATTTCACATATTTCATTTTTAGCATATATTTTTATTATTATTTAATGATTTTTTTTTTGTCATCCATTTTTATGTTTTTGGGTTCGGACCCAGTCACAAAGTGATTGCTTCACCCATGTTTCTAGGGATAAGACTCTATTTTAGAGGTCACCCTTTGAAACATTAGGTTGCATAATACTTCTTTAAATACCGTCCGTTGATTGGAAGCATTTGTCGTTCTCCTTGGCAATTCACAAGTTGGTAGGAGCCTCCTGAGTAGACTGCCTCGACCAAAAACGGTCCATCCCAAGTTGGTTCAAATTTGCCTCCTATCTTGCGATGTGCAAGAATAGGTCTTCTGAGAACAAGAACTAACTCTCCAATTTTGAAAGTTCTTGTTCGGACTAGTTTATCATGGGCCTGGATCATCTTAGCTTGGTACAGTTCCAAATTTTGTTGCGCTGCAAGTCTTTCCCCTTCCAAGTTTTCTAGTTCTTCCAGTCGTAATCTGGCATTTTCTTCTGTAGTAATTTTATTTGCAACTGCAATCCTGAGTGATGGAAGCTGAACCTCCAAAGGTAAAACTGCCTCGGACCCATACACTAAAGTGTAAGGCATAGACTGAGTAGGAGTCCTGAAAGTAGTCCTGTTTGCCCATAAGGCTTCTAACAACTTCTCATGCCAATTTATCTTGTTGTCGTCCAAAGTTTTCTTTAAAATCTGAACGAGAGTTTTATTAAAAGCTTCGGCCAAGCCGTTTGCTCTTTTGTCGTAGATTGTTGAGTATCGCCAATCAATTCCATGTCTTCTGACGAAATTGTTGATTTTTGTGCTTCTGAATGCGGACCCATTATCTGAAATAATTATGTGCGGTACTCCGAAATGGTAAAAAACTTGATTTTTTGAAAAAATGTAGCACGTGGTGCGCCTTTACTTCTCTGAGTGGAACTGCTTCTGCCCATTTAGAAAAGTAGTCTGTAGCTGCAAGGATGAAGCGATGTCCTCTCGAAGAAGGCGGTTCTATCGAACCCACTATATCTGTGCCCCAACACTCAAATGGCCACGACGCAATTGTCGGATGTAGCACATTTGGAGGTTGGTGTAGAACCACTCCGTGCACTTGGCATTGGTGACAGCTCTTGGCGACTTTCATACAGTCGGTCATCATTGAGGGCCAGTAGTATCCTAGTTTTTTAATTTTAATTTTCATTTTCGGACCCGACTGATGAGCACCACAAAGTCCTGAATGCACTTCTTTGACGATTTCACTAGCCTCGGAGCCGCTCAGGCATCTTAACCACATCTGATCAAAAGACCTTCTATATAATGTATTGTTTATTAATGCGTAAGATAGAGTTCTTTTCTTGATTTGATGGGCTAATGATTTATCGTCCGGTAATTTACCTGTTTGCAGGTAGTCTATTAACGGTTGACGCCAATCTTCTGTGCTTTCCATTACTGCTGCAACTGATTCCTCTGCTTTTTCTGATTCCTGTATCATATCTATGTCGAGCTGTGATAGGACATGTCGTCTTTGAACTGACACTTCAACTGACTCATCTTGTAAGCAGGAAAATTCTTTTGCAAGGCGAGCTAATGCATCCGCGAGAGCATTTTCTCTTCTGGGGATCTTGTAGATTGTTACATTCGGAATTTGTTCCAACAATTTCATGGCATTCTGAAAGTATTGCTCGAGTCTTGGCTTTAAAATTCTGTATTGTCCGGCGACCTGTTGGATGATTAACTGAGAATCTCCGTAGATGTTGATGTCTGTTATTCCCATTTGAATGTTTAATTCTAGTCCTGTTATGAGGGCTTCGTATTCTGCCTCGTTGTTTGTGCACTGCTCTGTTAAGTGGTAGGAGTATCTTAACATCCCCCGCTCCGGTGTTATAAAGATTAGTCTGATTCCTGCCTTACCGGGCACTATCGTTTGCAATTCCTTGTCTTTTTGTGTTGAGGACGCTTCGTCGAAGTATAGTTCCCAACGTCGATCATCAGTGTCTTCTAGGCTCATTATCTGCTCGTCAGGCAAATCGTCGTCGAGAGCCGAATCCGCCGTGAAGGGTGTGCTCGCAAGGAAGTCGGCTAGAACTTGTCCCTTTACGGCACGAAGAGGAACGAAAGTTATGTCGAATTGCAATAATATCATCGACCACCTGGCAAGTCTGCCAAAAAGTGTCGGTCGGGTCATCAAATATTGCAATGGATTAACTTTTGAAATGAGGTTGATCTTATGAGAAAGCATGTAATGCCTGAGTTTCTGTGCGACAAAGATCAGGGCCAAACAATGCTTCTCAATTGGAGGATACTTTATTTCCGTCGGAATCAGACGACGGCTTAAGTAGTAGAGAGCATTCTCTTTTGCCTCGTCGTTGACCTGGTCTAGCAGGGCTCCAAGGGAGTCGTCTAGAGCCGCGGTATAAAGTATCAACGGTCTACCCGAGACTGGGGCTGCTAAGATAGGAGGTTTCATTAAGTATTGCTTAATATCTTCGAAGGCCCGTTGGCATTTCTCTTCCCAAAAAAATTTGGCATCCTTTTTAACTAATGCCGAGAAGGCTGACACTTACCTAAAAAGTTCGAGATAAAGCGTCGAAGATATGCCAGCTTCCCTTGAAAGGATCGTAGCTGTTTTAAGGTTTTGGGAGGCGGCATCTCTAAGATAGCTTTAATCTTTTCCGGATCAATTTCGATTCCGCGATGTCGGACAACAAATCCTAAGAATTTCGCGGAGGTGACGCCGAAGGCGTATTTTAAGGGATTCATCTTACGGTTGTATTGCCTTAGTCGCTTGAAAACAATTCTCAAATCATACATGTGATCTTCCTTCAGTTTACTTTTGATGACGACATCATCCACGTAACACTCGACTTGGTTGAGAATGAGATCATCAAAAATCTTTGTCATCGCTCTTTGGTATGTTGCTCCTGCGTTCTTTAGTCTAAATGGCATTACTGTGTAACAATACACTCCGATCGGCATTTTGAAAGCTGTGAGCTTTTCGTCTTCTGGTGCCATCTTTATCTGGTTGTATCTTGATGATCCATCCATGAATGAAAATATTTTGTGTGTTGAAGCAATGTCGATCATCAGTTCTGGGATTGGTAGTGGAAATTCATCCTTTGGACATGCTTTATTTAAATCTCTGAAGTCTACACAGATTCTGATTTGACCATTATTCTTTCTGACTGGTACCACGTTGGCTAACCATGTAGGGTATTGTTCTTCACGGACAAATTTAGCGTCTATTAGCTTCTTAACCTCGGCTATTACTTGTTGTTCAATATCTAGACGCATTCTTCTGGGAGCTTATCTGACTGGAACAGAAGTAGGATCTACTCCTAACTTGTGAACTGCGACTTCTGGAGCTAATCCTGGAATTTCGTCGTAACTCCAAGGAATACAGTCCTTGAATTCCATTAATAGCTTGATCATTTCCTCGGAATCTTCTTTATTGAGTAAGGAGCTAACAAAGTTTGGCCTAGGCTCTTTGCCAGTACCTAAGTTAACTTCCATTAACTCGTCTATTGTAGATTTGATTTCTTCTTCGAATTCTGGTGGAGCATCTCCAATTTGCAGATCTTCAAGATCTTCTATAGTTTCCAAGCAGTCTTCATTAGATTCACAAGTGACAACTAAGTAAAATTCTGTATCTTCAACTGATCCTACTGTACCGAATCCGAGACCATGCTTCGAATTGGGAGGTCGACCGACGTTATTCCATAATTTTTTGAAGTGTTGTAATTGACCTTTTGTCGATTGTCGAGGTAAGACACAAAGCTGAATTAAATTTTGAACATAGGGAAAGTACCACTCAAAAGGTAATTCCATTAATTCGGAAGAAGTAACATCTTCAAATTGTACACCCTTTTCATTATTGGAAGAAGAAGTACCACGGTAAAATTTGATTGGTTTAGCACCACCGCCATGCACTTCCTTGACCACCATATCCTCGATCTTTTTAGACTGGATCGGGGTTAGGGCCATAGTGTGTACATGGTAGTTAATCTTCTCGTACATTGATTTATATTCATAATTCTTTTAATCTTCGAGGGAGATCTTGAATTGTGGTTTCTTCTGGTTTATTATAGCTGCTTCTTTCTTGACTTCTTCTTCTTCCTCAGAGCTGTTCTCCCAATCAACGTCGATGAAGGGTTTCTTTTGTCTAATCGTCCCAATGTCTCTTCAACGACCTCGTCCCCGGCCTCGACCTTGGATGCGAGTTCTGGAGAAACCTTCACCATCTCGCCGTAAGGGAGTGGTGAGTGACTATTGGACTAGAACTTCAGGCTCTTCGTCGTTTTGAACTTCTTTTGCTTCGTTGGGCATGGTATTTCTGGAGAAGATTGTTTTCTTTGGAGGCGCGTAGTAGGCTGTATCTTCATGAATTCCAATTTCATGTACGGAGTAAGGTTGCAAGTCACCTTTGATGCATTGTTCTCCTCCATCGTAGTATTTTATGCACTGATGCAGAGACGACGGTACCATCCGGTTTTCATGTATCCACGGTGGGCCCAGTAGGGCGTTGAACGATGTTTCAGAATAAATTATATGGAATTTTACAGTTGTCTTTGCTAAATCACCAGTCTTCATTAACAGCATTATTGATCCGAGAGCTCTTTCTCCTTTTTAGCTGAATCCTCTTAGTAACTTCTTGTCCACTTCAAGCTCGCGAGCATCAATTTCCAAGTATGCTAACGTCTGAAGATTCATTATGTTGATTGACGCTCCTGGATCCACCAATACACTGGAAAGCGTAAACTTTGTTATTGTGATTGAAATGTACAACAGTCAGTTGTGATCGACTGTCCCAAGTAGTAGATCACTGTCCGTGAAGGTAACACCTCGCTGTCCCTTTAACGAGCAAATTTCTTCTAAGGAATCTCCGGCCATCAGAGCTAAACAAATCTCTGGATCAAGTAAGGCCTTGATTAGAGCTTCCCTCATCTCTTTTGATAAGATGAGAGCATCGTAGATGCTTAGTTTGGCTGGTAGTTTCCTAAGATGGGCTAGCACGTTATAGTTCACTTTGTTGCCATGTGTTCCATTTTCTTTCCGAATGGGCAATTCTTCTGCTGGGGTTGATTCTTCCCGAACAACCACCTGCTTTCCTTTATCTTTTAGACCCATTCTTGGAGGTAGAACCCTTCCGCTCCTTAAGTTGACTTCTGTGATTTCTTCTGAATCTGGTACTGAGTTTACTGGTGTCTCCTTTTGAATTGGCATGAGAGGTTCTTCTGGAGTCGCTTTGGAATCTGAAAGCTCTAACTCTATTGCGATTGGAGCTCCTCGAAATTCACAAATAGATTCATTGCTTGCTGAACTTTCGTAGCCTTCTTGGTGAATGTCTTCTTTGTCATTGTGATTGTCGAGGTTGTGTATGATTTGAGAATTGTTATTTGTATCGGAATTGAGATCCGGATTAAGTTGGTTGTCGTTAGTAGCGTAACCGTTAGAAACAGTCAAAACGTAGCCAACGCCATAACTTTTATCGTTATAAGATTCCCCCCGGAGCGAGCAAATAATCATATAGAGTCAGAGGTTCGAGGAATTTCTCTCCCGAATCGGAAACAACCATCCTAGGATAAGCAGCCCCTAGTCTAGCCTTAAGAGCCTTGGTCTTTTCTTCTTCTACGATCTCCTTCTTTTCTACGATCTTTTCTGCCTGGGGTGGCTCTTCAATCACAAGCGATAGCGCCGGCTTGACGGGTTTCGAACTTTGAATCGAAGCACACACCGAAGCGGTTTGGATGCGATCCAAAATTTTCTTCGATGACTTCGTCCAAGAGGTGCTCCATCCATCATTCGTCGTGTAGGGATCTATAGGAACAATAGGATCCGTTGAAATAACATTGACGGAACCACCTTTTTGGGGTTCCTTCATGTATTCCTTCGGAATTGTTATGTTCCCCTTCCGGAGATTGTTGTCAAGCCAACTCTTGAAGGTGATGCAATCCTCTATCTTATGTCCAAGCATCTGGTGGTAAGGGCAGTAGTTGGGATGATCTTTCTTATTAACTTCCTCTGGCTTCTTGGGCTCTGGCAGCTGAAAATCCGGCGTCTTCATTAAGCTGCAGAACATCTTTGGCACTGCCTCATTCTTGAACGGATATTCTCTATTTATAAGTTCCTTTAACGTGCGTTGCGGGCGAGGCGGTTGCTCATGCTGTTGCGTTGGCTGATAACCGGGTCGAGGTTATTGGTAGTTCTGCTGAGGTTGCTGATAGGTGGGCTGCGGCTGCTCCGGCTGTATTTGTATTGGCTGCTTGCCCTTATCGACTGCCGCGATGATCCCGGATTTCTTTTCAAATGTCTTCGCAGGTTTCTGTTTGTCTGTCTTGTCAACAAAACATAGTTGTTTCGCTTCCTCTTGCAAACTTCCGTCCTTGCTTAACAACTTCTCGAAAGTCTTAATCATAAATCCCTTAAGGAGAAGTGCTATTGGGCCGTGAATGCTTTTAAGCAAGATACCGACTGCATGCTGCTCTTGTAGCTGTGGCTTACACTTCATGCTTAGATTCCTCTATCGAAGTATGTAGTCTACTAAAGTTTCATTCGGTTTCTATTTCTCCACCACTAGATCACCGATTGTGATATGGTGTTGAGCTTCGGTAAACCGTTTCATGAAGAGGTTCTCTAATTCTGAAAATGTCTTTACCGAATCGTTCGGTAACTCTGCTTACCAATCAAAGGCGATCCCTGACAGGCTGCTGATGAACTGTCGGAAAAGTAAGTCGTCGCTTTCACCGACATTGCAACAACTAGCGCGAAAATTTGCAACAAGCTGTCAAGGGTTTCCGGTTCCATCAAAGTCTTGAACAGAGGTGGTACGAAGCCTTTTGGGTAATGTACTGCATCACATTCTTCGGGGTAAGGTCTACCCGTCTGAATAGATGCTCCGCTCTAAGACTGTGATAAGGCTTCTCGCACCTGCTGTTCTACCATGTTCTTGATGTCCTTCTCTGGAAACATATTTTGGGTAGAATCCTTCTTTGGCTGATCGTCTCCGTTAACGGATGTAATCTCTTTTCCTCCATCTGTAATATGAATAACTTCTGGAGGCGTTTCTCTTGGGGGTTGAACTCGACTACGAAGAGTGGCTAGGGCTGCAGCCATCTCTTCCATCCTTTTCGCCATTTGAGAGATTGTATCATCTTTTTCTCGAAGTTGTGCTCTTAACATTTACGGTTCATCCCTTTCCGCATTGCTGCGGAGCACCTTGCGAAGGCGACGATGCACGTGTCTCAACCATGTTGATCTCCACATATTCGTCATCCATGAATTCCGACGAATCGACTTCATCTCCGAACTTTTCTTCTCTTTCTCTTGCTAAGCGTTGAATGTCGATTCTTAGCTTTTCCATAGCGTCCTCCAGTGGTCTTTTTCGTGCTATTTCGCAGTTATCATGCGATGGCTGTTGGATTTCCTTCTTGGGAGTCCCCTACATCGCAGTGGCTCTCTTTCGACTCGAGTCTCCTTACGAGACTTTCCTTTTCAGGTCGTTGTTTCGGTCTTAACTGGCCAGTAGTAGGACGCCATACCATCCTTCTAGCAGCAGAAGGCCTAGGACCGGATCGTCTGTCTGCTGAATGCTGGAAAGTGGTATCCTCCCTGATCTGTAAACCTGAAACAACAACAGTTGGACTAGCTTTCATCTTCTTATTCAGCTTTTCTGTGGTGCTCATGAGTTCTACTCGCGGCCCAAGACGGGATTTGGCTGGCACCCGCCCTATCCTTCATAAAATCTCTGATACAGGACATTTCTCTTTCTTTACTAACTTCTCTATCACAATCTGCAGTCGGGCAAATGGTGTAATCCTAGCCCTTTTCTTTCGACTGTTGCTATAGTATGTGGGTTGAGGTAATGTAGAAGCAATCTTGCGGACATTTTCCTCGTCAGCTGCGGCGGAGAGGGGATGAAATCTACTTCCTTCCAAAAGCGGCGTATACTCAGGCAATGGTATGTACTCAGACAATGGTGTGTACTCAGGGATCTCTTCTAAGAAAGCGACTTCAGCAGCTCTGGCCTTTCTGGCAATCTTTCTACTCCTGTTTCTCCTTTGAGTTCGTGTTAGGGGTGAAACCCTTGAGCTGGACCCAATTTCGAAAACAGAAGGTCTCGCATGGAGATCTGTACCCTCCACAGTAACATGCTCATCATAAATTTGAATTTCCTTCCCCTTCAGTTTGGCGAAAGTCGGGGTAGGTCCAGAGATAACTTGACCAGCGGGGGTAGAAACAACAGTCCTCCTGCGAACAGCAGTACTCTTCTCAACCGGAACCTTTTGCAGAGGATGGAACTCTTGAGTTGACTTGAGATTGAACTCGATCAAAGGCTTTTCAGTTTCAGGCACTTTGTTTGTAAGCATGAAAAGGGTGACGTTAGTGATCTTGACATCTGTATTCTCGAATCCTTGCCCGAAACGGATGATTCCATTGTCAGGAAGCTCCTCCTTGTAGACAGCTAGGTCAAGTCCGTTGGTAAAGGAGAAAATCAGCTTTGGGGCGGACATTTTTCGCAAGGTAGATTCGATCGTCGATCCTAAGTTATGCTTCTTCTCACCGGGACGAAAAGAAAGGAATCGAAAAGAGTCCGAACACATTTTTGTTCATGTATTTATAAAAAGGAGTTATTTGTTAAAAGAGTCGTTCATTAGAGGATTTGTTTATTAGGAACGGAATATTCAAAGGTGTAGAGAAGGTAAGGAATCCGATTCAAAATTGGAAAGGAAGAGAAAGTCTTATGCAAGACTTCTTGACTCGAAGGACTGCTCCTAAACTAACACCTATTGGGGGTCCACCACACCTCAGAAAAGAGGTAAAAGGATCTGGGAACCTCTCCGTTTAGGGGGGTCTAAACAGTGGCTCCTAAATCCGAGAGGAGTTGGCTATACTCGTTCATGACTGAAATGAACGGGGTATTTCAACAGAAGAATGGTAGTTTGGTCCACTAGGGGCATGGACTCACTACCGATTTATGAAAGCAAAACCATCTGATCAAAATGGAGAGAGGAACTAATCCCCAGCGGAGTCGCCAGAAGTATGTCGGATTATTCTTAAGGTTGAGTGTTGTACTTTAGAAAAAAGTGGTCGCCTAACAGAAATTGTCGGCGAATTTTTAATTTAATTTAAATAAATAATTTGAAAAGTAGTATTTGATTTTGAAAATAATTTTAAATTTGAAAATTTTAAGATATGAAATCAAACTGATCTCACATCCCAAATAGTTTATAAAAACGAGCACCGCACCACAAACTGTATATCTATTCTGGAGAGTAGACACACTGCTTGATGATGGGGCTCGGTTAAATAAACTAGAAGACTTGTGACATCCGTTTGGTTTACGAACCAATTTTATAAGCCGACAAGTTCCCCTGCTTAATATAAATGAATTAATCAGGGTTTATATTACCTCGGTTCTTAAAGTTCCCTATAAGGGCAAGCCCCTATAGTTAATTACATCCTAAGTGACGAGAATCACTTAAGAAAACTCTTGATAATGATCAGTGGTTTTGCTCTCAAGAATTTCAAAGTTTAAGGTTTTCAAAGGATTGGATTTTTGAAATTTCAAAAGGGATTAGCTCAAATTTGGAACATTTATTTTCAAGAGTCCAAAGAAAGATAAGTAGGAGAAGCTGAAGATCCAAGAAGAATCTTGGCAACTTCTCAAACTATCCTATTGTTTGGCTTCAATTTGGGAGTTTATTTAATGTTGCAATCCTGCCAATTTTATTTAATTAGGACTTATATTGTATGATAAAATCATACAAGTAGCCTCGAAGATGTGAGGGTTTATGTCGTACCAAACGACTACCTCAGAGTCCTAAGACCGGTTAGGGCTTAATTTACATGACATGATCATGCAAATGCCTAACAAAGAGTTGAGGATTTATGTTGCACTAGGAAAACTACCTCGAAGTACTTTGGCTTGGTTATTTAATTCTAAGAATGTTTAGCTGATGTAGAGTTGTTTTGCTGACGAAGATGGCCGTGCTGCCCACCGTGCTCTAAGCTCCTTATTGTTGCAGAGGTTTACTTTTAGAAGTCATAAATCAGGAGATGAGAGAAGTGTTTTGGTTTAGAGAAAATCTTAAAATCCAAGTGTTTTTAATGTTTTAATTAAAACAAATCTTAAAGTTGTTTAAACATAACCGATTAAGATCCCACGGTTCCGTCATCCCGACACCGTTATTTTCTTTGAATTCACTTAGTCTAGATGAATTTGCTAAACTCAACTGAATGAGTTCCACACATTCAATTAGACCGTGGGAAATCTCGTTAGCAACAGGTGGGTTACATCATCCGAGGTATTCCCGATCATTCAACGAGACGTTTTAATTTAGTTGCAATTGTAGTTTTGTTGTTCTGTTTGTGATTAAATTTTGAGTTGTTTTATATTTTGAAATGTTGTGGCGGTGAATTTTATCTTGCAGTGATTTTTAATTTAGTTTTGGTTTCAGTTCAGGGACTAACCTAAAGGTTTTGGTTTTCATGCAACAGTTGTTTATCATGTATGGAAAGTAAACTACAGTGCCTGTAAGTAAATTGCAATAACGTAAATTGTAATAAAATAAAAGCGTACCTCCATCATCCCAAGCTGCACTTAAAACACATGTTAAGGCATTTAAATATTTCAATGAGTATCTAGGTAAAGCTAAGGGAGAGGTTTTGGTTGTCTACCAAAGTCCTAATCCTATAGCTAGTCATCTCCTATTACGTCTAGGTTCTTGTGTTTTGGATTAAGGACGATTTTCTTCATCAAAGAAACAATTAAATTCAATTGTTCTTGTAAACACCCTATCATATTGAGGAAGTGCTTAAGATGAGTCTTAAACATCTTTTCAATAACTCTAGGATTGTTTTAAGTCCAAGAGAATTTAATTATATAAGTGAATTAATTAACCAGGAGTTTAAGTTTTGTTCTCTTGCACAGTGAACTAGGACATTTGAATATCCTACAAGTGAAGTAACACTTAACTTGATACCTCATTTAAGAGTTATAGCAATAAGAGCTATAAAAGGGCAAATCAACTTATTAAGTATTTTAATGAGTTAAACCTAACGATTTAATTTTAATTTTGACTTGATTATAAAAAAATTAATTTAAGTTTGGAATAGTGTTTAAATTATTTTTTAGATTTAATTCTTAATGATTTCATTTTGGTTCGTTGTTAAATGATTTTAATTTAATTTAACTCAATTTAATTTAAATTCAATTTAATTTAATTTTAATTTAATTTTATTTGATTTGATTTAATTTTAATTTAATTTAGTTTTAATTTAATTTAATTTTTTTTTAATTTAGTTTAATTTAATTTGATTTAATTTGATTTTAATTCAATTTTAATTTAATTCAATTTTAATTTAATTTAATTTAATTTAATTTAATTTTTTAATTTAATTTTAATTTAATTTATTTTAATTTAATTTTAATTTTAATTTATTTTATTTTAATTTAGTTTAAATTTGGATTATTATTTTAATTAATTTTTTTTTAATTAAGAATTAAGTATTATTGAAGTGATTTATTTAGGAATTTTTAAATTAAAGAATAAATATCCTCTTAAATAATATCTCTACTTTAATAATTCCAATTTCTATTATTCTTCCAAAATTTCAATTAATTAATTAATTAAAGTTTTATTTTAATTATTTTTGAAATAGTTAGTAGGTTTCTACCCTCAATCATTTAAGTTTCAATCATCCAAAATCAGTTTAAAATCAAATATTTTTCCCTCCCCCTTTTAGTTAATCCTAAAATTTTAATTAAAGGTTGAAAAATTTTAATTACCATTTTACCCTTCAAGCTTAATAATTCTATAACTCACTAAATTAAGCTCAACTGAACTTGAAATTTTTATGTAACCTCACTCATATGTCAGTTAAGACATTAGAGGAGAAAATGTGATTTTTCTGTATTTAATTTATTTATGTAATTATTTTTAATGGAAAATAGGGGTTTTCAAGGAAAATTTAATAACATGACCAAGGAAATGTTTCTGTCCTTGAGAAAATGATGGGATGTTTCTAATGACCAGAGGACCATTTGGACTAATTTTGGTGATTTTTTTTAATTATATTTAATTTATTAGAATTATTTTGAGTTTTGGAGTATTAAGTAATTTTAAAATAAAATTAAAGTTGAAAAATGTATTTTATATTTTTCTTAAATCTCTCTGAACTCAAGGAGTCTAGAGAAACAAATTTTATATTTTTCTGATTTTTCTTTGATTTATTAGAATTATTTTAATGAAAAGGTTGGAAAATACATTATTAAATATTAAAAATTACATTAAGCCTTTAAAATTCAATATCTTATCCTAGGGACTTAAGAAAAATATTTGGTTTGTTCCTAAGTAATTAGAATTCAAAATGTGACATTTTGGCGATTTTTAATATTTTTATGATCTTTATTATTTTTTAATTATTAAAAATATTAAAATAATGATAAAAATCAACTTTTTTAGAAAATTACAATTTTAATTTTCCTAAGTTCCTCTGATACAGATAAGCTCCAAAACCATTTTTGTGAATTTTTGAAAAGTATTTTGTGAGTTATAAATTTTTAAAGTTTAATTTTACTTATGGGTCTTAATCAACCCATTTGGTGGATCAAATCAAATCCAATTAGTCTCAAATTTTTATATGAGACTCTTCTGACCCTAAAGGATAGTGGAGAATTATTTTCAAGTTAATTTTATGTATAGTTAACCCTAATTAATTAAAGTTCAATTTTGGGTATTTAGGCCAATTAGGGTTGTTCCAAGTGAATTATCTCAAAACTTATTTTTCCTAGGTTCCTCTGGTCATTGGAAACGTCACCTAATTTTCCTAGAATTTATTTCTCAACATGCTAATTTTTGGAATTAAAATACTCATAACAGCAACATGCAATTGAAAAATCAATAACTTCTCATAGGGATGGCCTCTGACCTTAGAAAATTCCGAGAATGTTCCCAAGTTCACAGGCCTCAAAAGCCCTATGGTCTCATGCCATGGTGAATTTCCTATATGCATGGAGAATTGAAATAGTGCAGAGAGTAAATAAATTATTAAAAATAAAATACTTGATGAAATGACTTGACTTCTTTTCCACATTATTCTCCTCCGTTCACTCGAGCGAGTGGGTATTTTTATTTTATTTTTAGGATTTTTCTACACAAAGTTATGCATTTTTGAAGTTACGGGTATTTAATAAATAAGAAAAATCCCTATTTATCTACTTATCCACGCGGCGCCACGCAATCCTCGGCGGCTTCGAACGCCGACGCAGGCGCATTCCTATTCGACGCCGCCATCCGACTCGGCGCTCCGGGGCCCACGGTTCATGTACCATTGCGGCTGTCCGGCTCGATCTCGACCGTCCGCTCGATGCACGCTCGATCCAGACGGCTCTCGGTCATCGTCTACGGCCGGTGTGAACTCGTGACCGTCCACACTAAAACCCTAAGAACTCACTCGATTCTCAACGAATTTTTGTGTTCTTATGCTCTATGGATTCGTCTTGAAGAGACGAACACATCCATATGGTAAACATGCATTGAAATTAATGCATTTGAAATGGAGAATCACCAGAAGCTTGGGAAGAAGAGAGAGTTCATACATTTGCTCGGAGAAGTGAAGCTTCGATCTGAGAGTTGTGTCACGTTTGATTGGGTCCAAGCAAGCTCCAGATGAAGTCCCTTGGCACAGTGAATTGCCTAGGTACAAAAGTGACCACAGCTCGATCACAAAGCTTGGAGGCTGGAGCAACTAGGCGGCTTGGAGAGGGGGCTTTCAATGGGGAACTTCTCCTCTTGGTCTGGTGAAGGTGTAGGACTAATCAATTTGGAGATTGGCTCACTGTGGTGAATTGTCCTGGTTTTGGGCTTGAATTTCAACTCTGAAATTGAGCTCACAGAGAGGAAATGGCATGGGGATTTCAGTGGGGATCAAGTTCTCCAGGTGTGGGGAAGTGTCTGGAATGATTTTGGCAGAGTTTCTGTGTGATTTTTTTCAACACCTCTTCCATGGCTGAGAGAGGTGGTGTTTAAATAGGAGAGGCTGGAGGGCCTCCCAGGGGGTTTTGAAGGCTTGGATCAGCTGCTCAGGGGAAGGGAACAACAGCCATGGTGACCATTGGGAATTGGCATATGGCTTGTTTTGGAATTATTTCATTATGGATATAGAACTTAGGGGATGGTTTTATCAAATGGATGATGATAGAGGATTGTCATGTGGGCTTTAAGATGGATTTTGGGTTTTTTGAAATCATTTTGGATGGGCTTTTTAGGAAGGCCTAAGGAAGTGGGCCTTAGGTTTTTAAAATAAGTTTATGGATGGGAATTTTGTAAAAGGTTGGACCAAATAATTGTTGGGTTTGGTTTAGAGATGTATTATGAGTGATTTGAAATAAATTTGAGGTGGTTTGGGTTTGAATTGGGTTGGATTTGGGCTTCTTTCGTAAAGGGGCCAATATAGGTCAAATTGGGCTAATTTGGGCCAATGTTGGGCTAGGGTTTAAATTAATGTAAAATTAATGTTGGGAAATTTTTATGGGGGTGTTACAAATAGGTTTCAACTTTGGTTGGGTTTTGATTTTGGGATTTAGGGCCCATTTGGGTTAGGTTTGGGTTTAGGTCAAAAGTGGGCATTTTGGCTTTGGGTTGGATTTGGGTGGAGTTTAGGTTTAAATTTTGTTCAAACCATGTTAGTTTTTTGTTTGTGGGGATGTTAGCGAAAGTTTAGAAAAGGTTTGGGGTCAATTGGAGTTAAATTGGGTTAGTTTGGGCTAAGTTTGGGTCATGGGTCCAAATTGGGCTTTAAGGTCAAAAGTGAAATTGGATTCAAATTTCAATCAAATTGGGCTTGGATTTGGTCTAGATTGATATTGTTGATATTTAATTGAAGTTTAGAATTGGATTGGACCAAAATTGAGACCAATTGGGGTGATTTGGTTTGACATTGGGTTCATTTGGGTTTAAAATAAGCTAAATTGGGGGTTTTGGTAAAAGTGGGGTAAATTGACTAATTTGGCCAATGGTGTAGTTGGACAAAATGAAATTGGGAATATTTGGGATTTTTTGGAATTTTCTGGGAATTTTCTGAATTTTTTGCATTTTTAGGTCAAGAGGGGCATTTTGGTAATTTGGAGGGTATTGGGGGTATTTTTAGAAATTTTGGTATTTTTGGCTGGAGATAGTAAATTTGAGTGGGGGAAAATGTTTAGGATTGATTCTGAGGACTTTTGGGAGATTTGGAGATTTTGGAGGATTTGGGCAATTTCAAGGGCTTTTGGTAGGTTTGATGGGTGTAGGGGTCCCCGGGGTCAAAAATTGAAATTTTGGAAGAATGAAGATTGATCAAATATGAGTGAAATGGAATCACTATGGTTGAGCCATAAATTAATATTAAGCCTATGTGAGCCATGAGAGGACTCATTCGAGGCATTCACTATGTTGTTCCTAACCCTCTTAACCAGGGGCTTAGGGGTTAAGGTCCATCCTTATGAATTACCTACATGAGTTAGGTAGTCAAGTTGGGGTAAGGTGTGGTTTTAGTATTTGGATTGTGTATGTGAGAGTGTAGAGTATGAGTGTAGTGAGTGTGTAAGTCAACCGTCACTGGACCGGGCCACCCGGGGGTAGTCACAAGGCCCAAAGAGTCCCATAGGGAACTCATCCTTTAAACCTTCACATTTGATTTCAACCCTCTAGGTGATTAGGGGTTTACAATCAAGCTTGTGGGGTTCGCAGGGAGTCAAGAGGTGTTTGAACTTCTAAAGGGTGGGTTCTACTTCTATTCCTCTAAGATTAGTCAAAGGAAATGCCTAAGGCTAGATCCTAAGTACTAAAGAGAGAAGCAAAAGACCTCATCAAAAATGAGGTAAACAAATGGACCCCCAATAGGTGTGGTGTGCTAACCAAGCACACCGCGCGTTTTAGCATTGACCGAAAAGATCAACAAAACCAACATAGATGTCCAAGTGACAAACTTAGGACGAAGTAGAAGAATTTCCGCTAGGGAGTATCTGGCATGTTTCCAATGCCGGAGATTCCTGAACTCTCACTGGGAAAAGAAAAGGAGCTGAATTCCAAACCACCAGATCTAGGGAATTCAATTTAGATCTCATTTTACTTTTTTAAATTTTAAGTTTCAATGTGTGAGTTTAGATTTCCATTTGAAGTTTAATCTAAAATCGATTTAAGGAAATTTTGAATTTGAAATTTGGATTTGAAATGAGAATTAAAACCTGGATTTCAACCTCAGGATTGCACAGAGAACTGGAATTTAGGTTCCAGCCTAGGAGTGAGAATCGGAGTTTGAGTATCGACGGAAAAAAGATGAGAATCAGAATTTAGGTACTGATCTCGAAAGGGATGAGAATTGAAATTTAAGTATCAATCTCGAAAGAGAATCAAAATTTAGGTATCGACCTCGAAAAGGATGAGAATCAGAATTTAGGTACTGATCTCGGAATGAGAACTAGAATTAAGGTACTAGTCTCGAAATGAGAGCTGGAATTTAGGTACCAGCTTCGAAAGTTTAGAATTGAAATTTAGGTATCAATTCAAAAGAGAATCAAAATTTAGGTATCGATCTCGGAATGAGAACTGGAATTTAGGTACCCGTCTCGGAAATTTAGAATTGAAATTTAGGTATCAATTCGAAAGAGAATCAAAATTTAGGTATCGATCTCGAAAGGAGAGTCGGAATTTAGGTACCGACCTCGAAATGAGAGCTAGAATTTAGGTACCAGTCTCGGAAATGTTGAATTTAAATTTAGGTATCAATTCGGATGAGAATCAAAATTTAGGTATCGATCTCGAAAGGAGAGCCAAAATTTAGGTACCAGTCTCGGAAATTTTGAATTGAAATTTAGGTATCAATTCAGATGAGAATCAAAATTTAGGTATCGATCTCGGAATGAGAACTGGAATTTAGGTACCAGTCTCAGAAATTTTGAATTGAAATTTAGGTATCAATTCGGATGAGAATTGAAATTTAGGTATCAATCTCGAAAGGAGAGTCCGAATTTAAGTACCGACCTCGAAATGAGATCTGGAATTTAGGTACCAGTCTCGGAAATTTTGAATTGAAATTTAGGTATCAATTCGGATGAGAATCAAAATTTAGGTATCGATCTCAGAATGAGAACCGGAATTTAGGTACTAGTCTCGAAAATTTAGAATTGAAATTTAGGTATCAATTCGGATGAGAATCAAAATTTAGGTAACGATAAAATGTGAACTGGAATTTAGGTACCAGTCTCATAAATTTTGAATTGAAATTTAGGTATCAATTCGGATGAGAATCAAAATTTAGGTATCGATCTCGAAAGGAGAGTCAAAATTTAGGTATCGACTTCGAAAGAAGAGAACTGGAAGTGAGGTACCAGCCTCGGAAATTTGTATGGGAGTCAGAATGTAGGTACTGATCCCAAGATGAGGACTGGAATGTAGGTACCAGCCTCGGAATGTTATAATGTATGAAGAGGGACCCAGTCTCATGCCATCAGAACCAAATCAAACAAAGTTCGTGGCTCAGTGTCAATAGACTTGGTCGGTCTTCGTACAAGAGGGAAGGGAGATCACAGAAAATCAAAAGGGTTTCGATGTGACGAAAAGGGTGTAGGATTCTGAAGTTTGAAGTATGAGTTTTCCGTGATGAAGAACCATCCCGAAAGAGGGTTTCAAAGTAGTTTGAAGTAGATTTTGATCTGAGGAAGAATTGAAGGATTTGAAAGAGATAGATTGAGATTGTAATTCCATTTGAAATTCATTTTCATTTTGTTTGTCCTTTAATGATCCAATTTTATTTTTGTTGTTTATTTGATGTTCACGTGAATTTTATTTGGTGTTCATGTGGATTTGAAGTTCTTTTGAATTTTTCGATTTCTAAGAAAGATTCTTATTTATTTCTCTTTTCTTTTCTGTTATTTGTTCAAAGTTCATTTAACTCTAATGGTGTTTCCCAGTCAATTTGCACAAAAAGAGGTGAAGGCAAAATGTGACATGGTTACTTTCATTCCAATCTTGTTGAAGATACATCATACAACTCAATCTGAAATATTTCTCATACAATCCATGACTCAAAATGGACTATGTATGATTCTTGTTGATCCATCCAAAAAGTATTTGTTAAAAATTCATGTCTGAATAATGAGATACACGGTCAATAACATCACCTTCCAAGCCCTCCTTGGCGGGAATGCCGCTTGGATATGCATTGGAGGTGTCTTATTTCCCGTGTAACTCACGACTCGTAGGCAGGAGACTCTCCAGTCCGGATGCTGGTTGGAAGTGGTAAGGCTCCTTTACGTCGTCCATCCTTCTAAAAGTGACGGAGATCCACTCCACTGGTACTCCCGGTATACAATGTTTTGCGATGTCCGCTCCATTTCCTTGTAATATCATGACGGAACCTACGGAAGTGGTATCTCCACCGGCCCTCGGAACTTACCGGGCCTGCTATCCGGAGGTCGGATACGAACATGATATTTCATTGGTTGACGAACGAAACTGTGCAGAAAGCTCCGACAAAGTCATGGTGGTCTATGTGTGGAGGTATGCAGTCGCCCTTCTGATAAATGTTGATGATGCAACTGTTGGGTATGCAGTCTGCTGGCAGTACCCTCCATGTTATCATTCTTTTCACCATTCTTTTAATTATCCTTGGCATTGGATCCACCTCACCGTGATGGAGTATCCCTGGTGGATTTCCTTTTCTGTCCTCTGCGAAATTATAGCAACATCCGCATTGTATTGTAACTCTTCCTTTCCCTGACATCCATTTCCGGGGTTCCAAATAAGTCTTTTCTCTTAGATAGCCTGCTCGACCCATTTTCTGAAGTTCTAAGATGCAATCCACAATCTGTTGTTGCTCGTACTCTGAGAATACACCTGTGTGTAAGTCGAGGCTTTCCAAAATATTGATTCTTTTGCCTCTAATCCTTTCAAAGTATTCGAAAGTCTTCTTCTCAACATTTTGCATTCTTTCTAGTTCATGTTCTGGGATGATCTACAAATGACGAGGCCTAGTAACGTATTGTGGGATGTATGGCTCAATCCAGTCACGTTCTTCTGCATACCTTGGCTCCTCGGGGATTGTCTCTATCGGGACATCCTCCGGGGTTGCTTCCGCAACAAGGTTTTTTAGATATTGTATCTCTGTCCGGCGTCGAGGTAATCTCTCTGCCTCTGATCTTCTCAAAGTTCCTCTTATCATTTCTGTTGTTCTCGAAGCTTGTTCTCTCTTTTCAGGTTCCTGATGAACTGGTATCTTTGAAATGTGTGTGTCGATGAAGGTGGTTGTTTCCTCGTGTTGATCTGCTGCTAATTTCGTCAACATCTTGCGGATACGGTGATTCTTATTCCTTCTTTGAGTAGCAGTGAGCGTAGCTCTTCTTACTTCTTGAATTTCTGCGGGCGCGGCGCTGACGAGCCTGCCCTCTGTCGTGGCAACTACTGACTTGATTTTCTTGCTTTCCTCAGTGTTTGTCTTTCTTTTCTTGTTGCTGGATTGACAGCTTGGGCCACCCATCTTCATCACCGTCTGGCTGTGAAGCTCTTCTCGGTCCACTGGGACCCAATCATTTTCTTCATACTATAGGCTGGCTGGTGTGAAGTCAGAATCAATTTCTATCACTACTCCATCCTTCACCCTCTTTTCATCGAGTGTGAGACTCACGCCATTTTTAAAGTTTAGGACCAACAGCCCGTTTGACATTTCCCTGCGAAGAAGATAAGTAAAGGATCTGGGGCTGTACTAAGAACAAGAACATTAAGAAAATATTCATCACTGAAGATTCTTATTCACTTATTTTAATTTAAAGGAAAGTAGGAAAAGATGAAGAAAGATCAGGCACAGGATTTGATTTGGAAGGAAGGGTAAAACTTTATTATTATGATTTCACATATTTCATTTTTAGCATATATTATTATTTTTTTTTAATGATTTTTCTTTTGTCATCCATTTTTATGTTTTTGGGTTCGGACCCAGTCACAAAGTGATTACTTCACCCGTGTTTCTAGGGATAAGACTCTATTCTAGAGGCCACCCTTCGAAACATTAGGTTGTGTAATACTTCTTTAAATACCGTCCGTTGATTGGACGCATTTGTCGTTCTCCTTGGCAATTCACAAGTTGGTAGGAACCTCCTGAGTAGACTGCCTCGACCACAAACGGTCCTTCCCAAGTTGGTTCAAATTTACCTCCTATCTTGCGATGTGCAAGAATAGGTCTTCTGAGAACAAGAACTAAGTCACCAACTTTGAAAGTTCTTGGTCGGACTAGTTTATCATGGGCACTGGATCATCTTAGCTTGGTACGGTTCCAAATTTTGTTGTGCTTGCAAGTCTTTTCCCTTCCAAGTTTTCCAGCTTCTTCCGGTCGTAATCCGGCATTTTCTTCGTAGTAATTTTATTTGCAACTGCAATCCTGAGTGATGGAAGCTGAACCTCCAAAGGTAAAACTGCCTCGGACCCGTACACTAAAGTGTAAGGCGTAGACTGAGTAGGAGTCCTGAAAGTTGTCCTGTAGGCCCATAAGGCTTCGAACAACTTCTCGTGCTAATTTCTCTTGTTGTCGTCCAAAGTATTCTTTAAAATCTGAACGAGAGTTTTATTAAAAGCCTCGACCAAGCCGTTTGCGCTTGGGTAGTAGATTGTTGAGTATCGCCAATCGATTCCTTGTCTTCTGACAAAACTGTTGATTTTTGTGCTTCTGAATAAGGACCCATTATCTGAAATGATTCTGCGCGGTACTCCGAAACGGTAGACAACTTGATTTTTGAAAAACTGTAGCATGTGGTGCGCCTTTACTTCTCTGAGTGGAACTGCTTCTGCCCATTTAGAAAAGTAGTCTGTAGCTGCAACGATGAAGCGATGTCCTCTTGAAGAAGGCGGTTCTATCGGACCCACTATATATGTGCCCCAACACTCAAATGGCCACGACGCAATTGTCGGATGTAGCACATTTGGAGGTTGGTGTAGAACCACTCCTTGCACTTGGCATTGGTGACAGCTCTTAGCGACTTTCATACAGTCGGTCAACATTGAGGGCCAGTAGTACCCTAGTTTTTTAATTTTCATTTTCATTTTCGGACCCGACTGATGAGCACCACAAAGTCCTGAATGCACTTCTTTGACGATTTCACTAGCCTCAGACCCGCTCAGGCATCTTAACCACATCTGACCAAAAGAACTTCTGTATAATGTATTGTTTATTAATGCGTAAGACAGAGTTCTTTTCTTGATTTGATAGGCTAATGATTTATCGTCCGGTAATTTACCTATTTGCAGGTAGTCTATTAGCGGTTGACGCCAATCTTTTATGCTTTCCATTACTGCTGCAACTGATTCCTCTGCTTTTTCTGATTCCTATATCATATCTATGTCGAGCTGTGATAGGACCTGTCGTCTTTGAACTGACACTTCAACTGACTCATCTTGTAAGCAGGCAAATTCTTTTGCAAGGCGAGCTAGTGCATCCGTGAGAGCATTTTCTCTTCTGGGGATCTTGTAGATTGTTACATTCGGAATTTGTTCCAACAATTTCATGGCATACTGAAAGTATTTCTCGAGTCTAGGCTTTAAAATTCTACATTGTCTGACGACCTGTTGGATGATCAACTGAGAATCTCCGTAGATGTTGATGTCCGTTATTCCAATTTGAATAGTTAGTTCTAGTCATGTTATGAGGGCTTCGTATTCTGCCTCGTTATTTATGCACGGCTCTGTTAAGTGGTAGGAGTATCTTAACATCCTTCGCTCCGGTGTTATAAAGATTAGTCTGATTCCTGCCTTACGAGGCACTATCGTTTGTAATTCCTTGTCTTTCTGTGCTGAGGACGCTCCGTCGAAGTATAATTCCCAACGTCGATCATCAGTGTCTTCTAGGCTCATTATCTGCTCGTCAGGCAAATCGTCGTCGAGAGGCGAATCTGCCGGTAAAGGGTGTGCTGCAAGGAAGTCAGCTAGAACTTGTTCCTTTACGGCATGAAGAGAAATGAAAGTTATGTCGAATTGCAATAATATCATCGACCACCTGGCAAGTCTTCCAGAAAGTGTCGGTCAGGTCATCAAATATTGCAATGGATTAACTTTCGAAATGAGGTTGATCTTACGAGAAAGCATGTAATGCCTGAGTTTCTGTGCGGCGAAGATCAGGGCCAAACAATGCTTCTTAATTGGAGGATACTTTACTTCCGTCGGAATCAGACGACGGCTTAAGTAGTAGAGGGCATTTTCTTTTCCCTCATCTTTGACCTGGGCTAGCAGGGCTCCAAGGGAGTCGTCTAGAGTCGCGGTATAAAGTATCAACGGTCTACCCGAGACTAGGGCTGCTAAGATTGGAGGTATCTTTAAGTATTGCTTAATGTCCTCGAAGGCCCGTTGGCATTTGTCTTCCCAAACGAATTTGGCGTCCTTTTTAACTAATGCTGAGAAGGGCTGACGCCTACCTGACAAGTTTGAGATAAAGCGTCGAAGATATGCCATCTTCCCTTGAAAGGATCGTAGCTGTTTTAAGGTTTTTGGAGGCTCATCTCTAAGATAGCTTTAATCTTTTCCGGATCAATTTTGATTCTGCGATGTTGGACAACAAATTCTATGAATTTCTCGGAGGTGACGCCGAAGGCGCATTTTAAGGGATTCATCTTAAGGTTGTATTGCCTTAGTCGCTTGAAAACAATTCTCAAATCATACAGGTGATCTTCCTTCAGTTTGCTTTTGATGACCACATCATCCATGTAACACTCGACTTGGTTGTGAATGAGATCATCAAAAATCTTTGTCATCGCTCTTTGGTATGTTGCTCCTGCGTTCTTTAGTCCGAATGGCATTACTGTGTAGCAATACACTCCGATCGGTATTCTGAAAGCTGTGAGCTTTTCGTCTTCTGGTGCCATCTTTATCTGGTTGTATCCTGATGATCCATCCATGAATGAAAATATTTCATGTGTTGAAGCAATGTCGATCGTTAGTTCTGGGATTGGTAGTGGAAATTCATCCTTTGGACATGCTTTATTTAAATCTCTGAAGTCTACACAGATTCTGATCTGACCATTATTCTTTCTGACTGGTACCACTTTGGCTAACCATGTAGGGTATTGTTCTTCACGGAAAAATTTAGCGTCTGTTAGCTTCTTAACTTCGGTTATTACTTGCTGTTCAATTTCTAGACGCATTCTTACAGGAGCTTGTCGATCGGAACAAAGTAGGATCTACTCCTAACTTGTGAACTGCGACTTCTGGAGCTAATCCTGGCATTTCGTCGTAACTCCAAGCAAAACAGTCCTTGAATTCCATTAATAGCTTGATCATTTCCTCGGAATCTTCTTTATTGAGTAAGGAGCTAACAAAGGTTGGCCTAGGCTCTTCGCCAGTACCTAAGTTAACTTCTATAAACTCGTCTATTGTAGATTTGATTTCTTCTACGAATTCTGGTGGAGCATCTCCAATTTGTAGATCTTCAAGATCTTCTGTAGTTTCCAAGCAGTCTTCATTAGATTCACAAGTGACAAGCAAAATTTTGTATCGTCAATTGATCCTACTGTACCAAATCCGAGACCAAGCTTGGAATTGGGAGGTCGACCGGCGTTATTCCATAATTTTTCGAAGTGTTGTAATTGACCTTTTGTCCATTGTCGAGGTAAGACACCACGCTGAATTAAATTTTGAACACAGGGAGAGTAGCACTCAAGAGGTAATTCCATTAATTCGGAAGAAGTAACATCTTCAAATTGTACACCCTTTTTATTATTTGAAGAAGAAGTACCATGGTAAAATTTGATTGTTTAGCACCACCACCATGCACTTCCTTGACCACCATATCCACGATCTTATTAGACTGGATCGGTGTCAGGGCCATAGTGTGTACATGGTAGTTAATCTTCTCGTACATTGATTTATATTCATCATTCTTTTCATCTTCGAGGGAGATCTTGAATTGTGGTTTCTTCTGGTTTATTGTAGCTGCTTCTTTCTTGACTTCTTCTTCTTCCTCAGAGCTGTTCTCCTAATCAACATCGATGAAGGGTTTCATTTGTTCAATTGTCCCAACGTCTCTTCCACGATCTCGTCCCCGGCCTCGACCTCGGATGTGAGTTCTGTAGAGACCTTCACCATCTCGTCGTAAGGGAGTGGTGAGTGACTGTTGGACTAGAACTTCAGGCTCTTCGTCGTTTTGAAATTCTTTTGCTTCGTTGGGCATGGTATTTCTGGAGAAGATTGTTTTCTTTGGAGGTGCGTAGTAGGCTGCATCTTCATGAATTCCAATTTCATGTATGGAGAACGGTTGCAAGTCACCTTTGATGCACTGTTCTCTTCCATCGTAGTATTTTGTGCACTGATGTAGAGACGACGGTACCATCCAGTTTTCATGTATCCACGGTCAGCCCAGTAGCGCGTTGAACGATGTTTCAGAATAAATTATATGAAAATTTGCGTTTGTCTTTGCTAAATCACCGGTCTTCATCAACAGCTTTATTGATCCGAGGGCTCTTTCACCTTTCTGGTTGAATCCTCTTAGTAACTTCTTGTCCGCTTCAAGCTCGCGAGCATCAATTTTCAAGTATGCTAACGTCCGAAGATTCATTATGTTGATTGACGCTCCTGGATCCACCAATACTCTGGAGAGCGTAAACTTTCCGATTGTGACTGAAATGTACAACGGTCGGTTGTGATCGAGTCGTCCCGAGTAGTAGATCACCGTCCAGTGAAGGTAACACCTGGCTGTCCCTTTAACGAGCAAACCTCGTTTAAGGAATCTCCGGCCATCTGAGCTAAACAAATCTCTGGATCAAGTAAGGCCTTGATCAGAGCTTCCCTCATCTCTTTTGATAAGATGAGAGCGTCGTAGATGCTTAGTTTTGCTGGTAGTTTCCTAAGATGGGCTAGCACGTTATAGTCCACTTTGTTACCATGTGATCCAGTTTCTTCCCGAATGGGCAATTCTTCTGCTGGGGTTGATTCTTCCTGAACAACCACCTGCTTTCCTTTATCTTTTGGACCCATTCTTGGAGGTAGAACCCTTCCACTCCTTAAGTTGACTTCTGTGATTTCTTCGAATCCAGTACCGAGTTTACGGGTGTCTCCTTTTGAATTGGCATGACAGGTTCATCTGGAGTCGCTTTGGAATCTGAAAGCTCTAACTCTATTGTGATTGGAGCTCCTTGAAATTCACAAATAGATTCATTACTTATTGAACTTTAGTAGCCTTCTTGGTGAATGTCTTCTTTGTCATTGTGATTGTCGAGGTTGTGTATGATTTGCGAATTGTTATTTGTATCGGAATCGAGATCCGGATTAGGTTTGTTGTTGTTAGTTGCGTAATCGTTAGAAACAGTCAAAACGTAGCCAACGCCATAACTCTTATCATTATAAGATCCCACCGGAGCGAGCAAACAATCATACAGAGTCAGAGGTTAGAGGAATTTCTCCCCCGAATCGAAAAAACCCATCCTAGGATAAGCAGCCCTAGTCTAGCCTTAAGAGCCTCGGTCTTTTCTTCTTTTATGATCTTTTTCTTTTCTACGATCTTTTCTTCCTGGGGTGGCTCTTCAATCGCAAGTGATAGCGCCGGCTTGAAAGGTTTTGAACTTTGAATCGAAGCACGCACCGAAGCGGTTTGGATGCGATCATAAATTTTCTTCGATGACTTCGTCCAAGCGGTACTCCATCCATCATTCATCGTGTAGGGATTTATAGGAACAATAGGATCCGTTGAAATAACATTGACGGAACCACCTTTCTGGGGTTCCTTCATGTATTCCTTCGGAATCGTTATGTTCCCCTTTCGAAGATTATTGTCAAGCCAACTCTTGAAAGTGATGCAATCCTCTATCTTATGTCCAAGCATCTGGTGGTAAGGGTAGTAGTTGGGATGATCTTTCTTATTAACTTCCTCTGACTTCTTGGGCTTTGGCAGCTGAAAATCCGGCATCTTCATTAAGCTGCGGAACATCTTTGACACTGCCTAATTCTTGAACGGATATTCTATATTTATAAGTTCCTTTAACGTGCGCTGCGGGCGAGGCAGTTGCTCATGTTGTTGCGTTGGCTGATAACCGGGTCGAGGTTGTTGGTAGTTCTCGTCGAGGTTGCTTGATAGTCGGTCCGTGGCTGCTCCGGCGTATTTGCATTGGCTGCTTGCCCTTATCGACTGCCGCGAAGATCCCGGATTTCTTTTCAAATGTCTTCACAGGTTTCTGTTTATCTGTCTTATCAACGAAACTTAGTTGTTTCGCTTCCTCTTGCAAACTTCCGGCCTTGCTTAACAACTTCTCAAAAGTCTTAATCGTAAATCCCTTAAGGAGAAGTGCTATTGGGCCGTGAATGCATTTAAGCAAGATACCGACTGCATGCTGCTCTTGTAGCTGTGGCTCACACTTCATGCTTAGATTCCTCCATCTAAGTATGTAGTCTACTAAAGTTTCATTCGGTTTCTGTTTCTCCACCAATAAATCACCGATTGTGATATGTTGTTGAGCTCTGACAAACTATTTCATGAAGAGGTTCTCTAATTCTGAAAATGTCTTTACCGAACTGTTTGGTAACTCTGCATACCAATCGAAGGCGATCCCTGACAGGCTGCTGACGAACTGTCGGAAAACTAAGGCGTCGCTTCCATTGGCATTGCAACAACTAGCGTGAAAATGTGCAACATGCTGTCGAGGGTTTCCGGTACCATCAAAAGTCTTGAACAGAGGTGATACGAAGCCTTTTGGGTATTGTACTGCATCAAATTCTTCGGGGTAAGGTCTACCCGTCTGAATAGATGCTACGCTCTTAGACTGCGCTAAGGCTTCTCGCACCTACTGTTCTACCATGTTCTTGATGTCCTTCTCTGGAATCATATTCTGGGTAGAATCCTTCTTTGGCTGATAATCTCCATTAATGGATGTAATCTCTTTTCATCCATCTGTAATATGAATAACTTCTGGAGGCGTTTCTCTTGGGGGTTGAACCTGACTCTGAAGAGTGGTTAGGGCTGCAGCCATCTCTTCCATCCTTTTCGCCATTTTAGAGATTGTATCATCTTTTTCTCGAAGTTGTGCTCTTAACATTTCTGGTTCATCCCTTTCCGCACCTGCCGTAGAACCTTGCGAAGCTGACGATGCTCGTGTCTTAACCATGTTGATCTCCACATATTCGTCATCCATGAATTCCGACGAATCGACTTCATCTCCAAACTTTTCTTCTCTTTCTTGCTAAGCGTTGAATGTCGATTCTTAGCTTTTCCATAGCGTCCTCCAGTGGTCTTTTTCGTGCTGTTTCGTAGTTATCATGCGATGGCTGTTGGATTTCCTTCTTGGGAGTCCCCTTCATCGCAGTGGCGCTCTCTTCGGACTCGAGTCTCCTTACAAGACTTTCCTTTTCAGGTCGTTGTTTCGGTCTTAGCGGCCGGTAGTAGGACGCCATACCATCCTTCTAGCAGACGAAGGCCTAGGACCGGATGGTCCGTCGGCCGAATGCTTGGAAAGTGGTATCCTCCACGATCTGTAAACCTGAAACCACAACAGGTGGACTAGCTTTCATCTTCTTATTCAGCTTTTCTGTGGCACTCACGGGTTCTACTAGCGGCCCAAGACGGAATTTGGTTGGCACCCGCCCTATCCTTCTTAAAATCTCTGATAGAGGACATTTCTCTTTCTTTGTTAACTTCTCTATCACAATCTGCAGTTAGGCAAATGGTGTAATCCTAGCCCTTTTCTTTCGGCAGTTGCTATAGTATGCGGGTTGAGGTAAAGTAGAAGCAATCTTGCGGACATTTTCCTCACCAGCTACGGCGGAAAGGGGATGGAATCTACTTCCTTCCAAAAGCGGCATATAGTCAGGCAATGGTATGTACTCAGGCAGTGGTGTGTACTCAGGGATCTCTTCTAAGAAAGCGACTTCAGCAGCTCTGGCCTTTCTGGCAATCTTTCTACTCCTGTTTCTCTTTTGAGTTCGTGTTAGGGGTGAAACGCTTGAGCTGGACCCAATTTTAAAAACAGAAGGTCTCGCATGGAGATCTGTACCCTCCATGGTAACATGCTCATCACAAATTTGAATTTCCTTCCCCTTCAGTTTGGCAAAAGTCGGGGTAGGTGCAGAGATAACTAGACCAACGGGGGTAGAAACAACAGTCCTCCTGCGAACAGCAGTACTCTTCTCAACTGGAACCCTTTGTAGAGGAGGGAACTCTTGAGTTGACTTGAGATTGAACTCGATCAAAGGCTTTTCAGTTTCAGGCACTTTGTCTGTAAGCATGAAAAGGGTGACGTCAGTGATCTTGACTTCTGTATTGTCGATTCCTTGCCCGAAACGGATGATTCCATTGTCAGGAAGCTCCTCCTTGTAGACAGCTAGGTCAAGTTCGTTGGTAAAGGAGAAAATTAGCTTTGGGGCAGACATTTTCTGCAAGGTAGATTCTGATTGTCAGTCCCAAGTTATGCTTCTTCTCACCGGGACAAAAAGAAAGGAATCGAAAAGAGTCCGAACACATTTTTGTTCATGTATTTATAAAAAGGAGTTATTTGTTAAAAGAGTCGTTCATTAGAGGATTTGTTTATTAGGAACGGAATATTCAAAGGTGTAGAGAAGGTAAGGAATCCGATTCGAATTGGAAAGGAAGAGAAAGTCTTATGCAAGACTTCTCGACTCGAAGGACTCGCTCCTAAACTAACACCTATTGGGGGTCCACCCCACCTCAGAAATGAGGTAAAAGGATCTCGAAACCTCTCCGTTTAGGGGTGTCTAAACAGTGGCTCCTATATCCGAGAGGAGTTGGCTATACTCGTTCAAGACTGAATTGAAAGGGGTATTTCAACGGAAGAATGATAGTTTGGTCCACTAGGGGCATGGACTCACTACCGATTTATGAAAGCAAAACCATCTGATCAAAATGGAGAGAGGAACTAATCCCCAGCGGAGTCGCCAGAAGTATGTCGACATATTTTTTAGGTTGAGTGTTGTACTTTAGAAAAAAGGGGCCGCCTAACAGAAATTGTCGGCAAATTTTTTACTTAATTTAAATAAATAATTTGAAAAGTAGTATTTGATTTTGAAAATAATTTTAAATTTGAAAATTTTAAGATTTGAAATCAAACTGATCTCACATCCCGAATAGTTTATATAAACGAGCACCACACAATTTAATTTTAATTTTGACTTGATTATAAAAAAATTAATTTAAGTTTGGAATAATGTTCAAATTATTTTTTAGATTTAATTCCTAATGATTTCATTTAGGTTCGTTGTTAAAAGATTTTAATTTAATTTAATTCAATTTAATTTAAATTCAATTTAATTTAATTTTAATTTAATTTGATTTGATTTGAATTAATTTTAATTTAATTTAGTTTTAATTTAATTTAATTTTTTTTAATTTAGTTTAATTTAATTTAATTTAATTTGATTTAATTTGATTTTAATTCAATTTTAATTTAATTCAGTTTTAATTTAATTTAAGTTAATTTAATTTAATTTTAATTTAATTTTAATTTTAATTTAATTTAATTTAATTTAATTTAATTTTTTAATTTTAATTTAATTTAGTTTTAATTTAATTTTAATTTTATTTTAATTTAGTTTAAATTTGGATTATTATTTTAATTAATTTTTTTTAATTAAGAATTAAGTATTATTGAAGTTATTTATTTAGGGATTTTTAAATTAAAGAATAAATATCCTCTTAAATAATATCCCTACTTTAATAATTCCAATTTCTATTATTCTTCCAAAATTTCAATTAATTAATTAGTTAAAGTTTTATTTTAATTATTTTTGAAATGGTTAGTAGGTTTCTACCCTCAATCATTTAAGTTTCAATCATCTAAAATCAGCTTAAAATCAAATATTTTACTCTCCCCCTTTTAATTAATCCTAAAATTTTAATTAAAGGTCGAAAAATTTTAATTACCATTTTGCCCTTCAAGCTTAATAATTCTATAACTCACTAAATTAAGCTCAACTGAACTTGAAATTTTTATGTAACCTCACCCATATGTCAATTACGACATTAGAGGAGAAAATGTGATTTTTCTATATTTAATTTATTTATGTAGTTATTTTTAATGGAAAATAGGGGTTTTCAAGGAAAATTTAATAACATGACCAAGGAAATTTTTTTGTTCTAGAGAAAATTATGGGATGTTCCTAATGACCAGAGGACCATTTAGACCGATTTTGGTGATTTTTCTTTGAATTATATTTAATTTATTAGAACTATTTTGAGTTTTGGAATATTAATTAATTTTGAAATAAAATTAAAGTTGAAAAATGTATTTTATATTTTTCTTAAATCTCTCTGAACTCAAGGAGTCTAGAGAAACAAATTTTATATTTTTCTGATTTTTCTATGATTTATTAGATCTATTTTAATGAAAAGGTTGGAAAATACATTTTTTAATATTAAAAATTACATTAAGCCTTTAAAATTCAATATCTTATCCTAGGAACTTAAGAAAAATATTTGGTTTGTTCCTAAGTAATTAGAATTCAAAATGTGACATTTTGGTGATTTTTTATATTTTTATGATTTTTATTATTTTTTAATTATTAAAAATATTAGAATAATGATAAAAATCAACTTTTTTAGAAAATTACAATTTTAATTTTCTTAAGTTCCTCTGATATCAGAGAAGCTCCAAAACTATTTTTGTGAATTTTTGAAAAGTATTTTATGAGTTATAAATTTTTAAAATTTAATTTTACTTATGGGGCTTAATCAACCCATTTGGTGGATCAAATCAAATCCAATTAGTCTCAAAGTTTTATATGAGACTCTCGTGACCCTAAATGATAGTAGAGAATTATTTTCAAGTCAATTTTATGTATAGTTAACCCTAATTAATTAAAGTTCAATTTTGGGTATTTAGGCCAATTAGGGTTGTTCCAAGTGAATTATCTCAAAACTTATTTTTCCTAGGTTCCTCTGGTCATAGGAAATATCACCTAATTTTCCTAGAATTTATTTCTCAAAATACTAATTATTGGAATTAAAATACTCAAAATAGCAACATGCAATTGAAAAATCAATAACTTCTTATAGAGATAGCCTCTGACCTTGGAAAATTCCGGGAATGTTCCCAAGTTCAGAGGCTTCAAAAGCCCTATGGTCTCATGCCATGGTGAATTTCCTATATGCATGGCGAATTGAAATAATGCAGAGAATAAATAAATTATTAAAAATAAAATACTTAATGAAATGACTTGATTTTTTTCCACATTATTTTCCTCTGTTCACTGAGTAAGAGGGTATTTTTATTTTATTATTAGGATTTTTCTACACAAAGTTATGCATTTTTGAAGTTCTGGGTATTTAATAAATAAGAAAAATCCTTATTTATCTACTTATCCACGTGGCACCACGTAATCCTCGACAGCTTCGAACACCCACGCAGCGCATTCCTATTCGACGCCGCCATCCGACTCAGTGCTCCAGGGGCCCACAGTTCATTTACCATTGCGCTGTCAGGCTCGATCTCGACCGTCTGCTTGATACACGCTCGATCCGACGGCTCCTGGTCATCGTCTACGACTGGTGTGAACCCGTGACCGTCCACACTAAAACCCTAAGAACTCACTCGATTCTCAAGGAATTTTTGTGTTCTTATGCTCTATGGATTCATCTTGAAGAGACGAACACATCCATACGATAAACATGCATTGAAATTAAGGCATTTGAAATGGAGAATCTCCAGAAGCTCGGGAAGAAGAGAGAGTTCATACCTTTGCTCAAAGAAGTGAAGCTTCGATCTGAGAGTTGTGTCACGTTCGATTGGGTCCAAGCAAGCTCCAGATGAAGTCCCTTGGCCTGGTGAATTGCCTAGGTACAAAAGTGACCATAGCTGATCACAAAGCTTGGAAGCTGGAGCAACTGGGTGGCCTAGAGAGGGGGATTTCACTGGGGAACTTCTCCTCTTAGTCTGGTGAAGGTGTAGGACCAATCAATTTGGAGATTGGCTTACTGTGGTGAAGTGTCCTGGTTTTGGGCTTGAATTTCAACTACGAAATTGAGCTCGCGAGAGAGGAAATGGCGGGGGATTTCAGTGGGGATCAAGTTCTCCAGGTGTGGGGAAGAGTCTGGAATGATTTTGGCAGAGTTTCTGTGTGATTTGTTTCAGCACCTCTTCCATGGCCGAGAGAGGTGGTGTTTAAATAGGAGAGGCTAGAGGGCCTCCCTGGGGGGTTTGAAGGCTTGGATCAGCTGCTCAGGGGAAGGGAACAACAGCCATGGTGACCATTGGGCATGGGGCAACTCAGCAGGTGGGAATTCCAAACTTTGGCTCCTTCTAAGGTCTCGGTCATGGTGTTTTCCGGCGACTATAGTGGCTGGCCGGCCAGGGTCAGGTCACGATCTTGACCAGTGAGTTCAGGGCTTGGCAATGGTGAAGTCAATTGGAGTTGGCCATGTGTAAAGGGCTTGAATTGAAATGGAATGGGGGAAGGCTAGTTTTGGGTCTAAATGATTCAACCCATGGTTTTGGGCTAGGTTCACCATCCAAGGCTTGCTTGGGTTGAAGAGAAAGTTGTTTGGTTCAGCTTAATCAGTAGGCTCAAGTCACCATCCAAGCAAAATTAGGCCTAAGCATGGTTAAGGGGATTCATGGGAGTGGTTAATGACTTTTAGGAGTTATGGAAAGAGCCTCCCTCTTTTGCCCAATGTGGTATGGTCATATGTCAACAACTCACATGGCTTGCATGTGGCTCAAGGATGGATTCATGGCTCACCTTTGGCTTGGGAAAAATTTTGGTCAATTTCATGAAAAAAGGGTTTTAGAAATTTTGGTAATTTAGGGGTAATTTGATGGGATTTGGCATATGGCTTGATTTGGAATTATTTCATTATGGATTTAGAACTTAGGGGATGGTTTTATCAAATGGATGATGATAGAGGATTGTCATGTGGGCTTTAAGATGGATTTTGGGCTTTTTGAAATCATTTTGGATGGCCTTTTAGGAAGGCCTAAGGAAGTGGGCCTTAGGTTTTTAAAATAAGTTTATGGATGGGAATTTTGTAAAAGGTTGGGCCAAATAATTGTTGGGTTTGGTTTAGAGATGTGTCATGAGTGATTTGAAATAAATTTGAGGTGGTTTGGGTTTGAATTGGGTTGGATTTGGGCTTCTTTGGTAAAGGGGCCAATATAGGTCAGATTGGGCTAATTTTGGCCATTGTTGGGCTAGGGTTAAAATTAATGTAAAATTAATGTTGGGAAATGTTTATGGGGGTGTTACAAATAGGTTTCAACTTTGGTTGGGTTTTGATTTTTGGATTTTGGGCCCATTTGGGTTAGGTTTGAGTTTAGGTCAAAAGTGGGAATTTTGGCTTTGGGTTGGATTTGGGTGGAGTTTAGGTTAAAATTTTGGGAAAATCATGTTATTTTTTTGTTTCTGGGGATGTTATGGAAAGTTTAGAAAAGGTTTGGGGTCAATTGGAGTTAAATTGGGTTAGTTTGGGCTAAGTTTGGGTCATGGGTCCAAATTGGGCTTTAAGGTCAAAAGTGAAATTGGATTCAAATGTCAATCAAATTGGGCTTGGATTTGGTCTAGATTGATATTGGGGATATTTAATTGAAGTTTAGAATTGAATTAGACCAAAATTGAGACCAATTGGGGTGATTAGCTTTGACATTGGGTTCATTTGGGTTTAAAATGAGCTAAATTGGGGGTTTTGGTAAAGTTGGGGTAAATTGACAAAATTGGCCCATGGTGTAGTTGGACAAAATGAAATTGACAATATTTGGGATTTTTTGGAATTTTCTGGAAATTTTCTAAATTTTTTGGATTTTTAGGTCAAGAGGGGCATTTTGGTAATTTGGAGGGTATTGGGGGTACTTTTAGAAATTTTGGTATTTTTGGCTGGAGATAGTCAATTTGAGTGGGAGAAAATGTTTAGGATTGATTCTGAGGACTTTTGGGTGATTTGGAGATTTTGGAGGATTTGGACAATTTCAAGGGCTTTTAGTAGGTTTGATGGGTGCAGGGTCCCCGGGGTAAAAAATTGAAATTTTGGAAGAATGAAGATTGATCAAATATGAGTGAAATGGAATCACTTTGGTTGAGCCATGAAGTCATATTAAGCCTATGCGAGCCATGAGAGGACTCATTGGAGGCATTCACTATGTTGTTCCTAACCCTCTTAACCAGGGGCTTAGGGGTTAAGGTCCATCCTTATGAATTACCTACATGAGTCAGGGAGTCAAGTTGGGGTAAGGTGTGGTTTTAGGATTTGGATTGTGTATGTGAGAGTGTAGAGTATGAGTGTAGTGAGTGTGTAAGTCAACCGTCACCAGACCAGGCCACCCAGGGTAGTCCTAAGGCCAAAGAGTCCTATAGGGAACTCATCCTTTAAACCTTCACATTTGATTTCAACCCTCTAGGTGATTAAGGGTCTACAATCAAGCTTATGGGGTTCGCAGGGAGTCAAGAGGTGTTTGAACTTCTAAAGGGTGGGTTCTACTTCTAGTCCTCTAAGATTAGTCAAAGGAAAGGCCTAAGGCTAGATCCTTTGTACTAAAGAGAGAAGCAAAAGACCTCATCAAAAATGAGGTCAACAACACCATATAAACTTGACCCTGTTGATGACCCTATTGATGACCAAGCTGATCCTGGTGATGGACACCGGTAGATTGTTTGTTTCTATTTCTGTTTTTCTTGCTCTGTTGTGTTGTACTGATGTGATGTAGTAGATATTTGCTTTTCATGTGATGTGTAACCCTGTTGTTGTCCTGTTTTGATGTAGTAGTTATTTATTTTTCTTGTTATGTGTAACCTCGTTGATGTACTGTTATGTTGCATTGAAATTTGAAATTGTTAGCTGGACTGTGTAGTACTGTGATGGTTTATTTCATGTTGTAGTGTTTTTTTGGATGTTTAGATGTTTAAAGTTAATTTCTATTTACCCATGAAAATATTTAAAATTGTTATCACTGCTACTAATTGTTTCATGCCTGCTAGTTGTAAATTTTGACTAATACCAGATAGCTGTTGAAGATTTCAAGATCCCAGCACAGAAAGGTTAGTTTTCTTTTACTCTCAATTATTTCAAATTTACTGAAAAATTTAAGTTTGGGGGAGGGTAGAGAAATACTAACTTGTATTTGTTCTCAATTATTATATTTTAAAAAAATATTAGCATAACTTCTGACAGTTGAACCTCTCTGTAAGCAACTAAAACTTTTTATTTCAGTTGAATATTATGGAAGGATAGGATGAAAATTTTTAGTAATATTGATTAATTTTATAGAAGTAAGATATTTGGTATGAAAGGATTTGATTATAGTCAACTATTTAAAGTAAAGAAAACTGTATTTTTGAAATGTCAAGGGACTTAAAGTATTGTGTGTTAAGAAGAGATTGTGACTTTATGCTGAATAATGAAGCTTGTACTTAACTATAAAGTAAGGCAGTATTTCAGGTTTGAACTTTAGAAAGAAGATAGTGAAGTTCAAAATCATTAAAGGCTATCTAGATATAGTAATCCTCATTAAAAAAAAAGAAAAAGAAAAGAAAAGAAGGATTGAAAAACAATCCCTAAAAGAAAAGAGAAAAAGAAAAGAAAAAAAAAAGAAAGAAAAAATATTAATGAGGAGATGCTTGAGGAGATGCCAAATCAAAAATTGGCTTCACTTGACTCACCCTAAAGGGAGAGCCTCATTTCATTTCTGAATTTATTTTTAAAGTATTGGCCTACATTCTAATGAAGTTTGCATGAACACCTTTTTCACATAGTCTTTTGAGGCACTCTTAACATGACAAATTATGGTTCATCTTGAAATAAATAGAAGACTAGAACCCTTAGACTTGATTACTGAATATTCATATACCTGTAGAGTTGACCTAAGTTACTAAATTTCTTTCTGAAAATCTAACCAATATATTATTTTGAATGAAAAATTTTAGTGTCTTACAATTGAAAAGTACATTGCCTAGAGTTATATTTTATGTAGTAAAAAGATTACTTGATGACAAGTAATAGTTAAAGTTTGGGGGATTCTGATGCACCAAAAATAAATACGGTTTTTGCTAAATAATTTTACCCATTTTTTATGATATTGCACTTTAAAGAAATGTATTTTTCATGATTTGTTACAGGTATGATGATTTTAGGTGATTGGACTGAAAAGAAGCAAAAAGGAACGAATTCAGAGCAAAATGGAGAAATATGGTGGAAAATAGGTTCTGGCGCCGCCGATGCCCAAATCTGGAGACTTCAGAAATAATGGCATGATAGAGTGCCGCTGGTGTCCTACCTGGCGCCGCGGGCGCCCGAAGTTGGTGGAATTCAAATTTGAAGAGTTTTGACAACTTTTTGAAGGGATGCCTATGGAAACTTTTGGGATTTCATCCTATCTTATATGTAACTGCTTTTGGACAAAAATGGTGTGCTTCTTCAGTGGTTCTAGTGTAGTTTTAGTGAGTGTTAAGTGTTAGGGTTTAGGAGAAGTGTGTGTGTAGAGTGAGGATTTGAGAGGAATTCTTCTCTAAGGATTGAAGGAGGAGTAAAGTGAGAGATTCCTTCTTCTTTTCCATTCTAAAGAGAGAATCAAGTGTTGTAAAAAAAGAGAGATGAGAATTCAAAGTAACTTTAATGGAAATGCATTGGGGAAGAGAAAGAGATAAGTTGTATTTTCTTTTGTAGTTTGTTTGACTTTTCTTTTATATTTGAAATCCATATTTTATTGTATCTTCTCCATGACTTATGAGTAGTCTCCCTTGTCTTTCTTCTTGTATAGAGATGTGATAATGGATTGATGTGGATTTGATTTGCTTTTAATGTAATGAAGAAATTGTGATGATTTTTCATTTCAAACTTAATTTACTTTTTGATTTGGCCAATTGAAATTTTAAAAATATGTTGTTGAACATTAAGTTTGAAAGGATTTAATGTCCTACAAAAATAATGAAAGATCTATTCAATTTCTATGGATGAATTGGGTAGTTCATGGGAATTGAGTGTAAATAAATAGGGAAATATGCTTTGATGGACTTCAATGTGGAGATTTCAGGGTGACAGGCTGAAATCCTTAAATTGGTTCCAAGATTAGTAACTAATATCAAAAGTTAGCCTTCGGGTGAAGGGTGAGTGGGAGCTCTGAAGTGAGAGCCGGTATCCTCCCAGCCTAGCCTTAGATTTAGTGACTAAACTTAGGATATGTCAATGTTCTTTTATTGCTTAGAAGAGTGGTACTCTTTTAAGGGTAAAGAATCATCTATGCTTCTATTTGGCACAATAACATAGATAATTGTTCCATATCAATCCACACATCATATTCTCATTGCAAGAGGAAACATACTTCTCTCATATATTGAAAACCTTTCAAATACTTAGTTTAGTGTGTCTGTTAGTTAATTCTGTTTTAATGTTATTAGAAGTAATTGTAGTTTAGTTAATTGTTACTGTTTTCTACATAGTGTTAGTAGGAGTATGTGTTAAACCTTAAGTGATATTTAAATATTGGATTTTAGTGCTATATTAAATGCTTTTTTATACTTCAAACTTCGCTGTGGGATCGATAACCAGGACTCCATTAAAGCCCTGTATTACTTGATACGATACGTATACTTGTGTTGAATGCTTGGACTTAACAAAATCATTATAAATATATAAATTTAAGTTCATAAATTCTTGCAAAATATATGTCCCGTGCATCAAAATACCTACACCTATCATCCGAGCTCACACCCTCCTACGAATGTTATCTGAAATAGAGGCTTGTTCCATCGTCAAACTTATTAAGTGTATGGGATGTACAATATCCCCTGAAATCAAGGATAAAATTCTTGAAATGGAAAGACTCGTCCGAGTTTCTGTGAAAGACCGTTTGGGGAAGCATGTTGATACGACTGCTACAGATTATACTACTATAAGCAAGTCAGTAAAGTCCCGGCTGGGTTCGAGAGTACCAACCGCCGATGATCATGAGAAATCCCAAAAGAGAAAGAATAAGAGAAGAGTATTCTCCTCTATACATGGTCTAAACTAGGGAGCACACTTCCCCTCTTCACCCCGATGTCCTCGCCAAGACACCTCGTCTAGAGATGTCAACTTTTAATAGGAAAGTATGGTTATCGAGAGGTGTTGTACTTGTACATTATGGAAGGTCTGCTGACCACAAAATGGATCATGAGTCCAATGTTCCCATTTCCATTGCCGCCATTGCTTCTGAATCAGTTGTAGAAAAGAGTGACAGCACACGGAAACTTACAGATTTAAAGCTGACTAAGAAGAAAACAGTTGATGATAGAGTTCAAAAGCTTCAGATAGAAATTTCTGAGTTAGCCAAACAACAAGGGTTGAATATTGATGATGAAGATTATTTCTTGTCAGATTACATGGACGATGAGTTCATGGAAGTCAATATGGTTGAAACTCGGTCCACGTCAATTGTGCGCCATGCTCCTCATGAGGAGAACATCGCAGATGAGCTGCGGAGGACCATCCTAGCAAGAGATGAACAGATTAACTGTTTGGAGAAGAGAATAGAGGAGATGACCGCCTTCATGACCGCCATGGCTACCCTCCACGGACAGTCACAACCACGACCAACAGAATCTCTTGAGGTTAACCAGCCTGAAATTATACACATCGCCGATGAAATAAGGGAGGTCGCTTCAGCAAATGAAGACGAACCACCAAGAAGAGATCTGACTCTAAATCTGCCAGAAAAAGATTTTAAATAGATGGGCGAACAACAAGTTCGGGTGGCCTTGGCACAGTCCAAAGGAGGTGCATCAGTTTCAAAGGGTTGACCCTACCTGGAGGAGTTTGATTTAGTTCCTTACCCTAAAGGCTTCGTGCCCCCTACTTTCAAGACGTTCGATGAGACAAGAAATCCTCATCAGCACATAGCACATTTCAGAGCTAGTTGTTGCAACAAAGGAGGAAGTGAAGCTCTGTTGTTCCGTCAGTTTGTCAGCAGCCTGTCAGGAATAGCTTTCAATTGGTATGTTGAGCATCCCAATGGATCAATAAAGACTTTTGCAGAAATGAAAAACATGTTAGTGAAAAGATTCACCAGTGCCCGACATCATGTTACCATAGGAGATCTTGTGGTGGAGCGGTATAAGCCCGACGAGAATTTGGTTGACTACATTCTCAGGTGGAGAAACTTAAGCATTAAATGTGAGCCTCAACTACAAGAACAGCATGCGATCGAGATACTTCTCAAAAGTATCCACGGTTTGCTAGCCTTAATGCTTAAGGGTCTCACCATTAAGTCCTTTGAGAAGCTACTCAGTAAAGCTAGTAGCCTACAAGAAGAAGTCAAGTACATGGAGCCTGCAGAAAAGACAAAACCGGCTAAAGCATACGAGAAGAGGTCGAGCTTAGTGGCAATGGTTGACAAAGGAAAGCGACCGATGAGAATTCGACCGGAGCGACGAACACATTCGGGCGCCTCGATACGGTACGCACTCAATAATATGTTCAGCCTCGTGCATAGTAGAGCAGTTAGTCTATTTAACAGCAGAGGTCATACAGAACAGATGGATGACAGGGTCCAACAATGTCAGACGGTTGCACAGAAACTACTACTTCAAAGATGACATCATAGTAAAGATGTTCAGGAATCTAATGAAGAAGCCCAAGTTCAAATTGCCCAAGCTGAAGAAGTTGGAAGAAGTGGACAAGAAGGATCAGCCCAACTTCTGCCCCTACCACAGGATGCTCGGACACACTATAGAAAGCTGCTTCAGTTTCAAGGATTGGCTTGAGCGGAATTGCAAGAAAAGAAATATAACAATACCAAAGGAATACTTGAAAGAACCTGAAAGAGGTTCTATAAACGTGATTTCAACCAAGCTAATCTCTCTGATTGATCCGTACACTCACAAAGGTGGATGGAGCACAATTTTAAATGAGCTCAAGAAATTCCTCGATCCGATTTACTCTACTCCAAAGAAAACTGTTGTCCAGAGTCTACCGCCAGCACAGTTCAAGATTAAAGCTTTGCTAAGGAGGCTGTTGCAGCAAGAATGGAAGAAGAAATGAATTGTGTATGAAATTAAGGACGATAGCTTGAAGGGTAGGATAGAGGCTATCTCTGTTAGATAGGTTGTTTCGGATTCGGGGGTTAAACCCCTCGAACCCCTGACCTTGTACCATTATCTTTATGCCCCTCCAGGGTCTCATAATGATAATATAAATGATGTTGGCTACGTTCTAACTGTCTCTAGTGATGACGTAACTAATCACAACCTCACTAACCTCAATTTTGATTCCCAAAATGATCCTCAAATCGTGATTGTTCCTGACAAGAATGTTGACGAAAACTAGGAAGATATCGACAGTACCGGATATGACAACACCGGAAGCAAGGAGCCAGTCCTCGAGTGTAAAGGAGCTCCACTTGCCATCAACGTGGAATTTTCAGATACAGAAGAGCCAGATAAAATAATAGAAGGATCACTGGGTACAGAAGAAGAAGAAATAATAGAAGTACACTTAAGGAGTGGCAAGGTGCTACCACCAAGGATAGCTCCAATAGATAAAGAAAAATAAGCAATTACTCAAGAAGAAGTGTCTCCAGCAATGGAAGAAGTAAAAGTTTGAAATGAAATTGAAAATTCAAATAAAGTGGATTACAACGTGCTAGATCATCTTGTGAAGTTGCCATCCAAACTAAGCATTGATGACACTCTGATCCTGTCAAAGGAGATGCGAGAAAATTTGATGAAGGCTCTACTTGATCTGGATATTTGCTTAGCACAGTTGGTTAGCACATCCTTAGATGGAGTTTGCACTTTGAAAGAATAGCCTGACTCAACCTTCACCGATGAAGATTTGCTACTCGGTACAGCTTATCACAACCATCCGCTCTACATTTCCGTCATCATCGGCAGGTTCGTACTTTCGAGAGTGTTAGTGGATCCTGGAGCGTCGCTTAACATAATGAGTTTACGAACACTAGCCTACTTGGACATCGATGCTCGAGAACAGTCTATGGATAAAATGATGCTAAGAGGATTCAACCAGAAAGGAGAAAGAGCCATTGAGTCTATAACACTACAAATGAAAGTTGGAAATCTAGTAACAACTACAAAATTCCATGTCATCGAGGCGGATACATTGTTCAATTCTGCCGTAGCTTCACGAGTACAACATGGTCCCATCGTCACTTCACCAGTGCATCAAGTACTACAAGGACGGATAAGAACATTGCATTAAGGGAGACTTACAACCTTTCTCAATACATGAAGTAGGCATTCACAAAGACGCCACTTACTACCCTCCCTCGAAGAAGACAATACTTTCAAGAAAATTTGTGACAAGTAAAGCAGAAATTCAGAAGAACTATGAGAACGAGACCATACAGCTACAGTTCAACGATCTCCCACCGCTTCATCACAACGAGTTGGTGGAGGTTCTTTTAGCCCACGCATCTGAGGTCGAGGCCGGGGACGTGGTCGAGGAAGAACTTACCAGATTATTGAACGGATGAAGCTGTCGATCAGGATTGAAGTAGAAGAAAGTTCCGAAGAAGATAAAGAAACAATGATGATAAATCAAAAGAAGTCTCATTTTGAGATTTCTACGGATGAAACAGAAAAAGACAAATATGAATCAATGTATGATCGGATTAATCATTATGTGCAATCCATGACTCTAACTCCGATCCATCCTCAAAAAATCGAGAGTATGGAAGTCAAGGAAGTCCATAATGATGGTTTCAAACCGATCAAGTTTTATAAAGCTTCTCCCTCTACTTCTGAACCTTGTGTAACTCTCAAAAAATGTTATTCTAATGAATTAATTAAATTACCTTTTGGTTACTTTTTGCCGTGTGTTCAAAAGCTAACTCAACAAGGATATGAGCTAAAGCAAATGCCAAAAGATAAGTTAGGATAATTTGAAAAATTGTGGAACACAAAAGGAAAGAAACTCAACTCAAAAGAAGGTCTTGGGTTCTATACGATTGGACCCGTCGATGACTCAGGATTTTGCTTTGTTGTTACTAGTCAGCCAGTAAAAAATTGCCTAGACATCCAAGATGAAAACGAAGACCAACCAATAGAAGAGGCTTTCTCGGAGTTCAAAGAAGAAATCAAATCAACTGTGGGCAAATTAAAAGAAATTAATCTTGAGACTGAGGAGCAGCCCCAGACAACTTTCATAAGTTCGTTGCTCAATGAAGAAGAGGTTACAGACTTGGTCAGGTTACTATCAGAATTTAAAGATTACTTCGCTTGGAGCTATGACGAGATACCTGGACTATCTCTAGAGGTTGCAGTTCACTGACTAGGAGTGGATCAAAGTACAATACCAGTAAAGCAAGCACCCAGAAGAATGCACCTCAAAATCAAACAGCAAGTTATGGCATAAAGAAAGAAATTAATAAACGCTAACTTTGTCCGAGAATAATAATATCTGACATGGCTAGCTAACACCGTGCCTATAAAGAAGAAAAATGGACAAATCCGAGTGCGTGTCGACTTCAGGGATTTGAATAAAGCATGTTCGAAAGTTGAATTCCCCTTAACAATACAGGAATTAATGGTGGATATTGTGTCTTCACATGAAAATTTCTCCTTTATGGATGGATCGTCAGGTTACAATCAAATCAAGATGTCTCCAGAAGATGCAACGCTTATAAAACTCATAACTCCGATCGGGATTTTCTGCTACACTGTAATGCCATTTGGATTGAAGAATGCAGGAGCAACATACCAAAAAGCAATGACGAAGATTTTCAATGACCTCATCACAATCAAGTAGAATGCTACGTGGTTGATTTGGTCATCAAGAGCAAAGTAAAGGAAAACCACTTAAATGATTTGAGGATCGTATTTGAATGATTACGACAATACAATCTAAAGATGAATCCCTTAAAGTGTGCTTTCTGCGTTACCTCCAAGAAATTTCTAAGATTTGTTGTCCGTCATCGTGGAATTGAAATCTACCCAGAAAAGATTAAAGTGATATTAGAAATACCTCCTCCTAGAACCTTGAAACAATTACAATCTTTTCAAGGAAATTTTCATATCTAAGATGCTTCATATCTAATTTTTCAGGAAGTTTTCTCCCCTTCTCAAATTTAATTCGAAAGGATATCACATTTGTTTGGGGGGAGTCATGTCAACGGGCTTTCGAAGATATTAAACGATATGTAATGACACCTCCAGTTTTGGCAGCCCCTATCACGGGTAGACTGTTGATACTTTATACTGCGGCTTTGGACGAGTCTCTCGGAGCCTTACTTGCCCAAGTCAATGATGAGGGTAAGGAAAACACAATCTTCTACCTGAGTCAATGTTTAATACCTGCAGAAGTAAAGTATCCTCCTATTGAGAAACATTGTCTAGCTTTGGTTTTCGCCGCTCAAAAGCTTAGACACTACATGTTGTCTCATAAGGTCAACCTAATCTCGAAAGTTAATCCGTTGCAATATTTGATGACCCGACCAACACTTTCTGGATGATTAGCATGATGGTCAATGATACTATTGCAATTTGACATAACTTTTGTGCCCCTTCGCGCTATCAAAGGATAAATTCTCTCAGATTTTCTTGCAGCGCACCCACTGCCAGCTGGGTTCCCGCTCAATGACAAACTACCAGAAGAATAGATACTACAAGTAGAGCAGCCCAGTGCCAGACATTGGGAAATGTACTTCGACGGAGCGTCATCAGCCCGAAGAGAAAAATGACAACAGATAGTGATAACAGGTAAAGTGGGAATCAGTTTAATCTTTGTGACTCTGGATCAGGTGATGTTGAGATTCTCATATCATTTTTCAGAGTCGTGTACCAATAATGAAGTGGAGTGCAAAGCTCTAATCACCAGTTTGAAATTAGCAATACTAATGAAAATAATAGACGTTGCCATTTATGGCGACTCACAACTCGTCATTCTGCAAGTGGCAAGACACTACAAAATTCTGAAATCGAGATTAGAAGAATACCACCGGTACATGATGAAACTACTCGAACAAATTCTGAATGTGATATTCTATAGAATTCCTCGAGCAAACAATGCCCACGCAGAAGCTCTAGCTAAACTTGCTAAATAATTGGCTTGTCCACCCGAAGATTCTACAGATATTACAGTACAGGGATGTCAGGTTTTGTCACAGATCGACCTCGACAGTCTACATAAGCTTGAGAAAGAAGAGATATCAGCCACAGTGGCGGATGATATAGAAGCTTGGCGTCAGCTGTAGATAGAATATTTGCAAACAAGAAGGTTGCCAAAAGGAAAATTAGCAATGCATCGAATTCAAAAGAGATCTCTCTCATATGCATTAGTTGACGGTGTTCTGTATAGAAGATCCTTTGATCATATGTGGCTCAGATGCCTCAATAGAGCAGAAGCACAGAAAATCATCAAAGAAATACATGGAGGATTGTGTGGTGCTCACCAGTCGGGACCAAAGATGAAGATGAAAATCAAGAGACTCGGATACTACTGGCCGACAATGATGACAAACTGCATGGACACAACAAAGAAATGTCATCAATGTTAAGTGCACAGAGTGGTCTTGCACTAACCTCCGAATGTTCTACACCCCACGATTGCCTCGTGGCCATTCGAGTGTTGAGGCATGGATATAGTGGGTACGATAGACCCTCCGTCATCGAAAGGACACAGATTCATACTCACGGCTATAGACTACTTCTCCAAGTGGGCAGAGGCAGTTCCGCTATAGGAAGTTACAACACAACAAGTTCTATAGTTCTTCATGAATCAAGTTATCTATCGCTTCGGTGTGCCGCAGAGGATCATTTCTGACAATTAGTCTGCCTTCAAGAGATCAAAAATCAATAGCGTCGTCAAAAGACTCAGGATAGATTGGAGATACTCTATGATCTATTACCCCAAAGCAAATGGCTTGGCAGAAGCCTTCAATAAGATGCTCATTCAAATTTTAAAGAAAACACTCTTTGATAATAGAAGAGCATGGCACAAGAAATTGTTAGAAGCTTTGTGGGCCTACAGGATGACAGTTAGAACACTGACAATGTCTACACCTTATGCACTTGCGTACAGGTCTGAGGCAATCCTTCCACTAGAAGATTAGCTACCGTCACTCCAGATCACCTTCGCTAATCAAATTACAACAGAAGAGAACACCAAACATCGACTGACAGAACAGGAAAGTCTAGAAGAGAAAAGATTTCTTCAACGACAGAATTTGGAACTCTACCAAGAAAAGATGATTCAAGCCCACGATACGTTGGTCTACCCGAGGTTGTTCAAAATTGGTGACCTCGTACTCATTCTCAGAAGGCCTACTCTTGCACACCGCAAGATAGGTGGAAAATTTGAACCTACCCGGGAAGGACCATTTGTGGTGGAAAATGTTTACTCTGGAGGATCGTACCAGTTGGTAGATTTTCAAGGGGAGAGACTCATGTTGCCGATAAATGGACGATATCTCAAGAAGTACTATGCAACATGAGGAATCTGAAGAAAAATTTATGTTCCAATGTAGAATAGGGCCAGCGTCTGTGACTGAGTCCAAATCTTGTAATAAAATGAAGTTAAATAAAATAAAGTAAATTTTCTCACAAAATAAAATACACTTGTTGAAATTTCTAAATCTAAAACTCATAAAATTACATTAAATAAGATAATAACATCAAAATAATTTTAAAACTTACTAAAACTTGAAAGATAATGATTTTTTTCCTTGTTCTTGTTTGTGCACAACACCACCCACTGACATTTCCCTTGTTTACTTGTGCAAGCGGTGTCGGGTAGTGAGTTGGTGTTTGCTTCCATAAATGGCTTCGACTTCGCATCTTGAAAAAGAACACACAAAGAAGGCAACAAACATGAAGTCAATGAGGAAGAATGGTCGCAGAGAGACCAGACAGACATCAGGATACGGAGGAATTGGGGGATTCGTCAACCTACACCTCGTCGACACGAGACATACTCAGGTTTCGTCCATGATCACTACTCTAGAAGGTGGTCTTGTTGCTGCTTCAGTCGAGAGAGCTCCAGGTTGGCACGTACAAAGAGAAGAAATGCAAATCACCATAAGCATCGTCTCTTGGACAGGATGGAGAGGAGACAGGCTCGGGAGCTAACCGCCGCGCTATCACCCATTCTAGAAGATTCTTACAATCCTGAAATGAGAGAAACTGACGACAGTGCACCGCGCACCGATATCGAGCCGGAGACTGCAGAGGATCTCATGCCGACATTTAATCTAATGGAAGAAATTTTGACTGGGTGTCCGACTTGCAACTCGGGTTTACCCAAACTACCTACAGTGTCAGGGGCATTTTCAGAATGCCCGGAATGTCATGTTTTATAGCTTGAAGAATATGGCACGTTTGAGGCATATGTAGCTGCCTCAATGCTACTCAGGAGCCATGAATATCCTGAGGTAGAGCCATACATACCATAGTTTATCCTACCGCTGCCACTACCGCGAGGAGTTTCACACTACGTCATGGAAAAGATTAGAAGAATTAGAAAACAAGATATTCAACATTATGAAGACATACAAGAAAAATTTTTCAATATCCTGGAAGGACTTGAGGTATACACTGATGTATTCTTGAGGAAGGATGAAGAAAAAAATTTGTACTGCATCGACACTCTACAGGAATTAGGCAGAGTAGACCGTTTGAGGCCAAGGACATACACGGAGCCGTCAAAATGGAAAAGAGGAAAGGGCAGAGTCACTATTCAGTGTAGCTGTTGCTAAAACTTCACTATAGATCGACAAGGCAATCCCCCGAGGATTTTACAACATGATGAGGTGGATCCAATGCAACCACATATTAAGTAGATGATAAAGAGAATGGTCGAGTTGGATGTCTTTCCCGTAAACTGTATTCCTAACAGCTGCTTTATAAATATTTATGAGAGTGGGGACTGCATCCCACCTCATATCGACCACCATGACTTCGTGAGACCCTTCTGCACGGTTTTCTTTATAAGTGAAAGCAACATCTTGTTTGGACGAGAAATCCAAATTGTCAGACCGGGAGAATTCTGATGTTCTATTTAAATTGCCGTACCAATCAGATCAGTGCTGGTATTAAAAGGAAATGGAACATATTTAGTGAAACACTACATCCCGGGTGTTAAAAAGAAAAAGGGTGTCAGTCACTTTTAGAAGAGTGGATGAAGACAAAGCGCCATTTTACTATGAGCCAGATCCAGAGCTAGAGAGCCTTCATCCTTTACCACTATGACGGCTATACCTCCAGGTGTTCGCAAGGGGCTTTTTGTTCCGGAGTGTAACCTTGGCAGGTTGGCTCGTACCCACAGCAGTCTCAGATAACACAAATCTACCACCCCCTTCAGCGGGTCATGACAGTTGTTGTCACCACTTTTTGTAGCAGTCAGATGATAGGACATGTCAGCTTTATTCAGTTTTGTACGCATGATCTACTTTTGGATGCTTGTCAGCATAGGATCAGTTGTACTGCTTTCAGTACAATTAATGAAGATTTCTATTTTCAGAAATATCTTTTTCAGCACGACAGTCGAAAGCCGTTGAACCACGTGCTTGGTTCCAAAATTAAAATGACAAAATAATAATGCAGAAGAAAAGGATAAAATCATAACAAAATGAAATTAAAACTTAAATGAACCCGAAACATAAAACAAATGAAAATGAAATTGAAATGAAATTAAATTGAAATTTAAAATCAAAATTAAATCAAATGAAACATAATGGAACAAAACAAATCAAAAGAAAATGGTGAATTAAAAATAAACAATGATAATATTCGCTTTTTCTCTCTCTTGAGATCTTGAGCCTCTTTACTCATCTTCAAATCTCTCATTTTCACACGTACTCCACAAAATTTGGCACTTTTTCATATAACACCATTTCCCACAAATCTGAAATATATCGAAATTCTACAAATCTTGCAATGGCTACAGAGCTTGACATAATTACACCAATTCACTTTCTTTGAAAGTCAAATGAAATCTCAGGATCAATACCTAAATTCTGATTCTTTTCTGTCACCTCTTAGGTTGGATGTGAGTCCTTGAGCTTTCCCTCCTAATGTGACACATTGGGCCGGATGTGAGTCCTTGAGCTTTCTTCCCCAAAATTCTTGACGATTCCCTAATTTTCCATTTCCCTTGCGAGAAATTTTTCTGACTTCCATGAAATTCTGGGAACGGAGCTTAGTCGTCCGATTCCCCAAAAATTCCCTTATTTTCCATCACCCTTCCCAGAAATTTTTCTGCCTTCCGTGAAATTCCAGGAACGGAGCTTAGTCGTCCGATTCCTGAAAATTCCTTAATTTTCCATCACCCTTCTGAGAAATTTTTCACCTCCCATGAAATTCCGGGAATGGAGCTTAGTTGTCCGAACCCCCCGAAATTCCTTATATATTTTTCATTTTTCTTTCGAAAAATTTTTCCACATACACAAAAATTGCAAGGTCGGTACTGAAATTCTGATTCTCATTTCTAAGGATAGTACTTGAATTTCAGTTCTCATCCTTTCGGGATTGGTACTGAAATTTCGATTTCCCCTCTGTACTCACTTCTAACTCAAAACTCCCCCACAAGATTAAAATTTAAAATTGCACAAATTTAGAAATTTCCAAGAATTTCGTAAAATTTAAAATTAAAATTAAAACTCAAAATTAAATTATAATTTGAAATTTAACATTTAAATTTGAAATCAAACTCCCAATTATAAATCCAAATTCCAACTCAAATCAATTCGGATTGGACTCCTTCAGAAATTGAAAAGTTTGAAATCCATAGCTTCTCTCGTCAAGGTATTCCATTTTCCTTCCTCAGTGGAAACTTCCTCGCTAAATTATGTGTTTGTCTTGAGTTTTGACTCAGATAATTGTGTTGGTTTTGTTGATCTCATTGGTCAACACCAATACGTGCAGTGTGCTTGCCCAGCACACCACACCTATTGGGGGTCCATTTGTTGACCTCAGTTTTTATTGAGGTCTAGTCATTCTTTAGAATAGCCTAGGGTCTAGCCATAGAACTCTCCTGGTGACTTTCTGAGAAGACTAGTCATGTAACCCTACCCATAGAAATTCAAACTTTTCTCCCTTCACTGGGAGTTTTCATATGCTTAAGGCCTAACCTCCAGTTTTTGGGAGGAAGAGACCAAGCATAAGGAAGCCTAGGGGAAGTCTCCTATCGATGGTCAGGCCATGGAATCCACCCTGGGAGGTCTGGAGCTTACACCACACTCACACTACACACTCACAACCCTAAATAAAGCACATCTACTATTGATCCCCTAACCCTTTGGAAACTCATGTAATTGGTTTTCCCAATCTCTTAGCCTTAGGCTAGGGTTTGGCTAGCACCAACACATAGAGGACCAAATGAGGGTGAGCGTTGGGCCATGGCTCAATCTAAATAATTCCATAGTACTCACCCTCAACCAATCCCCATTTGCCCAAATATTTTAAATTTCTAACCCCAAAAATTGCCAAAATACCCAAAATTCCTAAAATGACCAAAATGCCCCAAAGCCCTAAAATCCCCCAAATTTCCAAAATAACCCAAATTACCCATAATTTCCCAAAAATAATTCCAAAATACCCCCTACGACTCAAATTGACCAAAATTGCTCAAAATTGCCAAACTTACCAAAAAAATCCCTAAAATGACCAAAATGCCCCTCTTAGCCCAAATTTCCAAAAATTCCAAAATTTCCTATAAATTTCCAAAACCACCCAAATATTCCTAATTTCATTTCTCTCAACTACCACATGACCCAATTTGGCCAATTAGGCCAATTTAACTAAAAGTCCCAATTTGACCTATTTAACCCAAAGATGCCTAAAATAAACCCAATGTCTATCCAATTGATCCCATTCTTACCCAAATTCAATTCAAAACTTTAATTCAACATCTCCATTACCAATCTAAACCAAATAAAATCCTAAATTAACCCACATTTGAATTTAATTTCACTTAAAATCTAAAATTCCCAATTTTGCCTAAGTGGCCCAAATCCCCCACATTGACCCAACTTCAATCAATTTTCCGCAGTTTCAATTCTAAACCCTTCATAACACTCCCCTAAATTGAATTGAATCTTCAATTTCCCCTAATTTGAGCCTAAGTCTCTCCCAAATCCGCTTGAACCAAATTTAACCTATTTTAACCCAAATTCAACACATGACCAAATCTCACAAAATTGATTGACCTAACCCTAAAATTTCCACTCAATTGATGTTGGGAACTCCTCACCACATTCCACTAGACCATTTGGAACATTCAATTGTCCTTGGACCAAACCCTAGCCCAAACTAAACCCAAGTTGACCCAACTTGCCACAAATTGGCCAAAATCCTAAAATCCACCAAATTGAACCCTCAAATGAACTCAAAACCACTCCAAGCCTTCATGAAAAATCTTTGTTACAATCATCTACACAATTTTGTTCAAGATACTTGGGCTCCAATCAAGCTCAAACCCAAGTTAGCCCAATTTGAACCCAAGGTGACCCAAATGAACCCATGACCCAATCTAACCAAATGGAACCAAATGTGACCAAACCAACCCCTCCACAACCACTAATTTGATCCTAGGGACTGGGCTAAACCCACTTAGCCCACCCTAGTGGAGCCATAGGCAAAAGGTCCCCCAAGTTAGGGGATCTCATCCCTTAAACGGTTAAATCCAAGAGAAGTTTGCCATAATGCCTTAACCATTAAAACCCATTGCACTCATGGCCTGCCCACTGGTGCACCTAACCCACTAGACACCTCCCTTGGCCTTGTCGGCTAGTCTAGAGGCTGGAAAATGCCAAACCTGAGAGCCACCTTCCTCTTACCCAAACTCAAACTCCACCCTATGGCCAACTCAGCCCAAAATTGCCACCAGAGCTCCTCTGTACTCCACTTAGGCATCTCTATGCACCTGAATTGAAGCCCTAACAACCACCCCAACCATGTCTATTTAAGACACCACCCTTCATGGCCAAAAAAGGGTTTTAAAAAATTCTAAACCAAATTCTGTCAAAATCTCACCAGAGCTCCTCCAAACCTCCCTAGAACCTTTCCAGCCTTTTTGCCCCTCTGGTTCCCACTGTCTGAGCTCAATTTCGGAGCTTAAGCTTAGCCAGAAACTAGGAAACTTTACAATATAGCTCCATACAACAGAAAATCTTAATTAACTGCACCAACACCTTCACAGCAGTGAAAGAAGAAGATCCCCCATCAAAGCCCCATCACAGAAGGCCTCTACGCCAGACTTCCATCAAAGCTCGAAATCGGGTCTGGTCACTTTCATACTTAGGAAATTCACCAGGGTAAGAGGCTTCATCCCTGAGCTCTTGGGACTCCAACGAAGGTGTAGAGCATCTTTGATTGAAGCTTCACTTCTCAGAGCCAAGGTATTGCCTCCTTCTTCCCGAGCTTCTCTGGATTCTCCATGTTATCAAGGTTAATTTAAACTTTGCTTAGCCGTATCTATATGTTCACCATGCTTTGACAAGTTTATAGGATCAAACCCAAAGGGAGTTGGTTGAGTCTAGGCTGAGATATTAGGGTTTAGTGTGGAGGGCTCTCGGAGTGAACCAGTCTAGGACGAGGCTCAGGCGCCATTGGATCATCTGTGTATTAAATGGAGGGCTAGGATGGCGTCGGATGGGAAAATGAAGCAGAACCACAGAGCAGCATGGCGCTGAGTCAGAAGGTGGAGCCTAACCATAAGGAGATGAGTGTGCTTTCGACCTGTCGTAGGTTTGCGTGGGGCCGATGTGGTTAAGTTGAAAAATCCATATTTTCTGAATCATTTAAATCACCAGAACTTTAAAAATCTATATCTTGGCCTAGAAAAATTAGACAAAAAAAGAAAAATACCTTTTTGCTCAGTGAACAGAGGAGAAGAATGTGGAAATGGTTTGAAGTATTTTTTATGTATATTTTATTTTTAATGATTTAAATACTGATTTCAGTCTTTTAATTCTCCACTGACCCAGACATTTCACCATGGCTTGAGCTTTGGGGGTCTTGTTCTATCTGTCATAAGGGACCTTCCCTGATTTTTCTGAAGTCAGGGGAGATCTCTGTGAGAAGATCTCTATTTTTCAAGTTATTGTGTCTATTTTGGTATAAAAATTGTAATAATTAAAATAATAATTAGAAAATTACAAAGTAAATTTTGGTAGGTCTCTTATGATCAGAGGACCCTAAGATAAATATCTCATGACCTAAATTAACATGATGTGCACTAATCACCAACATGACCTAAGACAAATTCTTAATTAATTAAGATAAACTAAAAATAACCTAAAAACGATTCTCCACTGTGCTTCAGGGACATAGGAACTTCCCAAAAAGTTTTGAAGTCATTTGGAATTAATTTAATAAGTTAAATGATTTTCTTATGTCCAGTGACAATCTAGGAACTTAAATAAATTTAAATAATTAAAATACCACTCAAAAAGTTCTAAATTAATTTTGAGAGTTCTCTGTAATCAGAGCAATTTTCTAAAAATAAAAATAGAATTTTTATAAAATTTTCATTTTAAATCATATTTTAATATTTAAATAATTAAAAAATATTAAAAATAACAAATTACTAAAAATCAATAAATTTTCACTTTTGGTCTCCTAATCACTTAAGAACCATCCCCATAATTTTCCTAAGTCTCTAAGTTAAAATATTAATTTTTAAAGGCTTAAATGAATTTTTAAAAGGCTAAAAACAAATTTCTTTAATTTTGCACAAAAATAATTATGAAAATTAAAATTAAAATAAAAAAAATATGAATTTGTTTCTCTGGTATCCTGAACTCAGAGATTTTTGAAAATATAAAATTCAATTTTCAACTTTTAAAAATATTTTATATATAATTAAAACTCTAGAAATTAAAATAATTCTAATAATTAAAATAAAATTTAAAAAATCATGAAATTTCTTCCAAGTGGTTCTCTGGTCTAGGTTTACCTCCAGTAAAAATTTCAAAGTAAAATATTTTGTTTTGATTAAGTTATTGAATTTTCACTAAAAATCTCTATTTTTGCATTAAAATAAATATATAAATTAAATTAAAATTTGAAAAATCACATTTTCTCCTCTGATGTTTTAATCAGCTCATTAGTAAGGTAATGTAAGAATTCCAAAGTCATTTGGAATAAATTTAAGGAATTATGAAGTGATAAGGCCCCAAGGGCAATGTTGTAATTTTAAGGCTTTTTTAGCCATAATTAATATTTAGGCTTAATCAATGGGTAAAAGGGCCAATTAATGATCATAAATGATATGATTGGATGTTTGAAACATTAAAGGGACAAATGGTAGAAAATAACTTCAATTTTGCCATATCAAAGCTAAATGTTTTGATTTTCCTAATTAATTCTAATTTGGAAGATAATTAAACAAAATGATCCTTAGGGTTAGGGGTTAGTCCTGGAGGTCAATAATCCACTAACTTACACCCCTATTAAATTATGGCCCAATATCTTCATAAAGATCAATTAAACTCATTTAACTTTTCTAAAAAGAATTACAAATGTATCCATCAAAATTTTAAAGAACTTAGTAGTGAGCTAGACTTAATCAATCTTGCTAAAAGAAGTTTAGGAAAGTAAACATAATCAAAATCTCAATACCTGAAAACACTACAAGCACAGTTATGAAATTAATTGACTAATTTTCCCAAACAAATTAACTTTGCCTAAAGGGGTTTTCACCCACATAATTTCTAAATGAAATAACAAATGATAATTACCCTATCTTACAGGTTAATTAAAAACACCAACTCACTGAGCATAAGGGTATGAAAGGGATAAATTGTTTAATAACTATAACAAATCAAAAAGGACCCCAAGGAAGTTTAAAAGTATTGTGAAATATCTGGGTTCCTCCTGGATCGTTTCACATATCTTCTGGACACCTTATAAGACTATTGTATTTATTATATTTATTAAATGAAAATATCTCATAAATGAATTGGAGTTCACCGGGTTATGACCTAGGACTTGGTAAGCATGTGATGAACATATCCATAAGGTTTTACTTCCCTACAAAAATAAATGTTTATTGAAAAAAGTACTAATGTTTCAGGTGGAGGAACGCGAAGACTCGCCAGGTACACTTTTATAAGTTTACAACGTTTTCTTTTCCTGTGTTTTTCTTTACCGCACTTTACTTTTCCTTGCAATAAGCATGATAAACAACAATGTCACCCTGCATGAAAACTGAAACCTTTAAGATAGCCACAAAACTGAGACCAAAACTAAATTAAAACAAAACAAGATAAAATTCACCCCACAACATTCAAAAATATAAAATAACTCAAAATTTAATAAAAAAAAACAAAAAAAATAAAATTGTAACTAAATTAAAACATCTCATTGGATGATCGGGAATTCCTTGAAGAAGGTAACCTACGTGTTGCTAATAGGGTTTCCCACGGTCTAAATGAAAGTATGGAATTCATTTGGACTAAGTGAATCTGATGAAAATAGCGGTGTCGGCATGATGGAACCGTAGGATCATAACCAGTGTTGCTTTAATTAACCTTAATATTCCTCTAATAATATATTAAGACATCTAAATTTTAAATATTTCCAAAACATGACGCTCCTCTCTTCTCCTCAATTAACACTTCTTTAAACTAAACTGCTACGACGAGGAGCCTGGAGCATGCATAGTGGACAGCACAGCCATCTTCATTAGCAAAACTTATCTACATCAACAAATCTTTTTCTTAGTTTAAACAACAAGCCATAGGAATTTGAGGTAGCTTTCTTAGTGCAGAATAAATCCTTACCTTTTCTTTAGGCCCTTGCATAACTATGTTGTGCAACATAAGCCCTAACTCATTTTAGGATTCCGAGGTTGTCATCGGGTATGACATAAACCCTCCTATATTCCAGGCCAAATCACATGATTGGTATCAAGTGAATGTAAGTCTTAAATAATAAAATTGGTAGGATTAAACACTAAATAAATGTCCTAAATCAAAAACTAAACCATAGGATAGTTTAGCAAGACATCAAGATTTTCCTTTAATCTATGTCCTTCCCCTAGCCTTCTCTCCTTTGGATTCTGATGAAATGAAATGTTCCAAAATTTGAGTCATTCACCTATTCAATTCCTGACTGTTACATTTTCTTGGAAAACCATACCTTTGGAAGTCATCAATATAAATATTTCCTGAGCTATATCAAGAGTTTTCTTAGGTAACTTCAGTCATCTAGGATGTAATTAACAATAGGGGCTTACCCTTATAGGAAACTTAATGACCTCAGATTAATATAAACCCTATCTAATTCCTTCATATTAGAAAGGGGAAATTGTCGGTCAAAATTTTTCGCAGATCAAACGGATGTCATATATTCTTTAGTTTATTTGATCAAGCTTCACCTTAAGCCTTGTACATATTCTTCAGGATAAATACATGTCTTGCAGCGAAATGCTTGTTTATTTAAATTATTATTTATATGAGATTGGTTTGATTTCATATTCTTCAAAATAAAAATATTAATTTTAAAATCAATATATATATATATATATATATATATATATATATATTAAATTAAATTAAATTTTCATCTTATAAAATTAAAACCCTTTTCAAAACAAAACAGCCAAGAAACATTATTTTTCAACCAAAATGAAAATTTAAAATGACTGGCAAGCAGAAATAATTTCATTCAATTCTTCCTCTGTAGGATTATAATTCAAATAAAAAAATGTACTTGGTGGTAATAGGTAAAACTCATTTATTACCTAAGGAGTAAAATGTACCAATTGTCCTCGGACAAACACAATGTTTTCTTCTGATTCTGGGAGATTTGCATAGAGCTCTCGTACAACAGAAGTAATAGCCACAACTGTAAAACAATAGTCTTTTTAAAAGTCGATTAACGATCATATCGTCTATTACTCTGCCTGGCTTATCAAAACCTCGCTCTTGAATCAGTTTACGAGATTGTAACATTTGTACATATCAATCTTGAGCCTTCGAGCATACAAAATTTTCTGAATCAAAAGTGGATTTTGAATTGCTCCACTTTGGTTCCATTTCTATAATTTGTATAAAAATCTCTATAAATTCCACATTCAACTTAAAATCACTAAACTTAACTCCTAAAGGCTTAAACTACTTAATCAGAGTAATTTCCAAAGCTTTTTTTTTTAATTTTCACCATGAATAATGATTTTCGGATTTCTTCAAAATGCACTCAATCTATATGGTGAAAATAAAAAGTTTCTACTTAGGAGTAGTGCTCTTAGCTCAAGAAGCTCGAATATAACAAATTCAATTGAAATTGATAAAAAATTGTAAGACTTGGTGATGCTCTAACCTCCTATGTCGTGAACGTCGAAGGTAGAAGACGATGGGGTGAAAATTTTGTGATTTTTTGAGTTTTTAAAACCTGAAATCCTATTTTCGCAAATCAGCGCCTAAGCGCGAAAGTAAGGCGCTTAGCCGCGAAGCACTGATGCGTAAGCATGGAGGCTTGGCATTTAAAAGCAAACTCGCTGTCTTCTATTTTTTTAGTACACATTCTAGCTCACTTAATCAACCCTAAATTGTTGGTGACATCATGAGCCATCGAGATTTTCTCGATGCCGATGTCCATGTCATTGTTTGGTGTTGCCACTTTGTTTATATATCTTATCTCCCTTGTCATCAAAAGATCTTATTTCTTCAGATAATGTAAAGGAACCTCGGATAATACGAAATTTGAAAGAAAATAGGGTTGATAAAATAGAGAACATTAGAATAAAAATCTTCGTGATAATCCTTATGAAAGGAAATTCTAGAATGCCTTATTTTAGAAATTTCATATAAGGAGGATCACATATTTTGATAACCAGAGGTTTCTAGGTGTGATACCTATTCTGAGTTTTTAAAATCTCCTGTAGAAGCAAGCTTCTATGGTTAATTACATCTTAGACAATTAAGATTGTCTAAGAAAACTTCTGATTAATGTTAACACTTGTTTTCTAAGAGATTTCAAGAACAAGGTAGGAAACGACAACATTAAATCCCAGGGGTAATATGTCATACTACCTTAAGAGATTGATTTTGTTAATGTCCTTTGTTATGTCAGTTTTATTTTTTTTTTTGTTTTGTTGTTCGTCATTTTAATCTTATTTTGTATTGTCAATGTCATTATTTTGTTATCTTCTATTTAGCAGCTATCCTAAATGTTTAGGTTTTGTTTTATTATTTGTCTTGATTATGTTATTTTAGTTTTATTTTTAATGTCATGTTGTTTTTATTTGTTTTGTTCTATTTTATCAATGTCGTTATGTTGATGTTATTTTGATTTTGTTTTGTTTTCTTATTTGTTCGGTCTTTAGAATGTTGCCCTACAAAATAGAGTTAGAATGCCCTAATAACATCCAAAGTAAATCTAAAATGAACTTGTCTTTAACCTACAAGAAAAGTAGTGTTAGAGTAATTCTCACAAAAGAAACAATGTTAACTTTATTTATTTGGTTAATTTTAATATGAGTTAGGTTTAAGAATTTTAGATTCAATGTCATTTGAATCTTGGGGTTCTAAGTCTAAGGTAGATATAACATAAGTTAAACTTTTAGATTTGATGTCATTTGAATCTGAAATCATTTAGTTAAGTTTAACTAGACTTACAATTGGGTAAAGTTTAAGATTCGGTGTCGTTTGAATCTAAAGATGTTTAGATTAAATTTTAAATTCAATGTCGTTTGAATCTAAAGATATTTAAGTTATGTTTAGATTCAATATAGGTTGAATCTAAAGAATTTAACTTAGAAGTATTGGGCCTAAATAAGATTTAAATTAAATTCAATGTGGGTCGAATCTAATTTAAGTTTGGATCAAGTTCAATGTAGATTGAACGTGAGTTAGGTTTGAGTTAGGCTCAAAATAGATTGAACTTTAAGTTAGGTTTGTTTTTGACATGGATTCAAGTTAGGTAAAACTCAAGTATAAGTTAGGTTGAACCTAAGATGTTTAAGTTTGACTCAGGTTTAATTTAGGTTGAACCTAAGTTTTGATTTAAATTCAATTTATGTTAAGTTTAAGATTTAGGTAACTTTGGTTCAAGTTAGCGAACCTATGTCAGAAATTTTGACTTAAGTTTAATATGGATTGAAATTATGTTTGGGTTCAAGTTAGGTTGAACCTAAGTTAGAAGTTGATTTAGGTTTAATATGGGTTTAATTGATTAATTAGGTTTAATTAGGGGTTAGACCTAATTACAATTTATTAAGTTAAACCTATTGTGATTAAGGTCTAACTTAGTTTAATTAGGTCTTAATGGTGTCTTAGACCTAATTAGGGTTTATTAAGTTAAACCTAATGTGATTAAGGTCTAACTTGGTTTAATTAGGTCTTAATGGTGTCTTAGACCTAGTTAGGGTTTATTAAGTTAAACCTAATGTGATTAAGGTCTAACTTGGTTTAATTAGGTCTAAATGGTGTCTTAGACCTAATTAGGGTTTATTAAGTTAAACCTAATGTAATTAAGGTCTAACTTGGTTTAATTAGATCTAAATGGTGTCTTAGACCTAATTAGGGTTTATTAAGTTAAACCTAAAATAATTAAGGTCTAACTTGGTTTGATTTGTCATAAGCCTAATGTAATTAAGGCCTAAAGTGAATTAATGAGGTTTAATGTGGGATTAAACCTAGTTAGGATTTAATTTTGGGTTTTTTTTGATGTTAAATTTAAACTTGACTTAATCCATTATGGAATGAACCAAATATTTGAATTTTTAGAGGTTATAGGATTTTAAATATTAACTTAAAATTAACATTTTTAACGTTAATGGCCAAAATGTCATTTTGGATTCTCAAGAGGTTAAGATTTGTTATTTTAGAGTTAGTATCTACCTCCCTAAACTTCTTAACCCATTTTGAAGTTAATTTTTCTTTTTTCCTAATTTTTATTATTATTTTGAAAATGATTACTTAATTTTTATTGGAAAATATATATCTTTATCTAGAGACTGTCCTATCTCTTAGAAATATCGCAGAATATTCCAAAGGATGAGGAGATCCTTCTATGAAAAGTTCATAATTTTTGGACTTATAATTATTTTTAAATGATTAAATCACTCCGAGAGTAATTAATTAATTAAAAATAAACTATGAGTCTTTAACTCATGATTTTGGCCCCATAATTTTCTCCTCATCATCTTGAGTTCAAGGATATTTCTATCATATTTTTGTGATTTTTCTATGAAAAGATATGGATTTTTTATTTGTTTAAGGTTAAATTGAATTAATTTAAACCTTTAACTAAGCAAAAAAATCCAGACGGTGCCGCGTGTCCTCAGATCCATCAAAATGTGGTTGATCTGCTGCGGGGTTCCAAACGGTGGATTGGAAGGGATTAAATCAGTGCCGTCCATTTTTAAAACATAAAAATAGATGACATCGGCTCTTCACCCTCCATCTGGTCTTGCCCGTGAGCCGTCAATAATCTAGGTTTAAGATCTTTCCTGGATCTTAATCAAATCTCATGGGGATTGTTCCATGAGCTTCATTTTGGCAAGACGAGCATATCCATATGAATTTGTAGGCGTTTAAGATGGCTTCTTTCACAATGTCTGAAACCGAGGGCTCAAAGAACCATACCTTGGCCTCAGTGGAAGCAAGCTCAAACTAATGGTTCAAAAGCTTCATCTCTACCTCAAAAGACTTAGCCCCTACTCAATTTGAAGTTAAGTTGGCCCTAGGTGTGAGTTTTAGCTCAAGGTGTCTAAGCTTGAGAGGAGGATGTTGAACAATGGGTTAGAGCTTATGGGGATGGCCAATTTTGATTAGGCTTGTCTTCGTAGGGTTCTAGGAAGCTTTTTGAGTGATCCATTTGGAGTTTTAAAGAACTTCATTTCAATCCTAAAATTTATCCTGGTTTCAGGTTGGGAAATTAGAGCAAATCATTAGGCTTTTTGGGTCAATTCTATGTGGGGTCAATTGCTTAGAGCTTAGTGAGAAACTTTGGCGTTCAAAGTTAGAGGAATTAGGTAGTGTATAAGTGTCTTCTATTTTCGTCTCCTCTCTTTTGGCCTTCTCGGGTTTGGCCATATTTATAGCCATGGAGGCCATGGCTAAGCATGGGCTCATTTGGTTTCACTTGGGGAAGGTATTACCTGTCAAATGAAGTCTTTTAGATGAGGTTTGAGCTTGAGTATGAGTTCACTTCATCATTCTAAGGTTAACCCATGTTGAGTTCAAGTATGTTGATGTCTCGGTTTAAATCTTGACTTCCCACCATTGGCCCTTCTATAAGATGGATTGGGCTTAGTAAATCCTACTAAAATTACCTTCCCCAAGTGAGTTTTATTATTCCATTAGTGAAATTTAAAGAGAATGACACAACCCTTTTATTCTTCCTCATTTCCCACGAAGTGTAATGATGGAGTTATCATGGTGAAAATAATGTGATTATGTGGGAGGAGAGGTGAGTAGTGACTCACCTAAACCATTTCTAAAAAATGGTATGGTTGATTGACACCATTTATGCTCACTTTTCATGGAATAATGATAAACTTTCACCTTGGTTAACAATAGTAAAAGAGAGAGCTTAAGTGGTGTTTTCCATCTATTGACGAGCCCTTGAAATGTTTAAAGTTTCTCGTAGGTTGGCCGATCACCTCATTTCATGCAAATGGATGATTCATGCCATGAATAGGGAGGAAGGTGACACATATTTCCCTTCACATAAAATTTATGTATCTTGGTCATGATGGCTCTTAAAACCATGGATCTACCTTGATTAATTTCATTGATTGGATGAAGATGGAGGTGCATGATGAACTCAACACCTCACCAACCCAAGCTTCATGAAAGGGTGCCACTTAATCCCTCTTTTTATGAGGTCCTCTTGATGAGCTTTAACCATGGTTAAAGTGGTGGGTCATGGGTTATCCAATGTGTTAATCCATGTGTGATGAGTCTCATGGGACATGAGTGACCCATTGATGACTTCACATGATGTCATTTAAGATGTCATGGTAGAGTTTTAAATTTGAAAGTCATTTATCATGTCATTTATGATGTCATTTTTAATTTGAGTTTTAGGGTTATTTTCTTATAATTCCACTTTGAAGTAATTATGTAATTAAATAAAAGTGTTGAAAATTATAATATTAACTCATAAATTGATCAAAATAATTTTAAATGTTAATTATTTGATTAATATCATTAATTTAATTCAAAAATTGGTATTTTAAGCAAATTTAACTAGAGTTGACCATGGTTAACCAATGTTGACCTAGGTTGATCATGGTTGACCAGTCCAGATCTAGGGTTGACCCAGGTGATTTATTTTACCTTTTCATGGTTAATTTAATATTGAGGTTATTAATTTTGGTCATTCGACCTAAGTTTGACTAAGGTTGACCAAATGATCATATTTGGTCATTTAAATATCTTAAATTGATCAAATCAGTATTTTACTAACTTGGTGTCTTAATTGATGTTGTGGTCAATAGGATTAGTATTAGGTCAATGTGTGGTCATTTGGTCATGGACTGATTATTTTGCCCAAGTTTGACCATTTAGGTCATGGGTTGACCAGTTTGGTCAATGTGGTGGTCATTTGGTCATGGATTGACCATTTTGACCAAATTTGACCATTTAGGTGATGGGTTGACCAGTTTGGTCAATGTGGTGGTCATTAGGTCATGTATTGACCATTTTGACAAAGCTTGACCATTTAGGTTATAGATTGACCGGTTTGGTGAATGTGGTGATCATTAGGTCATGGATAGACTATTTCGACAAAGTTTGACCATTTAGGTCATGAGTTGACCAGTTTGGTCAATAGAGGTTCATTAGGTCACTGTGTTAACCATTTTGACGAAAGTTTACCATTTGGGTTAAAGGTTGACCAGTTTGGTCAATGTGGTGGTCATTAGGTCATGAATTGACAATTTTGATGAAGTTTGACCATTTAGGTCATGGGTTGACCAGTTTGGTCAATAGGCTGGTCATTGGGTCACTTGGTTAAACATTTTGACATAAGTTGACCATTTGGGTCAAAGGTTGACCAGTTTAGTCAATGTGGTGGTCATTGAGTCAAGGGTTGACCATTTTGACCTAATTTGACCATTTGGGTCAAAGTTTTACAAGTTTGTTCAATGGTTATCAAATCAGAGTTTATCAATGCTAATTTCATCATTTTAGGATGTCATTAAGATTTAGGTTAAGAAGACTTCATTAAGGTTTTACCCTAGACATTAGGGCTTAGTGACCATTTGTGTGATTTAGGAAGAGAATATTGGTAAATTTCCTGTCTCGAGCTGATTTTGAAATGATCATCACAAAAGTGAGGTCGAAAAATGGGCCTCCAATATGTGTGGAATATTGCATAAGTATGTCGCACATATTGGAGTTGACCGAAACAGTCTAGATGAACCAACAGAAACTCGAGAGAGTGGATATCACAAATCTCTCAGAAATGTCAAATGTCAATATATCGATTTTGAGAAGGAATGTTAGGCGACTTATATCCTTTCACAAAGAAAGAGTCAAGGAATGCCATGTTTCTGTGTTAGGAAGGGTCTTATATCCAATAGATGAAGAGAGAATGGATGTCATAACATCTCTCGGAAATGTCAGATATCGATATGTCAATCTTGTGAAGGAATGCTATGTGACTTATATCATTTCTCAAAGAAAGTGCTAAGGGAATGCCATGTTTCCGTGTCAGGAAGGGTCTTATATCCAAAAGATGGAGAAAGAATGGATGTCATACTATCTCTAGGAAATGTCAGATATCGATATGTCAATTTTGAGAAGGAATGTTATGCTACTTATATCCTTTCTCAAAGAAAGATATAAGGGAATGTCATGTTTCTGTGTTAGGAAGGGTCTCATATTCAATAGCTAGAGAGAAAGTGGATGTCATACTATCTCTCTGAAATGTCAGATATCGATATGTCGATTTTGAGAAGGAATGTTATGCGACTTATATCCTTTCTAAAAGAAAGAGCTAAAAGAATGCCATGTTTCCATGTCAGCAAGGGTCTTTTATCCAATAGCTGGAGGTAGAATGGATGTCATACCATCTCTTGGAAATGTCAGATATAGATATGTCAATTTTGAGATGGAATGTTATAAGAATTATATCCTTTCTCAAAGAAAGAGCTAAAAGAATGCCATCTTTCCATGTCAGGAATGGTATCATATCCAATAGCTAGAAAGAGAGAGTGGATTTCATACCATCTCTCGGAAATGTTAGATATCGATATGTCGATTTTGAGAAGGAATGCTAATCGACTTATAACCTTTCTTAAAGAAAGAGCTAAGGGAATGCCATGTTTCTATGTCATGAAGGGTCTCATATCCAATAGCTAGAGAGAGTGGATGCCATACCATCTCTCAAAAATGTCAAATGTCAATATTTTGGTTTTGAAAAGAAATGTTATGCGACTTATATCCTTACTCGAAGAAAGAGCTAAAGGAATGCCATGTTTCTGTGTCAGGAAAAGGTCTTATACCGAATAGCTGGAGAGAGAGAACAGAAAGAACGTGAAAAAACACTCTATCTGGAATTTTCCACAAGGGATTTTGATTTTATGAAACACAAGATTATTTTATTATTATGTCATCTTTTTTATTGTCGGTGTTTTGTCATGGCATTTATTGGACTCATTAAATATTTTGTAATATTTCATCCCAACATCAAAAGATAATGTACATTATATCAGAACACTGATAGAGATATCAATAGTACATTATATATTACAAACAAAACATCATAAAATAAAATTTAATAAAAGCATCATATCAGATAATGTTTGTTTCTAATTTTTGCATTACCTCTGACTCTACTAGACCTACTACAAATATCTAGAACTCCAAGATATTATCAAGAGCAGAGATTTGTCTAGTATATCTCAGGTGTTTGGATATTCGTAGGATCATGGTAGTTCTAATGGTCTTAGCTCTTCAAGTTCTAGTATAGGCTGATACCCGGTCAGTCGCTTTTCAGGACACATCCTCTGAAACGTTATCAAATTATGTTGTCAGCTTACGATTTGTATACAATGTTAGGTACATCAGCTCCATTACTTTGCAAGACAATGATTGATCATCGTGGTAGAAGAATCTGATAAGATCCACAGAATTCTCTAGGTCAGACAATTTGTATTTCTCTTATGAACAAAATAGAACATTTGTTCATTAGTGACATAGTGCAAAAGGGTCTTTTCAAGTCATGGCTGTTAATATGAGGAAGTCAACATGAGGTGGTATACAATCTCCTTCCTCATATATATTTATAATACAATTGTCTAGGACACAATCAGTAGGCATTATGTTCCATGTTATCAGTCGTCCGATAATTTGAATTATGTAATCATTCAAATTATCAGATGACTGATAACATAGAGTATTTTTAACTAGAGCTCAAAAGAGAAATCAAAATAAATAATAATCAGTAGGCATTATGTGGGTAACAGATCAGCTTACTCATGTCATAAAATCCCCAGAGGATTGTTGTCCTTATCTACAACATAATTATAACAACACCCATATTGGATTGTCATTCGAACCTTGCCATGTATCCATCTATTGGGTTCAGAGTATGTTCTTGTTATCAAATGTTCAGCTCGTCCGAGGTCGCGTGCCTCCATTACATGTTCAATAATGCCAGCCTGCTCGTCTTCATCGAAAACTACAGTGAATAACTAAATGCCTTCTAATATATTAACAGTTTGACCATTAACATAAGTAAATTACTTAAATGTATGTCGTTTAAAGGCTTGAATACGTCTTAATTCTTCTTCAAAAGTAATTCATTTATCAGTTGATATCTCTGATGCTGTAAAATCCAACGTTGGTACGTAAGGAGTCAGAGTGATTGTCGTCTTCTCAATCCTTACTTCTTGATCCAATTTTTCTTCTCCTAAAAAAAAATATATATCCTTAGAAACATTTTCAAGAACTGGAAATTTGAAATCATTATCTTCCTCCATAGATTTTATATTTTGTTGTTCCTTTTCTTGAAGTCTTTTAAGTCATTTCTTTTGATTTCTCTTTTGAGCTCTAGTTAGTCTAGAGACTGACTTCTTTACTCTGGTAATAGATGTCTCTTAAGCTCCGCGAATCGTAGTTACCACCACTGATTTTAGTTTTCCAATGTCAGTCTTCCATTTTTGTTCTATCGAAATTACTTCTTCTGTCTTGATATTTTGTTGTTGAAGTTTGAATTCTAACACAGATGGTTTTCCTTTTGCTTCTTCTTGATTAACAATAGATAACAAATGTCCATCATAAAATAATTCAACTTGAGACAATTCAAAATAAAATGGATTCTTGATATTTGTTCAACGCATCTTCGGTCCAGAGCAAGACAAACACTGCTTTGAAATGTAAAAAGAAGTCTGTTGTTAGACATTTCCCTGAAAGCAACAAGATAATGTAATATGTTAGACTTAATTTTAATTTGAAAAAAAATCAATTAATTGTCACTATCATTTTATTATGTCGAGGAATTATGCTTATAACCACTTGCTTAATAAGCATAAAAAAGGATATCATAAGATACAAAAATAAAAATTTGTATCATAGAGATAATTTGAAATGTTTTTATTATTTTCCCAACCTACAAACAAGTCATTTATGTCGCATAATATTTTTTTAAGAAACACTCATTAATTAGGGTTAAGATTCTTTTTCCTTGACAATCTACCAATTGGTAAGATCCTCCTGAATATGTTTTTCAATTACATATGGGCCCTCCTATATTGTTTCAAACTTTCCACCTATTCTTCGATGAGTGAGGATGGGTCTTGGGAGAACTAAGACCAATTCACCGATTTGAAATGTTCTAGGATAAACCAATTTGTTGTGGGTCCGTATCATTTTTGCTTGATACATTTTTAGATTTTGCTGAGCTTGTAGACGTTTGCCTTTTAAACTCTCAAGTTCTTCAAATCGTAATTTGGCATTTTCTTCTTTAGTTTTTTTATTTGTGAACGCAACTCTGAGAGAAGGAATTTGCACTTTGAGGGACAAAATGGCCCCAAAACCATATACTAAAGCAAACAGTGTTGAGCACGTTGGTGTTCGATATGTAGTCCTATAGACCAATAAAAGTTCTATTAATCTTTCATGCCACTGTCTTGGACTGTTAATTAACGTCTTTTTCAAAATTTGTACTTTGTTGAATACTTCAGCTAAACCATTGGCTTTAGCTTAATAGATTGTAGAATATCTTCAATCTATCTCATGTCTTTGAATAAAATTGTTCATTTTAAAATTTTTAAACGCCAGTCCATTGTCTCATATCACACTTAGAGGAAATCCAAATCTATGACAATATGAGTCTTAAAGAAATGAAGAACTTTGTCTGCATCAACTTCTCTAAGCGGTATTGCTTATGTCCATTTGGAGAAGTAATTAGTGGCTGCTAGAATAAATCGATGGCCTTTAGATGATGGAGGGTCTATAGGACCCACTTTGTCTTTACTCAACATTCAAATGACCAAGATGTAATAGTTGGATGTAATACATTTGGTGGTTGATGTAAGACCACTCCAGATGACATTTCTTTGTGATTTCAAGATAATAAGCCATCATTGTTGGCCAGTAATATCCCATGCTTTTTATTTTCATCTTCATTTTAAGTCCAGATTGTTGTGTACCACGTAGACTTGAATGAACTTCTCTAACAATCTCTTGAGCTTCAGATTGTTTTGGACATGTTAACCAAATTTGGTCAAAAGATAGTTTATAAAGAATATCATTCACTAGAGCATAGGACAATGCTCTTTGTTTGATTTAAGTTGTGATAGAATTGTTTTCGGGTAACCTTCCGATCTGTAAATATTTAATAATTGGTTGTCGCCAATCATCCTTTTCTTTGTCAATTACTATTACTGTCGTGTTTTCACCAATTTTGTGCAGATTGTCCATGTCAATTTGGGAAAGAACTTGTCGTTCTTGTATAGAGATCAGAATATTATCTTTTTCAGGACAAGCAAATTCTTTTGAAAGTTTTGTCAAGGCATCCGCTTAGGAATTGTCTCGTCTCAGAATTAGGAAGAAAGCTACATCAGGAATTTGTTGAAGCAGTTTTAGAGTGTAACGAAAGTATTGTTCTAGTTGAGGTTTAAAAGTCTTGTATTTGCCCGTAATTTGAATAATGATGATTTGAGAGTCTCCAAAAATGTTAATATTTTTTATTTCCACTATTATTGTCAATTCTAGACCCGTTATGGGTGCTTCATATTTAGCTTCATTATTTTTGCATGGTTCGTTCAAATGATAAGAAAACAACATCATTACTTTACCTGGAGTGATGAAAATTAATCCTACCCCAGCTTTGTCTGGTATGATTGTTTGCTAGCTCTTGTCTTTTTGAGCAGCTGAATCTCCATCAAAATATAGTTCCCATCATTATATGTTTGAACTTTTTACTTCTAATATTTGTTCGTCAGATAAATCATCATTAAGAGGTGATCTAATGGGAATTGGGTGTTCTGCTAAGAATTTTGCCAAGATTTGTCCTTTAAAAACACGTAGTGGCACAAATGTTATGTCAAATTAGAGCAGTATCATTGCCCATCTTGCCAATCTTCCTGAAAGTGTCGATCGTGTCATTAAGTATTGTAAAGAATTAAATCTTGAAATAAGAGTTACTTTATGAGAAAGAATATAGTGCCTTAGATTTTGGACTGCAAAAATTAAAGCTAATGCTTTTCAATTACTGGATATTTTATTTCAGTCGGAATCAAACAGCGACTTAAACAATATAATGCATTCTCTTTTCCCTCGTTGTTTACTTGGGCTAGTAATGCTCTAAGGGAATTATCTAATGCTGCAGTGTAAAGGATTAGAGTTCTTCCTATCATAGGGGTTGCTAAAAAAAGAATTGTTGTAAAATATTGTTTGATGTTTTCAAAGGCTTATTGGCATTTTTCATCCCACACGAATTTGGCATCTTTTCTGGTTAGGGCATTGAGAGGTTGACACCTACCTGAAAAATCGGAAATAAAATGTGGTACATATGCTAATATTTCTTCAAAGGATCGCAATTGAGTTAGATTTTTAGGAGGAGACATATTTAGGATAACTTTAATTTTGAGGGGGTCAATTTCAATCCCACGATGTTGAACAGTAAATTCTAAAAATATTCCTGAAATGACACTGAAAGCGCACTTTAAGGGATTCATTTAAGATTACATTGTCATAATCATTCGAAGAAGATTCTCAAATCTTACACGTGCTCAGTTTTTTGTCTACTGTTGACAACCAAATTGTCCACATAACATTCTACTTGATTGTGTATGAGTTTTTCAAAAATCCATGTGATGGCTCTTTGATAAGTTGCACCAGAATTATTCAATTCAAATGGCATTACTTTGTAAAAGTATATCCCTATAGGTGTCCTGAAGGTTATATTAGCTTCATCTTCTAGAAACATTTTATTTGATTGTATCATGATGATTGTTGACCTCAATTTTGGTGAGGTCTTCTCTTCTTCTTCTTTTTAGTACTTAGGATCTAGCCTTAGGCTTTTCCTTTGACTATCTTAGAGGATTAGGATTGGGACCCACCACCTAGAATTTCAAACCACTTCTTAGCTCCCTGCAAACTCCACAAACTTGATTATAGACCCCTAATCACCTAGAGGGTTGAAATCAAATGTGGAAGTTTAAAGGATGAGTTCCTATAGGACTCTTTGGCCTCAGGACCTGCCCAGGTGGCCCAGTGTCAGTGAAGGGCTGACCTACACACACACTACACTTATACACTACACTTTCACACACCTCCTAAAAACACACCCATACCTAACTTGACCTCCTGACTCATGAAGGTGATTCACATGGATGGTCCTTAACCCCTAAGCCCTTGGCTAAGAGGGTTAAGAACAACATAGTGGATGCCTCAAATGAGTCACTTCATGGCTCATGTGGGCTTGATATGGCTTCATGGCTCAACCAAAATGATTTCATTCCACTTACAATTACTCAATCTTCAATTTTGCAAATTTTCAATTTTTGACCCCTGGGACCCTACACCAAAGCCCTTGAAATTACCCAAATTTTTTAAAATTTCCAAATCACCCAAAATTCCCCAAAATTAAACTTGAACATTTCCTTACCAGTCAAGTTGATCATCCATAGCCAAAAATACCAAAAATTCCAAAAATACCTCCCAATACCCTCCAAATACCGAAAAATACCCCTCTTGACCCAAAAATCTAAAAATTCAGAAAATTCCCAGACAAAATTCCAGAAAATCCCAAATATTCCCAATTTTCTTTTATTCTACTACATCATGGGCCAATTTTGTCAATTTACCCCACTTTGGTCAAAACCCCCAATTTGACCCATTTTAACCCAAAATGAACCCCAAAATCAAAACCCAACCAAAGTGAAAACCACTTTGAAACACTCCCATAAACATTTCCCAACATTAATCTTACATCAATTTCAACCCTAGCCCAACATTGGCCCAAGTTAGCCCAATTTGACCTACATTGGCACATTTACCAAAGAGGTCCAAATCCAACCCAATTCAAGCCCAAACTACTTCAAATTTATTCCAAATCATTCATGAAACCTTCCTAAATTAAATTCTACACTTATTGGATCCAATCCTTTACAAAATTATCAACTTAAAATTTGTTTTGAAATCCAAAAGCCCATTCCTAAAATAATTTCAAAAGTCCAAACCCATCCTAAGGCCCACATTACAATCTCATCTCATCCTCACTCAATTAAAATCATCCCTAAGTTCTAAATTAGCCATCAAATTTTTCTAAAACTAAGCCATATGCCAAATCCTATCAAATCACCCCTAAATTACCAAAATTCCTAAAAACCTCTTTCATGAAAGTTGACTTAACTTTTTCCAAGCCAAAGGGGAGCCATGAAGCCATGCATGAGCCACAAGTGAGCCATGAAAGCCTTGGACACTTCACCATACCCAAAATGGCAAGAAGAGGGGACCCTTTAATGATTCTCTTAAGAGTGATTAACCACTCCCATGTATCCCCTAACTCTTGCTTAATCTTAATTGTACTTGGATTGTCACTTGACCCCACTAATCAAGCCGATCCAAGTGACTTTCCCTTCAGCCCAAATTTGCCTTGGATGGTGGACCTAACCCAAAACCAAGGGTTGACCCATTTAGACCCAAAACTAGCCCTTTCCCATTCCACTTTGATTCAAACCCTTTACACATGTCCATGGCCAATTGACAGCACAAACCTCCAGCCCTGACCCACCTGGACTTGAGGGTGACTCATGCCTACCGGCCAGCCGCCTGGATCGCCGGAAAACACCATGGCCGAGACCTTGGGAGGAGCAAAAGTTTGGAATTCCCACCTGCTGAGCTGCCCCATCCCCAGTGGCCATTGCGACTGTTCTTCTCTTGCCAAGAGCGGTCGATCCCGGTCCTAACTCCCCCGAGAGGCCCTCCAAGCCTCTCCTATTTAAACACCCCTCTCTTGGCCATGGGAGAGGTGCTCGAACCAACCTTAAGGAAACTCGCCAAAATCATTCCGGACCACTCTCTACACACGGAGCACTTGATTCCCACCGGATTCCACCTCAATTCCCTCTAGCTGAGCTCAATTTTGAGTTCAAACTTCAAGACAAAACCGGGACACTTCTTCACAGTGGACCAATCCCCAAATTGATTGATCCTACACCGCACCGGACCGAGGGAAGAAGTCCACCAGCAAAAGCCCCTCTCCGGGCCACCCATCTGTTCCAGACTCCAAGCTTTGTAATCGGCTGTGGTCGAAATCCTTCCTAGACAATTCACCAGGCCAGGAGACTTCATCTGGAGCTTACTTGGACGCAATCGAAGGTGACACAACCCTCAGATCGAAGCCACACTTCTCTGAGCAAAGGTATGGCCTCACTCTTCTTCCCGAGCTTCTGAACATTCTCCATTTTTATTGAGTCAATTTCATGCCACATAAACCGTATGGATGTATTCGTCTTCTCGAGACGAATCCATAGAGCATAAGAACGTTGAATTTGGTCAAGTATCGAGTGAGATCTTAGGCCTAGAAGACGGACGGTTCTCGGGCTAGGAGGCTTGGGGACGATGAACGGATGTCATTCATTCAATACACGCGCGGACGGACGGCTCAGATGGCGTCGGACCAGGAGATGATACGTGAACCGCGGGCCGCGTTGCGCTAAGTCGGAAGGCTACGTCGAATGGGAGCTCGCCGCGTGGCCGTTCGGAGATGCCGAGGATGACAGGGCTCCGCGTGGATAAGTAGGAAATTAGGCTATTTTCCTTTTTATTTAATTACGAGAACTTGAAAAATGCATAACTTTATGTAGAAAAATCATAAAAATAAAATAAAAATACCCTCTTGCTCAGTGAACAGAGGAGAATAATGTGGAAAAGAAATCATTTAATTTCATTAAGTATTTGATTTTTAATAATTTATTTACTCTCTGTACATTTTCAATTCTCCATGCATGTATACAATTCACCATGACATGAGACCATAGAGCTTTTGAAGCCTCTGAATTTGGGAACATTCCCTGAATTTTCCAAAGTCAGAGGCCATCCCTATGAAGAGTTATTGATTTTTCAACTCTAGGTTGCTAGTTTGAGTATTTTAATTCCAATAATTAGCATATTGTGAAATAAATTCTAGAAAAATTTTGTGATGTTTATTATGACCAGAGGAACCTAGGAAAAATAGGTTTTGAATTAATCCACTTGGAATAACCCTAATTGGCTTAAACACCCAAAATATGTCCTTAATTAATTAGATCTAATCATACATCAAATTGACTTGAAATCAATTCTACACTGACCTTTAGGATCAGAGGAACCCACCATAAAAGTTTGACGTCTATTGGACTTGGTTAGCCCTATCAAATGGGTTGATTAAGCTATTTAGCCAAACTTAAACTTTAAAAATTCATAACTTTCAAAATACTTTTCAAAAATTCACCAAATTGGTTTTGGAGCCTCTCGATATCGGGGAATTTAAGAAAAATAAAATTGAAATTTTTCAAAAAGTTGATTTTCTTACATTATTTTAATATTTTAATAATTAAAAAATAATAAAAATCACAAAAATAATAAAATTCACCAAAATGTCACATTTTGAATTTTAATCACTTAGGGACAAACCCCATATTTTTCTTAAGTTTCTATAATGAGATATTAAATTTTAAAGCCCTAAGGTAATTTTAAAATTAAAAAAATGTATATTTTTGGTATTTCCACTAAAATAATTCTAATAAATCAAAGAGAAATCAGAAAATTATAAAAATTAATTCTCTGATTTCCTTGATATCAGAGAGATTTTTGAAAAATATAAAATTCATTTTTCAACCCATATTTTATTTTTAAATTAATTAATACTCCAAAACTCAAAATAATTATAATAAAAAGAATATAATTCAAAAAATCACCAAAATTGGTCCAAGTGATCCTCTGGTCATTAGGAATGTCCCATAATTTTCTTAAGGACAGAAACTTTCCCTTGGTCATATTATTAAATTTTCCTCGGAAATCCCTATTTTCCACCAAAAATAATTACATAAATAAATTAAATACAACAAAATCACATTTTCTCCTCTCATGCCTTTATTGACATATGAGTGAAGTCACATAAAAATTTCAAGTTCATTTAAGCTCAATTTAGTGAGTTATGAAATTATTAAGCTTGAAGGGCAAAATGGTAATTAAAATTTTAACCTTTAATTAAAACTTTAGGCTTAATAAAATTAAAGAGTAAAGTATTTGATACAAATCTGATTTGGATGATTGAAATTTGAATAATAAGGGAGAAACCCAGTAAAAAATTTAAAAATAATTGAAATAAACCTTAATTAAATAATTGATTAAATTTGGAAGAATAATAAAATTGGAATTATTAAAATATGGATATTATTAGGAAGAGATTTGTTCTTTAATTTAAGAATCCCTAAATTAATCATCTCAATAAAATTTAATTCCTAAATAAAATGATAATCCAAATTTAAGATTTCAAATGCTAAAAGACTTAATCATTAAATTAAATTAAAGTTAAATTATTTAAATTAAATCCTTTTAAAATTTCAATTAAATTAATACTTTAATAATTAAAATTAAATCATCTTTAAAACATAAAAAAATAAAATATTAAATTAAAATTAAAAATAAAATTAAATTAAAATTTAAATAAAATTAAAAATTAAATTAAATTAAATTAAATCAAATTAAATCAAATTAAATCAAATTAAATTAAATTAAATTAAATCATATCAAATCAAATTAAATTAAATTAAATTAAATTAAATAATAGAATCAAGTTAAAATTAAAATTTGATTAAATTAAATTAATATTAAAACTAAACCAAATTAAATTAAATTAAAGTTAAATTAAATTGAATTAAAAATAACATCACCTAAGACATAAAGAAATTAAAAAATAAAACAACTTGAACACTATTTCAAATTTAAACCCACTAACTGAAATTAAATCATAAACCATTTAAACATCTATTTGCCCTCGAAAGCTTTTGTTGTCATAACTCCAAAACAGAACGTTAAATGAAATGTTACTTCCCTCATAGGATATTCAAATGTCCTAGTTCACTGAGTAAGATAACAACAAAACTTGAATTCCCGGACGATTAATTCATTTGTATGATTAAATTCATTTAGACTTAAAACAATTCTAGCAATATTGAAAAGTTGTTTAAGATTCTTCTTAAACACTTTCTCAATATGATATGATGTTTATAAGAACAACTGAACTTAATTGTTCTTTAATGAAGAAAATCGTCCTCAAACCAAAACACAAGAACCTAGATGTCATAGGAAATGACTAGCTATAGGATTAGGAACTTGGTAGAAAACTATAATCCTTCCGTTAGCTTTACCTAGGGACTTGCTTAAAATGCTTAAATATTCTAATTGTGTTTTAAGTGCAGCTTGGGATGACGGGAAGACCCTCCAGGTACGCTTTTTTTTGTTGCAATTTACCTTATTCCAATTTATTTAATCGCATCGCACTTACTTTTCTTGCATGATAAACAACTGTTGCATGAAAACCCACACTTTTAGGATAGTTCCTAAAACTGAAATCAAAACTAAATTAAAAGTCATTACAAGATAAAATTCACCGCCACATCATTTCAAAAATAAAACAACTCAAAATTTAATCACAAACAGAACACAAAACTGCAATTACAACTAAATTAAAACGTCTTGTTGCATGATCGAGAATACCTCAGATGATGTAAACTACGTGTTGCTAACGGGTTTTCCCACGGTCTAAATGAAAGTGTGGAACTCATTTAGTTGAGTTTAGCAAATTCATCTGGACTAAGTGAATCCGATAAAAATAACGATGCCGGAAGGATGGAACCGTGGGATCTTAACTGGTGTTGTTATAATCAACTTTAAGATTTGTTTTAATTAAAACATAAAAAACACTTGGAAATTAAAAATTTCTCTAAAACAAAACACTTTTCTCATCTCTTGATTCTCACCTTCTATAACTAAACCTCTGCAACAACAAGGATCTTGGAGCACGGTGGGCAGCACGGCCATCTTCGTCGACGAAACAACTCTACATCGACTAAACATTCCTAGAATTAAACAACAAAGCCATAGGATTTCGAGGTAATTTGCCTAGTGCAACATAAATCCTCAACTCTTCGTTAGACATTTGCATGATCATGTCATGTAAATTAAGCTCTAACCGGTCTTAGGACTCCAAGGTAGTCGTCCGATACGACATAAACCCTCACATCTTCGAGGCTATTTGTATGATCATGTCATACGAATATAAGTCCTAATTAATTAAAATTGGCAAGATCAAAACATTAAATAAATATCAGGACTTTCCTAAATCCAAGCCAAATAATAGGACAGTCGGGAAATTACCGAAGTTCGCTTCGAATCTGTAATTTCTCATATTTTTCTTCCTTTGAATTCCCAAAACAAAATGTTCCAAATTTGATCCATTCCCTATTGAAATTTCAAAATTCAATCCTTTGAAAATCTTAAACTTTTAAATTCTTGAGAGCAGAACTACTGATTATTATCGAGAGTTTTCTTAGGTGATTCTCGTCACTTAAGATGTAATTCACTATAGGGGCTTGCCCTTATAGGGAATTTTAAGAACCCAGGTAATATAAACCCTGCTTAATTCATTTATATTAAGCAGGGGAACTTATCGGCTTATAAAATTGGTTCGCAGACCAAAAGGATGTCACAAATCTTCTAGTTTATTTAATCGAGCCCCATCGTCAAGCAGTGTGCCTATTCTTCGGGATAGATACACGGTTTGTGGTGCAGTGCTCGTTTATATAAACTATTTAGGATGTGAAATCAGTTTGATTTTATATCTTAAAATTTTCAAACTTAAAATTATTTTCAAAATCAAATGCTACTTTCCAAATTATATATATATATATTTAAATCAAATTTAAAATCTAAAATTCACCGACAATTTCTATTAGGCGACCCCATTTTCAAAATAAAACACACCAACCTAAAAATAAGCCGTACAACTTCTGGCGACTCCGCTGGGGAAAGTTCCTCTCTCCATTTTTAATCAGATAGTTCTGATTTCAAAAACCGGTAGTGTATCTATGTCCCTAGTGGATCAAACTACCCTTCTTTCCGTTGGAATACTATGTTTATTTCTACCTTGAACAAGTACAGCCAACATTCTCTCAGATTTAGGAGCCACTGTTTAGACACCCCTAAACAGAGAGGTTCTGAGATCCTTTTACCTCATTTTGGAGGTGGGGTGGACCCCCAATAGGTATTAGTTTGGGAGCGGTCTTGCGGGTCGAGAAGTTTCTACAAGACTTTCTCTTCCTTTTCCAATTCCTAATCAATTCCTTTTACCCTTCCTACAACTCTCCTTCTTTTAATAATTCTCCTTCCTAACGAACAAATCTTTTCGAAAAAACAATTTTCTTCTAATACTACAAATACACTAAGATAAACAGAAATGTGTTCGGACTCTTTCTTTTTCGTCATAAGTTTTACGACAAGAAGAAGCACGATTCAGAGACTAACACTTGGAATCTGCCCTGCAGAAATGGAAGCCCCAAAACTGATCATCTCCTTCATCAATGGACTCGACCTGGCCGTGTTCAAGGACGAACTGCCTGATAATGGTATCATTCGATTCAGACAAGGATTCGGGGACACCGACATCTGAATCCCCGACGTCACTCTCTTTTCACTCACAAGCAAAGTACCGGAAACTGAGAAGCCGTTGATTGAGTTTAACCTCAAGTCAACTCATGAATTCCCTCCTCTGTAAAAGATTCCATCTGAAAGGAGTACTCGTTGTTCGCGAAGGATCTGTTGTTGCTACCCCCACTAGCCTAGTTGTCTCCGCACCTACCCCGCCTCCGCTGGGCTAAAGGGGAAGGAAATTCGAAGCGTGATGAACTTGTTGCCGTGGAGGGTACAGATCTTCCTGTAAAACCTTCTGTTTTTGAAATCGGGTCCAGCTCAAGAATTCCATCATTGACACGGACTCAGAGGAGGAACGGGAGTAGAAGGTTTGCTAGAGAAGCCAGAGCTGCTGAAGTTGTTTTCCTAGAGGAAATCCCAGAACTGCTTGAGTATACACCGCTGCCTGAATACATACCACTTTTGGGAGGAAGCAGTTTCCATCCCCTCTCCGCCGCAGAGGATGAAGAAAATGTCCGCAAGATTCGTCGCCGCATTGCCTCGACCAAGTATATTACAACGATCGTCGTAAGAAAAGGGCTAGAATTACGCCATTTTCTCGACCGCAAACCTTGATAGAGAAGTTAGCGAAGAAAGAAAAATGCCTCGTATCGAAATTTTAAGAAGGATAGGGCGAGTGCCGACGCAAATCTCGTCTTGGGCCGCGAGTAGAGCCTACTATCGCTGCAGAAAAGCCGAATAAGAGAATGAAAGCTATTCCTCCTGTCGTTGTTTCAGGACTACAAATTTGGGAGGATACCACCTTCCAGCATTTGGCTGACAGAGCATCCGGTCCCAGACCTTCTGCTGCTAGAAGAATGGTATGGCGTCCCACAACCGGGCAATTATGATTAAAATAACAACCTGAGAAGGAAAGTCTCGTCAGGAGACTTGAGTCCGAAGAAAGTGCTACCGCAGTAAAAGGGACTCATGAGAAGGAAACCCGACAATTATCACATGACAACTGCAAGGATGTACAGAAAAGAACACTAGAAGATGCTATGGAAAAGCTAAGAACTGATATTTGGCGATTAGCAAGGGAAAGAGAAGAGAAATTCGGAGATGAAATTGACTCGTCAGAGTTCATGGATGATGAATATGCAGAAATTAACATGGTTGAAACACGAGCTTCGTCAGCTTCACAAGGTTCCCCTGCAGCCGCAGAAAGAGAGGAGCCGGAAGTAATGAGGAGGCAGCTTCAAGAGAAAGATGATACGATCGCCCAAATGGCAAAAAGGATGGAAGAGATGGCTGTAGCCTTAGCCACTCTCCAGAGTCAGGTTCAACCCCAAAGAGAAATACCCCCAGAAGTCATTCACATTATAGACGGAGGAAAGGAGATTACGTCCGTCAACGGGGATGATCAATTAAAGAAGGATGTAACACAAAGCATGATTCCGGAAAAGGATATTAAGAGCATGGTGGAACGACGAAGTGCGAAGCCTTGGCACAATCAAAGAGTGGGACATCCATTCGGACGGGTAGACCTTACCCCGAAGAATTCGACGTTGTCCAATATCCGAAAGGCTTTGTACCACCTCTGTTCAAGACCTTTGATGGAACCGGAAACCCTCGGCAGCATGTTGCACATTTTCGTGCCAGTTGTTGCAATGCCGGCGGAAGTGATGCTTTACTCTTCCGACAATTTGTCGGCGACTGTCGTGGTTTGCCTTTGATTGGTATGCGGAATTACCGAACGGTTCGGTGAAGACATTTTCAGAATTAGAGAACCTCTTCATCAAGCGATTTGTCGGAGCTCAGCACCACATCACTATAGGTGATTTAGTGGTAGAGAAGCAGAAGCCGAACGAAACTTTGGTGGACTACATACTTCGATGGAGAAATCTAAGTATGAAGTGTGAGCCACAGCTACAAGAACAGCATGCAGTCGGCATGTTACTTAAGAGCATTCATGGCCCGATAGCACTTCTCCTCAAGGGATTTACTATTAATACTTTTGAGAAGTTGTTAAGCAAGGTCGGAAGCTTGCAAGAGGAGGCGAAGCAATTAAGTTTCACCGACAAAACAGACAAACAGAAGCCCGTGAAAACTTTTGAAAAGAAATCTGGGATCGTCGCAGCTGTCGATAAAGGCAAGCAACTGATACAAATACCGTTAGAACGGCCGCAGCAACCCCGACCCAGCTATCAGTCATCCCAACAGTATGAACAACCGCCTCGTCCACAACGTACGCTAAAGGAGCATTTGAGCAGGGAGTTTCCGTTCAAGAATGAGGCAGTGCCGAAAATGTTCCGCGATCCGATGAATACTCCGCATTTCCAACTACCGTAACCTAAGAGACCAGAAGAAGTCGACAAGAAAGGTGATCCCAACTTTTGCCCTTACCACCGGATGCTTGGGCATAAGATAGAAGATTGTATTACCTTCAAAAGTTGGCTCAACGACAATCTTCGGAAAGGGAATATAATGATCCCGAAGGAGTACATGAAGGAACCCCAGAAAGGAGGTTCCGTCAATGTTATCTCGACGGATCTCATTGTTCCGATAGATCCCTATGTGACTGATGATGGATGGACTACCGCTTGGACAAAGTCTGCGAAGAAGATTTTGGATCACATCAAAACTGCTTCGGTGCTAGCATCAACTCAGGGTTCGAAACCTGTCAAGTCGGCAATATCACTTGCGATAGAAGAACCACCTCAACAAGAGATGATTGAAGAGAAGAAGAAAATCGACGAAGAAGAGAAGACCGAGGCTCTTAAGGCTAGACTAGGGGCTGCTTATCCTAGGATAGTTGTTTCCGATTCGGGGGAGAAATTTCTCGAACCTCTGACTTTGTATGATTATTTGCTCGCTCCGGCGGGATCTTATAATGATAAGGGTTATGGCGTTTGCTACATTTTGACTGTTTCTAACGATTACATAACTAGTGACAATCCGGACATCGATTCCGATACAAATGACAATTCTCAAATCATACACAATCTCGACAATCACAATGACAAAGGAGACATCCACCAAAGATGCTACGAGAGTTCAACAAGCAACGAATCTATTTACAAGTTTCGAGGAGCTCCAGTCACGATAGAGTTAGAGCCTTCAGACTTTGAAGCTAATCTAGAAGAACCTGTCATTCCGATTCAAGAGGAGACACCAGCAAACTCAATACTAGATTCAGAAGAAATTACAGAAGTTAACTTAAGAAGTGGAAGAGTTCTACCTCCGAGAATGGGTCCAAAGGACAAAGGAAAGCAGGTGGTTGTTCAGGAAGAACCAACCACGGTAGAAGAAATACCCATTCGGGAAGAAATCGAGACACATGGAAATAGAGTGGACTACAACGTGCTAGCCCATCTTAGGAAGCTATCGGCCAAACTGAGCATCTACGACGCTCTCATCTTATCAAAGGAGATGAGAGAAGCTCTGATCAAAGCCTTACTTGATCCAAAAATTTGCTTAGCTCAAATGACCGGAGATTCCTTAGATGAGATTTGCTCGTTAAAGGAACAACGAGGTGTTACCTTCACGGACAATAACCTACTACTTGGGACAGCAGACGACAACCGACCGTTGTACATTTCAGCTACAATAGGGAAGTTTACACTCTCCAGAGTATTGGTGGATCCAGGGGCATCAATCAACATAATGAATCTTCGAACGCTAGCATATTTGGAAATTGATGCTCGCGAGCTTGAAGCAGACAAAATATTATTAAGAGGGTTCAACCAGAAAGGAGAAAGAGCCCTCGGATCAATAACACTGCTAATGAAAACCGGTGACTTGGCAAAGACAACCGCGAAATTTCACATAATTGATTCAGAAACGTCATTCAATGCTCTACTGGGCCGACCATGGATACATGAAAATAGGATGGTACCATCATCCTTACACCAGTGCATCAAATACTTTGATGGAGGGGAACAGTGCATCAAAGGTGACTTACAACCATTCTCCGTACATGAAATTGGAATTCAGGAAGATGCAGCTTATTACGCACCTCCGAAGAAAACAATCTTCACCAGAGATACCATAACGAATGAAGCAATGGAAGTTTGGAACGACGAAGAACCTGAAGTTCTAGTCCAACAGTCACTCACCACTCCCTTACGGCGAGATGGCGAAGGTTTCTCCACAACTCGCTTCCGAGGTCGAGGCCGGGGAAGAGGTCGTGGCAGAGACGTTAGGACAGTTGGACAGAGGAAACCAGCCATCAATGTTGATTGGGAAGTTAGTTCTGAAGAAGCAAAATAAATCAAGCAAGAAGCAACGACAATAAGTCGGAAGAAGCCGCAATTCAAGATCCCGCTCGAAGATGAAAAGAATGAAGAATATAAATAGATGTACGAGAAGATTAACCACTATGTACATACTATGACCCTGACCCCGATCCATTCTAATAAGATCGAGGCTATGGTGGTCAAAGAGGTACGTAGCGGCAGTGCAAAGCCTATCAAATTCTACCGTGGTGCTCCTTCCTCCAAAACTGAAAATAATGTACAATTTGAAGATGTCACTTCATCAGAATTAATGGAATTACCTTTTGAGTGGTACTCTCCCTGTGTTCAAAATTTAATTCAGCGTGGATTCTTACCTCGATAATGGAAAAAGGCCAATCACAACATTTTGAAAAATTATGGAATAACTCCGGTCGTCCACCCAATTCAAAACATGGTCTCAGATTCGGCACAGTAGGATCAGTTGACGATGTTGACTTTTGTTTGGTTGTCACTTGCGAGTCTAATGAAAACTGCATGGAAACTACAGAAGACTTTGAAGATTTACAAATTGAAGACGCTCCACTAGAATTTGAAGAAGAGATTAAACCTACAATAGATGAGTTAACGGAAGTTAACTTAGGTACTAGTGAAGAGCCTAGACCTACCTTTGTTAGCTCCTTACTCAATAAAGAAGACTCCGAAGAAATAATCAAGTTATTAATGAAATTTAAAGACTGTTTTGCTTGGAACTACGATGAGATGCCAGGATTAGTTCCAGAGGTCGCAGTCCATAAGCTATGAGTGGATCCTACTTTTGTCCCAGTCAGACAAGGTCACAGAAGAATGCGTCTGGAAATCGAACAACAAGTCATAGCTGAAGTTAAAAGGCTAATAGACGCTAAATTTGTCCACGAAGAACAATACCCGACTTGGTTAGCCAATGTGGTACCAGTTAGGAAGAAGAATGGTCAGATCAGAATTTGTGTGGATTTCAGAGATTTAAACAAGGCATGTCCAAAGGATGAATTCCTCTACCGATCACGGAATTAATGATCGACATTGCTTCGACACATGAAATATTCTCATTCATGGATGGATCTTCGGGATACAACCGGATAAAAATGGCTTCGGAAGATGAAAAACTTACAGCATTCAGAATGCCGATCGGAGTATATTTCTACACAGTGATGCCATTCGGACTGAAGAACGCAGAAGCAACATACCAGAGAGCGATGAAAAGAATTTTTAATGATCTCATCCACAATCAAGTTGAATGCTACGTGGACGATGTGTTCATCAAAAGCAAAGTAAAGGACAACCACCTATATGATTTGAGAATTATTTTCAAACGATTAAGACAATTTAACCTTAAGATGAATCCCTTAAAATGCGCCTTCGGCGTCACCTCCGGGAAATTCTTAGGATTCGTTGTCCGACATTGTGGAATTGAAATCTACCCGGAAAAGATTAAAGCTATCTTAGAAATGCCGCCTCCCAAAACCTTAAAACAACTACGATCTTTTCAAGGGAAGCCGGCATATCTTCGACGCTTTATCTCGAAACTTGTCGAGTAGGTGTCGACCTTTCTCGGCACTAGTTAAAAAGGACGCCAAATTTATTTGGGAAGAGAAATGCCGAGAGGGCCTTCGAGGACATTAAGCAATATTTAATGACACCTTCTATCTTAGCGACCCCGAGTCTCGGGTAGACCGCGATACTTTATACTTGTGACTTTAGACGACTCTCTCGGAGCCTCGTTAGCCCGGAGTCGATGATGAAGGTAAAGAAAATGCTCTTTACTACCTAAGCCGTCGTTTACTTCCGACGAAAATAAGGTATCCCGCAATTGAAAAGCATTGTTTGGCCACGATCTTCATCGCTCAAAAGCTCGAGCACTACATGCTTTCTCATAAGGTCAACTCGATCTCGAAATTTAATCCATTGCAATACTTGATGACCCGTCCAACACTTTCGGGCGGACTTGCCGGATGGTCAATGATATTATTGCAATTCGATATAACTTTCGTGCCTCTTTGTGCGATAAAGGGACAAGTCTTAGCGGACTTCTTCGCAGCACACCCTTTGCTCTGGCGAATCTCCTCTCAATGACGATTTGCCGGATGAACAAATAATGAGCCTAGAAGACCACGATGATCGACGTTGGGAATTATATTTCGACGGAGCATCTTCAGCACACAAAGACGAAGAATCACAAGTGATAGTGCCCGGTAAGGCAGGGATCGGATTAATCTTTATAACACCGGAGAGGGGGATGTTAAGATACTCCTACCACTTGACAGAGCCGTGTACAAACAACGAAGCAGAATAAGAAGCCCTCATAATAGGACTGGAATTAACTATTCAAATGGGGATAACAGATATCAACATCTACGGGGATTCGCAGTTAATCATTCAACAGATCGCCGGAAAGTACAAAATTTTAAAGCCAAGACTCGAGCAATACTTCTAGTATGCCATACAGTTGTTGGAACAGATTCCGAATATGACAATTTACAAAATTTCCAGGAGAGAAAACTCTTTAGCAGATGTGTTAGCCCGCCTCGCAAAAGAATTTGCCTGCTTGCAAGATGAATCAGTGGAAGTGTCAGTTCAGGGACGTCGGGTCCTATCACGGCTCGACATAGACACAATACACAAATCGAAAAAGAAAAAGAATCGGTTGCGGCGGTGACGTGAAAACACGGAAGATTGGCGACAGCCATTAATGGACTACCCGCAAACAGGAAAACTACCGGACGATAGGTCGCTAGCCCATCGGATCAAGAAAAGAACTCGTCCTACGCCTTAATAAATAACACGTTATACGTAAGGTCTTTCGATCAAATGTGGCTAAGGTACCTAAGCGGGTCCGAGGCCCGTGAAATTGTTAAAGAGGTCCATTCGAGGACTCCGTGGCGCTCACCAGTCGGGTCCGAAGATGAAAATGAAAATTAAAAGACTAGGGTACTACCGGCCCTCGATGATGACCGACTGCATGAAAATCGCCAAGAGCTGTCACCAATGCCAAGTGCACGGAGTGGTTCTACACCAACCTCCAAATGTGCTACATCCGACAATTGCGTCGTGGCCATTTGATTGTTGGGGCACAGATATAGTGGGTCCAATAGAACCACCATCTTCAAAAGGACATCGCTTCATTCTTGCGGCTACGATTACTTTTCCAAGTGGGCGAGGCGAGTTCCACTTAGAGAAGTGAAAGCACACCACGTGCTACAGTTTTTCAAGAACAAAGTTGTCTACCATTTCGGAGTGCCACGCAGGATCATCTCAGATAATGGGTCAGCATTCAGAAGCACACAAATCAACAATTTTGTCAGGAGACATGGAATCGACTGGTGATATTCAACAATTTACTACCCAAGAAAAAACGGCCTTGTTGAGGCTTTTAATAAAACTCTTGTTCAAAATTTAAAGAAAACCTTGGACGATAATAAGAGAAATTGGCACGAGAAGTTATTAGAAGCCTTATGGGCCTCACGGACAACCTTCGAACTCCTACTCGAAGCTACACCTTACGCTCGGTGTATGGGTCCGAGGCGAGTGTTACCTTTAGAAGTCCGAGCTTCCTTCACTCGGGATTGCGATTGCAAACAAAATCACAACGGAAGAGAATGCCAAATTACGACTAGAGGAATTAGAAAGCCTGGAAGGGAAAAGACTTGCAGCACAGCAGAATTTAGAACTATACCAAGCTAAGATGGTTCAAGCCCATGACAGATTGGTCCACCCAAGAACCTTCAAAGTTGGTGACTTAGTTCTCGTTCTCAAAATTTGAACCCACTTGGGAAGGACCGTTTGTGGTTGAGGCAGTCTACTCAGGAGGCTCTTACCAGCTAGTGAATTGCCAAGGAGAACGACATATGCTTCTGATCAATGGACGATACTTGAAAAAGTATTACGCTACCTAATGTTTCGAAGGAATGGATCTTTCATCCCTAGAAGCATGGGTGAAGTAGTTACTTATGACTGGGTCCGAACCCAAAAATAATAAAAAAAATGTGCTAAAATAAATAAAATCATGATAATAAAGTTTTCCTTGTTTTCTCTTCCACATCAAAATCTCTTTCCTGATCTTATCCCATTTCATTCCCGTTAAATTTAAAAATACAAAAAGTAATAAAAAAACTGTCTTTAATTAACATTTTCTTAATGTTCTTGTTCTTAGTACAGCCCCTTATCCTTTTCCTTGTCTCTTCGCAGGGAAATGTCGAACGGGCGGTTGGTCCTGAACTTTAGAAATGGCGTAAGCCTTGCACTCGACGAAAAGAGGGTGAAAGATGGAGCGATAATCAAGATTGATTCAGACTTCGCACCAACAAGCCTGCAATACGAGGAAAGTGACTGGGTCCCAATTAACCGAGAGGAACTGCCCAGTCAGACAGTAATGAAAGTTGGTGGCCCAAGCCACCACTCCAGCAGCAAGAAAAGGAAAACAAGCACTGAAGAAGACAAGAGAATCAAGTCTGTAGTCGCTACAGTAGAGGGCAGGTTTGTCAGCGCCGCGCCCACAGAAATTCAGGAAGTACGAAGAGCTACTCTCACAGCAACTCTGCAAAGAAATAAAAATCACCGTATCCGCAAGATGTTAACTAAACTAGCAGCGGACCAGCGCGACGAGGCAGTTGCTACTGCCAGTACATATACTTCAAGGACGCCAGTTCACCAGGTACCTGAAGGAAGGAGGCCAGCTCCGAGGATAACAGAAGAGACCAGGGAAATCTCAAGAAGAACAGAAGAAGGAAGGCTACCACGCCGCCAGATAAAGCCACCAGTAATGCATAACCTTGTTGCAGAAGCAACCCCAGAGGATGTCCCGATGGACACCATCCCCGAGGAGCCGAGGTATGTAGGAGAACGTGAAGGGACTGAGCCATATATCCCACAATACGTCACCAGGCCTCACCATTTGCAGATTATTCCAGAATACGAGCTAGAAAGAATGCAGAATGTCTAGAAGAAAACTTTTGAATACTTTGAGAGAATCAGAGGCAGGAGGATCAATATACTAGAAGGCCTCGAGCTACATACAGACGTGTTCTCAGAATACGAACAACAACAAACCGTGGACTGCATTTGGGATTTGAAAAGAATGGGCCGAGTGGGCCGCCTAAGAGAAAACACTTACTCGGAACCCCGGAGATGGATGCCAGGGAAAGGTAGAATTACAATACAATGTGGATGCTGCTACAACTTCGCAGAAGACAGGAAGGGAAACCCACCGGGAATACTCCGTCATGGCAAGGTAGATCCAATGCCGTTAGTCATCAAAAGGATGGTAAAGAGAATGATAACGTGGAGGGTACTGCCGGCAGATTGCATACCCAACAGTTGCATCATTAACATTTACAAGAAGGGTGACTGCATACCCCCGCACATAGATCACCACGACTTTGTCAGACCTTTCTGCACGGTTTCTTTTTTGAACGAATGTAATATCATGTTCTGATCTGACCTCCGGATAGCAGGCCCAGGTGAGTTCTGAGGGCCAGTAAAGATACCATTACCGGTAGGTTCCGTCATGATACTAAAGGGCAACGGAGTAGATGTCGCTAAACATTGCATACCGGGAGTACCAATGAAGCGGATCTCGATTACTTTCAGAAGGATGGATGACGGAAAGCACCTTACCACTTCCGGCCCGGACCCGGAGCTAGAGAGCCTCCGGCCTTACGAGCTGTGAGTTACATGGAAAATATCACACCTCCAACGTACATCCATACGGCATCCTTGCCGAGGATGGCTTGGAAGGTGATGTTATTGACCATGTACCTCACTATTCAGACATGGATATTTGACAGATACCTTTTTGGATGGATCGACAAAGATCATACATAGTCCGTTTTGAGTCTATATGGATTGTATGAGATGTATTCCAGATTGAGTTGTATTATGTATCTTCAACATGATTGGAATGAAAGTGACAGTGTCACATTTTTGGCCTTCACCTCTTTTGTGCAAGTTGACTGAGAAACGCCATTAAAGTTAAATGAACTTCGAACAAAGAACAAAAAAGAAATAAAAAAGAAAGAATAAAGGAAAACTTTCCTTAAAAATCTAAAAAATGATGAACACCAAATTCACATGAGCATTAAATGAATGATAAAATAAATTTGAATTGTTAAAGGACAAACAAAATGAACACAAATCTTAAATCAAATTTCAAATTCAATCTTCCAGATCTCAAATCAAATCTCAATCAAATTTCAAATTCAACCTTCCAGATGACAAATCAAATGTCAATCAAATTCAAACTCAATCTTCCAAATCTGAAATCCAATCCGTTCTACTCTCTGCCTTGTCTGGGATGGAAGCGATCGACTCCATTAACACAGATCTGATGGTGAGGAATTGTATCCAATCCAAACCAACAACTTTCGATAAACTCCTTTGAATGGGATATGTAGCATCTACATATTCCCTCCTAATCTATTTCCTTCCATGAAAGTCTTTTACAACTTTCATGAAATTCTCGAAACAACAAAATTCCACACTTTTCAAATCAACACTACAAATCTTTGCAATATCAATTACCATTCAAAAATCAAATTCTTGGGGTTATGGATTTTACATCCAAGACAGCATTGCTTTAGGATTCTTTCCCTATCGCAATGAAATACATCAAAATCAAATTCTTGGGGTTGAGGATTTTACATCCGAGACTGCATTGCTTTAGGATTCTTTCCCTATCGCAATGAAATACATCAAATTCAAACTTTTGAGGATGAGGATTTTACATCCGAGACTGCATTGCTTTAGGATTCTTTCCCTATCACAATGAAATACATCAAAATCAAATTCTTGGGGTTGAGGATTTTACATCCGAGACTGTATTGCTTTAGGATTCTTTCCTTATCGCAATGAAATACATCAAATTCAAATTCTTGGGGTTGAGGATTTTACATCCGAGATCGCATTGCTTTAGGATTCTTTCCCTATCGCAATGAAATACATCAAAATCAAATTCTTGGGGTTGAGGATTTTACATCCGAGATCGCATTGCTTTAGGATTCTTTCCCTATCGCAATGAAATACATCAAAATCAAATTCTTGGGGTAGAGGATTTTACATCCGAGACTGCATTGCTTTAGGATTCTTTCCCTATCGCAATGAAATACATCAAAATCAAACTTTTGGGGTCAAGGATTTTACATCCGAGACTGCATTGCTTTAGGATTCTTTCTCTATCGCAATGAAATACATCAAAATCAAACTTTTGGGGTTGAGGATTTTACATCCGAGACTACATTGCTTTAGGATTCTTTCCCTATCGCAATGAAATACATCAAAATCAAATTCTTGGGGTTGAGGATTTTACATCCGAGACTGCATTGCTTTAGGATTCTTTCCCTATCGCAATGAAATACATCAAAATCAAATTCTTGGGGTTGAGGATTTTACATCCGAGACTGCATTGCTTTAGGATTCTTTCCCTGTTGCAATGAAATACATCAAATTCAAATTCTTGGGGTTGAGGATTTTACATCCGAGACTGCATTGCTTTAGGATTCTTTCCTTATCGCAATTAAATACATCAAAATCAAACTTGTGGGGTTGAGGATTTTACATCCAAGACTACATTGCCTTAGGATTCTTTCCCTATCACAATGAAATACATCAAAATCAAACTTTTGGGGTTGAGGATTTTACATCCGAGACTGCATTGCTTTAGGATTCTTTCCCTATCGCAATGAAATACATCAAAATCAAATTCTTGGGGTTTAGGATTTTACGTCCGATACTGCATTGCTTTAGGATTCTTTCCCTATCGCAATGAAATACATCAAAATCAAATTCTTGGGGTTGAGGATTTTACATCCGAGATCGCATTGCTTTAGGATTCTTTCCCTATCGCAATGAAATACATCAAAATCAAACTTTTGGGGTTGAGGATTTTACATCCGAGACTGCATTGCTTTAGGATTCTTTCCCTATCGCAATGAAATACATCAAAATCAAATTCTTGGGGTTGACGATTTTACATCTGAGACTGCATTTCCTTATGATTATTTCCCTTTCGCAATGAAATACATCAAAATCAAACTTTTGGGGTCGAGGATTTTACGTCCGATACTGCATTGCTTTAGGATTCTTTCCCTATCGCAATGAAATACATCAAAATGAAACTCTTGAGGTTAAGGATTTTACATCCAATACCGCATTGCTCTGTGATCTCTCCTCGTTGCAATGATTCAATCTGATCAATTCAATTTTCTCTTGAGGTTGAAGATGTTACATCTAAAACCACAAAATTCCTTTTTTTTTCATTTCAAGTTCAAATCCCTTCAAATTAATCTTAACAAAACTTAAATCTAAATTTAAACTCAAACTAAAATCTGAGCTCACAGATCAAAACATAAATTGAAACAAAATAAAATCTAAATTGAAATTCCCCGCATCATGTGATTTGGGATTCACCTCCTTTTCCTTTCCCCAGCGAGAGTTCAGGAATCTCCAGTCTCAGAGATATACTTGAAACTCCCCAGCGGAAACTCTTCTACTTTGTCCTATGTTTGTTACTTTGACTTTTGTGTTGTTTTGTTGATCATTTCGGTCAACACCAATACGCTCGGTGTGCTTTGTCAGCTCACCACACCTATTGGGGGTCCATTTGTTGACCTCAATTTTGGTGAGGTCTTCTCTTCTTCTTTTTAGTACTTTAGGCTTTTCCTTTGACTATCTTAGAGGATTAGGATTGAGACCCACCACCTAGAATTTCAAACCACTTCTTAGCTCCCTGCAAACTCCACAAACTTGATTATAGACCCCTAATCACCTAGAGGGTTGAAATCAAATGTGGAAGTTTAAAGGATGAGTTCCTATAGGACTCTTTAGCCTTAGGACTGCCCTGATGGCCTGGTCTGGTGAAGGGCTGACCTACACACACACTACACTTATACACTACACTTTCACACACCTCCTAAAAACACACCCATACCTAACTTGACCTACTGACTCATGATGGTGATTCACATGGATGGTCCTTAACCCCTAAGCCCTTGGCTAAGAGGGTTAGGAACAACATAGTGGATGCCTCAAATGAGTCCCTTCTTGTCTCATGTGGGCTTGATATGGCTTCATGGCTCAACCAAAATGATTTCATTCCACTTACAATTACTCTATCTTCAATTTTGCAAATTTTCAATTTTTGACCCTTGGGACCCTACACCCGCTTAGCCTACCCAAAGCCCTTGAAATTACCCAAATTTTTCAAAATATCCAAATCACCCAAAATTCCCCAAAATTAACCTTGAACATTTCCTTACCAATAAAGTTGATCATCCATAGCCAAAAATACCAAAAATTCCAAAAATACCTCCCAATACCCTCCAAATACCCAAAATACCCCTCTGGACCCAAAAATCCAAAAATTCAGAAAATTCCCAGAAAATTCTAGAAAATCCCAAATATTCCCAATTTCATTTTGTTCAACTACACCATGGGTTAATTTTGTCAATTTACCCCACTATTGTCAAAACCCCCAATTTGACCCATTTTAACCCAAAATGAACCCCAAAATCAAAACCCAACCAAAGTCAAAACCTCTTTGAAACACTCCCATAAACATTTCCCAACATTAATCTTACATCAATTTCAACCCTAGCCCTACATTGGCCCATTTACCAAATAGGTCCAAATCCAACCCAATTCAAGCCCAAACCACTTCAAATTTATTCCAAATCATTCATGAAACCTTCCTAAATTAAATTCAACACTTATTGGATCCAATCCTTTACAAAATTATCAACCTAAAATTTGATTTGAAATCTAGAAGCCCATTCATAAAATAATTTCAAAAGTCCGAACCCATCCTAAGGCCCACATTACAATCTCATCTCATCCTCACTCAATTAAAATCATCCCTAAGTTCTAAATTAGCCATCAAATTTTTCTAAAACTAAGCCATATGCCAAATCCTATCAAATCACCCCTAAATTACCAAAATTCCTAAAAACCTCTTTCATGAATGTTGACATAGCTTTTTCCAAGCCAAAGGGGAGCCATGAAGCCATGCATGAGCCACATGTGAGCCATGAAAGCCTTGGACACTTCACCATACCCAAAATGGCAAGAAGAGGGGACCCTTTAATGATTCTCTTAAGAGTGATTAACCACTCCCATGTCTCCCCTAACTCTTGCTTAAGCTTAATTGTACTTGGATTGTGACTTGACCCCACTAATCAAGCCGATCCAAGTTACTTTCCCTTCAGCCCAAATTGGCCTTGGATGGTGGACCTAACCCAAAACCAAGGGTTGACCCATTTAGACCCAAAACTAGCCCTTTCCCATTCCACTTTGATTCAAACCATTTACACATGTCCATGGCCAATTGACTGCACAAACCTCCAGCCCTGACCCACCTGGACCTGAGGGTCACCCATGCCTGCCGGCTAGCCCCCTGGATCGCCGGAAAACACCATGGCTGAGACCTTGGGAGGAGCAAAAGTTTGGAATTCCCACCTACTGAGCTGCCCCATCCCCAGTGGCCATTGCAGTTGTTCTTCTCTTGCCAAGAGCAGCTGATCCCAGTCCCTAACTCCCCCGGGAGGCCCTCCGAGCCTCTCCTATTTAAACACCCCTCTCTCGGCCATGGGAGAGGTGCTGAACCAACCTTAAGGAAACTCCGCCAAAATCATTCCGGACCACTCTCTACACACGAGCACTTGATTCCCACCGGATTCCAGCCTCAATTCCCTCTAGCCGAGCTCAATTTTGAGTTCAAACTTCAAGCACAAAACCATAACACTTCTTCACGAGTGGACCAATCCCCAAATCGATTGATCCTACACCTTCACCGGACCAAGGGAAGAAGTCCACCAGCGAAGCCCCCTCTCCAGGCCACCCATTTGTTCCAGACTCTAAGCTTTGTAATCGGCTGTGGTCGAAATCCTACCTAGACAATTCACCAGGCCAGGAGACTTCATCTGGAGCTTGCTGGGATGCAATCGAAGGTGACACAACCCTCAGATCAAAGCCACACTTCTCTGAGCAAAGGTATGGCCTCACTCTTCTTTCCGAGCTTCTGAACATGCTCCATTTTTATGGAGTCAATTTCATGCCACATAAACCGTATAGATGTGTTCGTCTTCTCGAGACAAATCCATAGAGCATAAGAACGTTCAATTTGGTCAAGTATAGAGTGAGATCTTAGGCCTAGAAGACGGACGGTTCTCGGGCTAGGAGGCTTGGGGACGATGAACGGATGCCGTTCATTCAATACACGCACGGACGGACGGCTCAGATGGCGTCGGACCAGGAGAAGATACGTGAACCACGGGCCGCGTGGCGCTGAGTCGGAAGGCGGTGTCGAATGGGAGTGTGCCGCGTGGCCGTTCGGAGATACCGAGGATGACAGGGCGCCGCGTGGATAAGTGGGAAATTAGGCTATTTTCCTATTTCTTTAATTACCAGAACTTGAAAAATGCATAACTTTGTGTAGAAAAATCATAAAAATAAAATAAAAATACCCTCTTGCTCAGTGAACATAGGAGAATAAGGTGGAAAATAAATCATTTAATCTCATTAAGTATTTGATTTTTAATAATTTATTTACTCTCTGCACATTTTCAATTCTCCATGCATGTATACAATTCACCATGACATGAGACCCTGAATTTGGGAACATTCCCTGAATTTTCCAAAGTCAGAGCCCATCCCTATGAAGAGTTATTGATTTTTCAACTCTAGGTTGCTAGTTTGAGTATTTTAATTCCAATAATTAGCATGTTGTGAAATAAATTCTAGGAAAATTTGGTGATGTTTATTATGACCGGAGGAACCTAGGAAAAATAGGTTTTGAATTAATCCACTTGGAATAACCCTAATTGGCTTAAACACCCAAAATAGGTCCTTAATTAATTAGAGCTAATCATACATCAAATTGACTTGAAATCAATTCTCCACTGACCTTTAGGATCAGAGGAACCCACCATAAAAGTTTGATGTCAATTGGACTTGGTTAGCCCTATCAAATGGGTTGATTAAACTATTTAGCCAAACTTAAACTTTAAAAATTCATAACTTTCAAAATACTTTTCAAAAATTCACCAAATTAGTTTTTGAGCCTCTCTGATATCAGGGGATATTAAGAAAAATAAAATTGCAATTTTTTAAAAAAGTTGATTTTCTTACATTATTTTAATATTTTAATAATTAAAAAGTAATAAAAAACACAAAAATAATAAAATTCACCAAAATGTCACATTTTGAATTTTAATCACTTAGGAACAAACCTCATATTTTTCTTAAGTCTCTATAATGAGATATTAAATTTTAAAGCCCTAAGGTAATTTTAAAATTAAAAAATGTATATTTTTGGTATTTACACTAAAATAATTCTAATAAATCAAAGAGAAATCAGAAAATTAAAAAAATTGATTCTCTGATTTCCTTGATATCAGAGACATTTTTGAAAAATATAAAATTCATTTTTCAACCCTTATTTAATTTTTAAATTAATTAATACTCCAAAACTCAAAATAATTATAATAAAAAGAATATAAGTCAAAAAATCACCAAAATTGGTCCAAGTGATCCTCTGGTCATTAGGAATGTCCCATAATTTTCTTAAGGATAGAAACTTTTCCTTGGTCATATTATTAAATTTTCCATGGAAATACCTATTTTCCACCAAAATTAATTACATAAATAAATTAAATACAGAAAAATCACATTTTCTCCTCTCATGCCTTTATTGACATATGAGTGAAGTCACATAAAAATTTTAAGTTTATTTAAGCTCAATTTAGTGAGTTATGAAATTATTAAGCTTGAAGGGCAAAATGGTAATTAAAATTTTAACCTTTAATTAAAACTTTAGGCTTAATAAAATTAAAGAGTAAAATATTCGATCCTAATCTGATTTGGATGATTGAAATTTGAATAATAAGGGTAGAAACCCATTAAACAATTTAAAAATAATTGAAATAAACCTTAATTAAATAATTGATTAAATTTGGAAGAATAATAAAATTGGAATTATTAAAATAGGGATATTATTAGGAAGAGATTTGTTCTTTAATTTAAGAATCCCTAAATTAATCATCTCAATAATATTTAATTCCTAATTAAAATGATAATCCAAATTTAAGATTTAAAATGCTAAAAGACTTAATCATTAAATTAAATTAAAGTTAAATTATTTAAATTAAATCCTTTTAAAATTTCAATTAAATTAAGACTTTAATAATTAAAATTAAATCATCTTTAAAACATAAAAAAAAAATATTAAATTAAAATTAAAAATTAAATTAAATTAAAATTTAAATAAAATTAAAAATTAAATTAAATTAAATTAAATTAAATTAAATAAAATTAAATTAAATCAAATTAAATGAAATTAAATTAAATTAAATTAAATCATATCAAATCAAATTAAATTAAATTAAATTAAATTAAATAATAGAATCAAGTTAAAATTAAAATTAGATTAAATTAAATTAAAATTAAAACTAAACCAAATTAAATTAAATTAAAGTTAAATTAAATTGAATTAAAAATAACATCACCTAAGACATAAAGAAATTCAAAAATAAAACAACTTGAACACTATTCCAAATTTAAACCCACTAACCGAAATTAAATCATAAACCATTTGAACATCAATTTGCCCTCGAAAGCTTTTGTTGTCATAACTCCTAAACAGAATGTTAAATGAAATGTTACTTCCCTCATAGGATATTCAAATGTCCTAGTTCACTGAGTAAGACAACAACAAAACTTGAATTCCCGGACAATTAATTCATTTGTATGATTAAATTCATTTGGACTTAAAACAATTCTAGCAATATTGAAAAGATGTTTAAGATTCTTCTTAAACACTTTCTCAATATGATAGGATGTTTATAAGAACAACTGAACTTAATTGTTCTTTGATGAAGAAAATCGTCATCAAACCAAAACACAAGAACCTAGACGTCATAGGAAATGACTAGCTATAGGATTAGGAACTTGGTAGAAAACCATAATCCTTCCCTTAGCTTTATCTAGGGACTTGCTTTAAATGCTTAAATATTCTAATTGTGTTTTAAGTGCAGCTTGGGATGACGGGAAGACCTTCCAGGTACGCTTTTATTTTGTTGCAATTTACCTTATTGCAATTTATTTAATCGCATCGCACTTACTTTTCTTGCATGATAAACAACTGTTGCATGAAAACACACACTTTTAGGATAGTCCCTAAAACTGAAACCAAAACTAAATTAAAAGTCATTACAAGATAAAATTCACCGCCACAACATTTCAAAATATAAAACAACTCAAAATTTAATCACAAACAGAACACAAAACTACAATTACAACTAAATTAAAACGTCTTGTTGGATGATCTCGAATACCTCGGATGATGTAACCTACGTGTTGCTAACGGGATTTCCCACTGTCTAAATGAAAGTGTGGAACTCATTTAGTTGAGTTTAGCAAATTCATCTGCACTAAGTGAATCCGATAAAAATAACGATGCCGGAAGGATGGAACCATGGGATCTTAACCGGTGTTGTTATAATCAACTTTAAGATTTGTTTTAATTAAAACATAAAAAACACTTGGAAATTAAGAATTTCTCTAAAACAAAACACTTTTCTCATCTCTTGATTTTCACCTTCTATAACTAAACCTCTGCAACAACAAGGATCTTGGAGCACGGTGGGCAGCACGGCCATCTTCGTCAGCAAAACAGCTCTACATCAGCTAAACATTCCTAGAATTAAACAACAAAGCCATAGGATTTCGAGATAATTTGCCTAGTGCAACATAAATCCTCAACTCTTCGTTAGGCATTTGCATGATCATGTTATGTAAATTAAGCCCTAAACGGTCTTAGGACTCGGAGGTAGTTGTCTGATACGACATAAACCCTCACATCTTCGAGGCTATTTGTATGATCATGTCATACAAATATAAGTCCTAATTAATTAAAATTGGCAAGATCAAAACATTAAATAAATATCAGGACTTTCCTAAATCCAAGCCAAACAATAGGATAGTCGGGAAATTACCGAAGTTCGCTTCGAATCTGTAATTTCTCCTATTTTTCTTCCTTTGAATTCCCAAAACAAAATGTTCCAAATTTGATCCATTTCCTATTGAAATTCCAAAATTCAATCCTTTGAAAATCTTAAACTTTGAAATTCTTGAGAGCAGAACTACTGATTATTATCGAGAGTTTTCTTAGGTGATTCTCGTCACTTAAGATGTAATTAACTATAGGGGCTTGCCCTTATAGGGAGTTTTAAGAACCTAGGTAATATAAACCCTCGCTTAATTCATTTATATTAAGCGGGGAACTCGTCGACTTATAAAATTGGTTCGCGGACCAAACGGATGTCACAAATCTTCTAGTTTATTTAATCGAGCCCCATCGTCAAGTAGTGTGCCTATTCTTCGGGATAGATACACTGGTTTGTGGTGCGGTGCTCGTTTATATAAACTATTTGGGATGTGAAATCAGCTTGATTTTATATCTTAAAATTTTCAAACTTAAAATTATTTTCAAAATCAAATGCTACTTTCTAAATTATATATATATATTTAAATCAAATTTAAAATCTAAAATTCACCGACAATTTATGTTAGGCGAGCCCCTTTTCAAAATAAAACACACCAACCTAAAAATAAGTCGTACAATGATCCATCCATAAAGGAAAATATTGGATGTGTGGATGCTACGCCGACCATCAATTCTGGCATTGGTAAAATAAATTCATCCTTTGGACATGCTTTTTTCAAATCCCTGAAGTCTATACAGACCCTGATTTGGCCATTTTTGTATTTAACCGACACTATATTAGCCAGCCATGTCAGATAATTTTCTTCACATATAAAACCAACCTCAATTAATTTCTTAACTTCAGCAATGACTTGTTCTTTTTCAACACACATCCTTCTCTGAGCTTTTTTAACAGGGATTGCAATTTGGTTTATCCCAAGTTTGTGGACAGCGAATTCTAGAGCTAGCCTAGGAATTTTGTCATAAGTCCAAGCAAAGCAATCTTTATATTCTTTCAACAGTTGAATTATTTCTTCTGCTTCCATGTCGTTAAGGAATGAACTAATGAATGTTGGTTTTGGATTTTCATCGGTCCCTAAATTTATTTCTTTCAATTCATCAACTGTTGATTTAATTTCTTCTTCTAATTATGGAGGAGCAACTTCAATTGGAAGATCAGATGTTTGTTCATAATTAAGTTCTTCAGTAATAACTTGACGAAATTCTGTATCATGTAAGGGTTCTAGAGTGACAAATCCAACACCCATTGTAAAGTTAGGGTCTCGTTTAATGTTATCCCACATTTTTTCAATAAAGTGTAGTTGTTTTAAATACCATCATTTAAGCATTAAACTATTTTTAATAATTTTTTTTCCAAAGGAAAATTCAACTCAAAAAGGGTTTTCATTAATTTTGCTAGATTTTCATCTTCCAATTTTACATCGGATTCAGTATTAGAAAAAGTAGAGCCAAGTCTAATTTTGATTGGCTTTTTATCATCACTATATACTTCTTTGATCACTAAATCCTCAATTTTAGAAGTAGATATTGGAGTTAGGGTCATAGTGTGTATAGAATGATTAATTTTCTCATACAAAGATTCAAATTATTTTTCTTTATCTTCTTCATCAAGAGGTATTTTCATCAGAGGTTCTTTTAGAACCACCGATATTATCTTTTCTTCTTTTGCAACTTCTTACGAGTCCAGGTGAATTGTGAATTTCAATGGTTTCTTTATTTTGAAAATTGGGTTTTCTCTCCCCAGTCCTCATCCCCAGCCTTGACCATGGGTGTGACTCTGATGAGAATTATCTCCCTATGTCTACGTTGAAGAAGGATAGTCCTTTTCATTTGTTTTATTTTCTTCGTCTTCTATATTCACCGTTGTTTCTTTGGAGAATATTTTTTTCTTTATTGGAGCATAATATGTTGCGTCTTCATGTACTCCAATTTCATGAATAGAAAAATGTTGTAAATCTCCCGTGATACAACATTCTTGCCCATTTTGTAAATATTTTAGGCATCATTGTAGTGAAGAATGAACCATTTTGTTCTTATGAAGCCATTTTTTGCCAAGTAGAGCATTAAAATTGGTATCAAAATCAATGGTATGGAATTTTGTCATTGTTACCATGTCATCTATCTTTAAAAGCAATGTTATTGATCCTAGAGCTAGTTCTCCTAGCTGATTAAACCCTCGTAACATCATCATGACTCTTGACAGTTGGGATGCATCAATAAAAAAATATGTAAGAGTCCTTTAATTCATTATGTTAATTGAGCTTCCTGCATCAATAACACCCTTGAAAGTGTCGTGTCGTTTATATTTACTGTGATATATAGTGGACGATTATGTTCAGTCGTTCAAAGTAATAAGTCATTGTCATAAAAGGTAATCTTTGTCTATTATTCTAATGGACAAGCTTCACTCTAGGTGATACTAGCAAGTTGAGCTAAGGAAATGCCTGGGTCTAAATGGGCTTTTATTAATGTCTCCCTTATTTCTTTGGAAAACATAAGGGCATCATAAATGCTCAATTTTGCTGCTAATTTCCTCAGATGAGCTAATACATTATAATCCACTTTATTGTGAGGACTCTCTTCATTTCTTTCAAACAATTTTGTATGTATCGAAGGAACAATCTTTTTCAATGTGACTATTTGTTTTTCTTTTTCTTGGGGAGCCATTATGGGAGGCAAAACTTTTCCACTTCTCAAATTAATTTCAACTATTTCTTCTAGTTTATTGTCCGAATCTTTTTGTCTCTGAGTCTGAGGTTCTAATTCTATGGAAATTGGTGTTCCTGCCAACTAGAGTGTGGCAGTGTCATTTTCATCTTTCTCATTATCAGAACTGTCACTAAAGTTATTATCTTTTTTATTATTGTTAGACTGGTCGAGATCGTGTACAATGAGTGTTGTCTATAGAAGTGAACATAAAGAGATTATTCTCAGAGGTATCATTCAAAATAGACAAAATGTAAATAAAACTGGGATTATAATTATTCACAATAGTGGTAAATAAGAAGTCATACAAAGTTATCAGTTCAAGGGAGTTCCTCCCTTTATCCAAGAAAACTATCCTAGTGGAAGATAAATGAACATGAGAACTAGATTATACAAAAGGATCTGTAGTTCCTGTTTTCTAAAAGATCTCTGACCCTTTTTAGTTCTCTATTTTTTTTTCATTCTTTTTCTTGGAAGAGTTTGTGATTTGTAAGAAGACATGGATCTCCTGAGAAGATTTACCTTGAACAATGTTGTCTCAGTCTTTATCGTCATGATCAAGAATACGTTTATCGACTGAAATCATATTGACTGAACCTTTTTTGGGTTCTTTCAGGTACTCTTTCAAGATTGTTATATTTTCTTCTTTAAAGTTACACTCTAACTTGTCCTTGAAGACAAAACATTCTTCAATTTTATGTCCAAGCATTCTGTGATAAGGACAATTATTGGGATTGTCCTTCATGTCAATTTCTACTAGCCTCTTAGCCTCAGGCAACTTGAACTCTAGTATCTTTAGCAGGCTACGAAATATTTTAACAACAGTCTCTGTATTAAACGGGTATTCCTTATTCATTTCTTCAATCATCTTTCTCTTGTCTATCGGTACTGGAATTGGTTGTTCAAATTGTAAATGAGAGGTTGTCTGTTGTTGAGGTTGGTTCTATCATTGTTTCTTTTGTTTAGACTGGATGTGCATCATTGTTTGGCCTTTTCTACTACATTTCCTGGTTTCTTCTCAAATATTTTGACAGACTTTGTCTTTTATGTCTTTTTAGCTACACTCATCTGCTTTGCTTCTTCCTGAAGATTGGCAGCTTTACTGAGCATTTTTTCAAATGTTTTTATAGTGAATCCTTTTATCATGAATGCTATAGGACCGTGGATTTCTTAAGCATGATTTTGATGTCATATTGTTCCTAGAGTTGTGATTTACATTTCATACTAAGATTTCTCCAGCGCAAAATGTAATCCACTAGATTCTCTCCTGGTTTTAGTTTTTCTACCACCAGATCACCAACTGTTGTATGGTGTTGTGCTCCAGCAAATCATTGAAGAAAGAGGCTTTCAAGCTCTACAAAGTTTTAACGAACCCATTATGAAGTTCTGAATACCAGTCAAATGAAACTCCTATGAGACTGTTAATGAATTGACGGAACTGAAGAGCGTCACTTCATCCAGCGTTGCAGCAACTATCTCTGAAGTGTGCAAGATGCAGACGAGGATTATCGGTCCTGTCAAGCTTTTTGAAAAAAAGGAGGAACAAAACCTTTAGGTTATTGAACATAATTAAATTCCTTTGGATAAGGTCTACCCTTTGGAATTAATGATCCAGCATTTACCTGAGCCATTGTTTCTTTTGTCTTTTGTTCTACCAATTATGTGATTTCCTCTTTTGGATTTCCACCTTGGGGGGATTCTCTTTTCTTTAGAGTGCTTTCATCAATTTATATTAGATCTCTTTTGTCCTCTAGAATATGTATTTCCTATGGCCTAATAATTTCAACAACAGGCAATGGATTTGTAAATGAGTTTTGTAAAGCTACCATTAATTCTTCCATTATTTGTCCAAGAAGATTGATTTGTTCATCCCGTTGTCAGATAACAACTTGTAATTCTTCTGTCGTATCTTCTTCATTTGATTCTCGTGCTAAGGAGGCTGATCGTGTTTCTACCATGTTTGTTTCAACGACCTCTTCATTTGAGCTATTTGAAGAATCATTCTCTGTATATTAAGAATTTTTTAATATCATTTTTCAACTTTTTTAGTCTTTCCTCGAATGACCTTCTAGGACGTTCTCACAAGTTCTTTCTTGGGAATTGTCTGAAGGGGCACTCATAATATCCGAGATTCCTCCTGATAAATCTCATTTCCATACATTATTTTAATTATAGAATGAGATTTCCTTGGAAGTTTGTCATCATTTTCTGAATAAAAATTATCTCCACTTTGTAACATTTGAACCAGATCTATCATTTTAGCAGAGGTGTCTTCTGCTTTTGATGTTAATTTGTTATGTTTAGTCTTATCTTTTGTGACAGTTACATCTTTCACTCTTGCCCCAGATGGAATTTCACTGGTACCCGAGTACACTGACTGTCTAATTGGAATTGCTGATCCATTTCTTGATAAGTAGGATCTTCAACTGCAAGAATTCTTCTTTTCATTGTCGTTGAGACTGCACATCCCATTTTATCTAACAATCGTGAATTTTTACAGCTATCTTTTCGTGTTAATTTTTTAAACACATAATTATGGTGTAGATTGACAGAGAATTTTTGGGTTGAAATTTATTATCCTCATATTCAATAGGTATTGGATAATATGGGTTCTCTTTTAAAAAAGAAGGGTTCCCGAAAACACTGTTCAAATTTAGATGTCTCAAAATCATTATTTTCGTTCCATCTCTTCTTTCTAATAGAACAAGTTTTATTTTTACGTTGGGAACAAGTTTTTAGAATGTTCTTGGTACTAGATCCAACTTCATATATGGATAGAGGTGGAAGGTCATTTTCTTCCTCAACATAGATTTTCTTTCCTTTTCTATCAATTTATTCTTTCATTTCCTCAAAAATATATTATTCTACAGGAATGAATTGAGGTAAGTCTTCCATGAAGTTAAGAATTCATAAGATTCCAAAGTGAGTTCCTCAAAAGATTGTATGTCAGTTTGATATGGATTATTTAGTGCAAATTCAGTTTCAACAAATAATCCAAAGTCATTCTGATAAAAGTAAACGTCTTCATCAATTGGCAGATTGAGATCTTGAAAATAAGAAAAGACTGAATTCGTGGATTCAATTGGAACACTTCTGAAAATTCAAGGAGAATAAAATGTCATGGAATTATTTATAAACTGAGAATTGTGTATTTTGTCTTCGTTTTTGTTATGAAATGTCAAGAATAACTCTTCAAAGAGTTAGATTTTAAAAGTTATGGTCCTATTTGTCAAAGGATGTAACATCTTTTGAAAACAAATGATTTAATAAGAGATGAGAAGAAAGATTATCCCCAGCTTAGTCACAAAATAATATCTCTTGGTGGCATCATGAGCCATCGAGATTTTCTCGATGTCAATGTCGATGTATTATTTGGAGCCACCACTCTGTTTATCTATCTTATCGCCCTAGTCTTCAAAAGATCTTATTTCTTCAGATCATGTTGAGGATCCTCAAATAATAAGAAATTTGCAAAAAAAGATGATAAAATAGAGAACAGTAGAATAAAAATGTCGATGTAATCCTTATAAAAGGAAATTCTAGAATGTCTTATTATAGAAATTTCATATAAGGAGGATCACATAATTTGGTAACCAAAGATTTCTTGGTGTGATACCTATACTGGGTATTTTAAATCTCATATAGGAGGAAGCTCCTATGGTTAATTACATCTTAGAAAATAAATATTATCTAAGAAAACTTCTGATTAATGTTAACACTTATTTTCTAAGATATTTTAAGAACAAGGAAACTACAACGTTCAATCCTAGGGGTAATAAGTAATACTACCCTATAAGTTTGATTTTGTAAATGTGATTTGTTATATCCATTTTATTTTATTTTATTTTATTGTTTTTCATTTTAATCTTATTTTTTTTTTTTAATATCATTATTTTGTTGTCTTCTATTTGGCGGCTATCCTAAAAGTTTAGGTTTTATTTTATTATTTGTCTTGATTATGTTATTTTAGTTTTATTTTTATTGTCATGTCATTTTTATTTTGTTTTGTTCTATTTTGTCAATGTTGTTATTTTGATGTAATTATGATTTTGTTTTGCTTTGTTGTTTCTCCCGTCTTTAGAATGTCGCCCTGCAAAACAGAGTTAGCATGCGCTAATAACATGCAAAGTAAATCTAAAACGAACTTGTGTTTAACCTACAAGAAAAATAGTGTCAGAGTAATTCTCACAAAAGAAATAATGTCAACTTTTTTTCTTTGGTTAATTTTAATATGAGTTAGGTTTAAGAATTTTAGATTCAATGTTGTTTGAGTCTAGAAGTTTTAAGTCTAATGTAGATCTAACATAAGTTAGACTTTTAGATTTAATGTCATTCGAATCTGAAATCATTTAGTTAAGTTTTACTAGACTTAAAATTGGGTAAAGTTTTAGATTCAGTGTCGTTTGAATCTAAAGATGTTTAGATTACATTTTAGACTCAATGTTGTTTGAATCTAAAGATATTTAAGTTAAGTTTAGATTCAATATAGGTTAAATCTAGAGAATTTAACTTAGATATCGTGGGCCTAAAAAAGATTTGAATTAGATTTGGATCAAATTTAAGTAGATTAAATTCAATGTGGGTTAAATCTAATTTAAGTTTGGATCAAGTTCAATGTAGATTGAACCAGATTTAAGTTTGAGTTAGGCACAAAATAGATTGAACTTTAAGTTAGGTGTGTTTTAGACTTGGATTCAAGTTGGGTTGAACCCAAGTATAAATTAGGATCAAGTTAGGTTGAACCTAAGAGGTATAAGTTTGACTCAGGTTCAATTTTGGTTGAATCTAAGTTTTGATTTAAATTCAATTTAGGTTGAGTCTAAGGTTTATTTAACATGAGTTCAAGTTAGGTTGAACATAGAATAGAAGTTGATTTAGGTTCAATATGGGTTCAACCTAAGATTTGGTTAACATGGGTTCAAGTTAGGTTGAACCTAAGTCAAAAATTTTGACTTAAGTTCAATATGGGTTGAACATAAGTTTGGGTTAACTTGGGTTCAAGTTCGGTTGAACCTAAGTTAGAAGTTAATTTAGGTTCAATATGTGTTGAACCTAAGGTTTGGTTAACATGGGTTCAAGTTAGGTTGAACCTAAGTTAGAAGTTTCGACTTAAGTTTAATATGGGTTGAACATAAGTTTGGGTTAACTTGGGTTAAAGTTAGGTTGAACCTAAGTTAGAAGTTTTGATTTGACTATAATTAAAGATATAATTAATTAGGGTTTAAGGTTACTTAAGCCTAAGGTAAGTAAGGCTTAAGAGTTAATTAAGTCTAATTAGGGTTAGTCTTAATTAATGTTTAGGGTTACTCAAGCCTAATGTGAGTAAGGCTTAAGAGTTAGTTAAGTCTAATTAGGGTTAGACTTAGTTAAGGTTAGGGTTACTTAAGCCTAATGTAAGGAAGGTTTAAGAGTTAATTAAGTCTAATTAGGGTTAGCTTAATAAGGGTTTGAGGTTACTTAAGCCCAAGGTAAGTAAGGCTTAAGAGTTAATTAAGTCTAATTAGGATTAGTCTTAATTAGGGTTTAAGGTTACTTAAGCCTAAGGTAAGTAAGGCTTAAAGTTAATTAAGTATAACTAGGGTAAGACTTAATCAAGGTTTAGGGTTACTTAAGACTAATGTGAGTAAGGCTTAAGTGTTAACTACGTCTAATTAGGGTTAGACTTAATTAGGGTTTGAGGTTACTTAAGCCTAAGGTAAGTAAGGCTTAAGAGTTAATTAATTCTAATTAGGATTAGACTTAATCAGGGTTTAAGGTTACTTAAGCATAAGGTAAGTAAGGCTTAAGCATCAATTAAGTCTAATTAGGGTTAGACTTAATTAAGGTTTAAGGTTATTTAGGCCTAAGGTAAGTAAGGATTAAGAGTTAATTAAGTTTAACTAGGATTATATTAAATTAAGGTTTAATGTTACTTGAGCCTAATGTTAGTAAGGCCTAAAAGTTAATTAATTCTAAATTAGCGTTAGACTTAATTAGGGTTTAGGGTTACTTAAGCCTAATGTAAGTAAGGCTTACGAGTTAATTAAGTCTAATTCAGGTTAGACTTAATTAAGGTTTAGGGTTACTTAAGCCTGATTTGAGTAAGGCTTAAGAGTTAATAAAGTCTAGTTAGGGTTAGACTTAATTAGGGTTTGAGGTTACTTAAGCCTAAGATAACTAAGGCTTAATAGTTAATTAATTCTAATTAGGATTAGTCTTAATTAGAGTTTAAGGTTACTTGAGCCTAACGTAAGTAAGTCTTGAGAGTAAATTAAGTCTAATTAGGATTAGACCTAATTAAGGTTTAAGGTTACTTGAGCCTAAGGTAAGTAAGCCTTAAGAGTTGATTAAGTCTAATTAGGATTAGACTTAATTAAGGTTTAAGGTTACATGAGCCTAATTTAAGTAAGGCTTAAGAGTTAATTAAGTCTAACTAGGGTTAGACATAATTAGGGTTTAGGACTTAAGCCTAATGTGAGTAAGGCTTAAGAGTTAATTGAGTCTAATTAGAGCTAGACTTAATTATGGTTTAGGGTTACTTAAGCCTAATGTGAGTAAGGCTTAAGAGTTAATTAAGTCTAATTAGGGTTAGACTTAATTAACTTAAGCCTAAGGTAAGTAAGGCTTAAGAGTTAATTAACTCAAATTAGGGTTAGACGTAATTAAAGTTTAAAGGTTTAATTAAACTTAATTTTGGTAAGATTTAATTGATTAATTAGACCTAATTAGGGTTAGGTCTAATTAGATTTAGGATTAATTAAACCTAATTTAGGTAAGATTTAATTGATTTATTTGGTATAATTAGGGGTTAGACCTAATTAGGATATATTAAGTTAAACCTAATGTGATTAAGGTCTAACTTAGTTTAATTAGTTCTTAATGGTGTCTTTGACCTAATTATTAAGTTAAACCTAGTGTGGTTAAGTTCTAACTTGGTTTAATTAGGTCTTAATGGTGTTTTAGACCTAATTAGGGTTTATTAAGTTAAACCTAATGTGATAAAGGTCTAACTTGGTTTAATTTCATCTAAAAGGTATCTTAGACCTAATTAGGGTTTAAACCTAATGTAATTAAGATCTATCTTGATTTAATTAAGTCTAAAAGGTGTCTTAGACCTAATTAGGATTTAGTAAGTTAAACCTAATGTAATTAAGGCTTAACTTGTTTTGATTTGTCATAAGCCTAATGTAATTAAGGCTAAAAGAGAATTAACTAGGTTTAATGTGGGAGTAAACCTAGTTAGGATTTAGTTTTGGATTTATTTGATGTTAAGCTTAAAATTGACTTAGTCCATTATGGAATGGACAAAAAATTAGAATTTTTAAAGGTTTTAAGATTTTAAATATTAATTTAAAATTAATATTTTTAACCTTAATGGTGAAAATGCCATTTTGGATTCTCAAGAGGTTAAGATTTGTTATTTTAGGGTTTATACTTACCTCCCTAGACTTCTTTACCCATTTTGAAGTTAATTTTCCTATTTTCCTAATTTTTATAATTATTTTGAAAATTATTACTTAAGTTTTATAGGAAAATAGTTATCTTTATCCAGAGACTGTCCTATATCTTGGAAAAATCACAAAATATTCCAAAACATGAGATCTTTCTATTAAAATTTCATAATTTTTAGACTTATAATTATTTTTAAACAATTAAATTACTCCATTGAGTAATTAATTAATTAAAAATAAAATATAAGTCATCAAATCATGATTTTGGGCCCATAATTTTCTCCTCTTCATCTTGAGATCAGAGGTATTTTAATTATATTTTTGAGATTTTGTATGCAAAGATATGGATTTTTGATTAGTTTAAGGTTAAAATGAATTAATTTAAACCTTTTACCAAAAAAAATCACAACCGTCCATTTTTAAAACATATAAATGGGCGTCATCGCTCGTCTCCCTCCGTTTGGTCATGCCTGCGAGCCGTCCATGATCTAGGTTTAAGATCTCGCTCGATCATAATGAAATCTCATGGGGATTGTTTCATGAGCTTCATCTCGGCTTGATAAGAATATCCATAAGGATTTGTAGGTGTTTTGAGATGGTTTCTTCAACAATGTCTAAAAATGAGCTCGGTTTGGGCTCAAAGAACCATACCATAGCCTCGATGGATGCAAGCTCAAATTGAATAGTTTGAAAGCTTTGCCTCGACCACAGAAGGCTTAGCCCCAACTCAATTTGAAGTTAAGTTGAGCCTAGGTGTTCGTTTGATCTTAAGGTGTCTCAGCCTGAAGGGAGGATGTCGAACAATGGGTTAGAGCGTATGGGGATGGCTAATTTTGATTGCGCTTGTCTTCATAGGGTTATAGGAAGCTTTTGGAGTGATCAAATTAGAGTTTTGAAGAAGTTCATTTCAATCCCAAAATTTGTCCTGGTTTTGGGTAGGGAAATTAGGGCAAACCATTGCGCTTTTTGGGTTAATTGTTTATAGCATCAATTGCTTAGGTCCTAGTGAGAAACTTTGGTGTTCAAAGTTAAAGGAATTTGGCAGTGTATAAGTGTCTCCTATTTTGGTCTCCTCTCTTTTGGCCTTCTCGGGTTTGGTCTTATTTATAGCCATGGAGGCCATGACTAACCTTGAGCTCATTTGGATTCTCTTGGGGAAGGTATTACCTGTCCAATGATGACTTTTGAATGAGGTTTGAGCTTAGGGATTGACCCGACCACAATTACACAAGTAAAATAGCTTATAAAATTATGGAGAAACTTGACCCCGAATCCGATTAAGCGGCTAATGTACGATAATTAAAAATTAACGTTTAGATAAATATAAATATAAATCGTACACTAGGGGTATGATGCACAAAAAATATATACAGTTTTTGCTACATAATTTTACCCATTTTTGGTGATATTGAACTTTTAAAAAAGGTATTTTTCATGATTAGTTGCAGGTATGATGATTTTAGGTGATTGAAGTGAAAAGAAGCAAAAAAGAACAAATTCGGAGCATAAAGGAGCAAAAAGGAGCAATAAGGTGGAAAAAAGGTTCTGGCTCTGCCGGCCCCCCAAATTCAGAGACTTCAGAAATAATGGCATGATAGAGCACCGCCGGTGCCCTATTTGGCGTCACCGGCAAATAATGGCATGATAGAGCGCCGCCGGCGCCCTATATGGCGTCACTGGCGACCGAAGTCAGTGGAATTCAATTTTAAGGAGTTTTGGTTACTTTTTGAAGGGATGCCTATGGAAACTCTTGGGATTTTATCCCTATTTTATAAGTAACTATTTTTGGAAAAAATGGTATGCTTCTTCAGTGGTTCTAGTGTAGTTTTGGTGAGTGTTAAGTGTTAGGGTTTAGGAGAAGTGTGTGTAGAGTGAGGATTTAAGAGGAATTCTTCTCTAAGGAGTGAAGGAGAAGGAGTAAAGTGAGAGATTGCTTATTCCTTTCCATTCTAAAGAGAGAATCAAGCTTTGTAAAAAAGAGAGAAGAGGATTCAAAGAAACATTAAGGGAATTGCATTGGGGAAGACAAAGAGATAAGTTGTATTTTCTTTTGTGATTTGTTTGACTTTTCTTTTATCTATAAAATCCATGTTTTATTGTATCTTCTTCATGAATTCTGAGTAGTCTCCCTTATTTTTCTTCTTGCATAGAGATGTGATGATGGATTGATGTGGATTTGAAGTGCTTTTAATGTAATGAAGAAATTGTGATGATTTTTCATTTTGAACTTAATTTACTTTTCGATTTGGCCAATTAAAATGTTAAAATATGTTGTTGAACATTAAGTATGAAAGGATTTAATGTCCTACAACAATAATGAAAGATCCATTCAATTTCTAAGGATGAACTGTGTAGTTCATGGGAATTAAGTGCAAATAAATAGGGAAATATGTTTTGATGGACTTCAATGTGGAGATTTCAGGGTGACAGGCTGAAATCCCCATATTGGTTCTCAGATTATTAACTAATATCAAATGTTAGCCTTCAGGTGAAGGGTGAGTTGGTGCTCCGAAGTGAGAGCCGGTATCCTCCCAGCCAAGCCTTAGATTTAGTGACTAAACTTAGGATATGTCAATGTTCTTTTCTCGCGTAGAAGAGGGGGTACTATTTTAAGGGTAAAGAAACATCTATGCTCCTATTTGGTACAATAACATAGATAATTTTTCCATATCAATCTACACATCATATTCTCATTGCAAGAGGAAATATACTTTTCTCATATATCGAAAACCTTTCAAATACTTAGTTTAGTGTTGTTGACCTCATTTTTGATGAGGTCTTCTCTTCTTCTCTTTAGTACTTAGGATCTAGCCTTAGGCTTTTCCTTTGACTGTCTTAGAGGACTAGAATTGGGACCCACCTTTTAGAAATTCAAACCACTTCTTAACTCCCTGCAAACTCTACAAACTTGATTGTAGACCCCTAATCACCTAGAGGGTTGAAATCAAATGTGGAAGTTTAAAGGATGAGTTCCTATAGGACTCTTTGGCCTTAGGACTGCCCTGGGTGGCCTGGTCTGGTGGAGGGGCTGACTCTCACACACACTACACTTCCACACACCTCCTAAAACTACACCCATACCTAACTTGACCTCCTGACTCATGTAGGTGATTCACATGGATGGTCCTTAACCCCTAAGCCCTTGGCTAAGAGGGTTAGGAACAACATAGTGAATGCCTCAAATGGGTCCCTTCAAGGCTCATATGGGCTTGATATGGCTTCATGGCTCAACCAAAATGACTTCTTTCCACTTACATCTACCCAATCTTCAATTTCCCAAATTTTCAATTTTTGACCCCAGGACCCTACACCCCTTAGCTACCCAAAACCCCCGAAATTACCCAAATTTCTCAAAATTTCCAAATTATCCAAAATTCTCCAAAATCATTCCCAAACATTTCCACATCACTTAAATTGATCATCCATACCCAAAAATACCAAAAATTCCAAGAAAACCTCCCAATACCCTCCAAATACCCAAAATACCCCTCTTGACCCAAAAATCCAAAAATTCAGAAAATTCCCAGAAAATTCCAGAAAATCCCAAATATTCCCAATTTCATTTTGTCAAACTACACTATGGGCCAATTTTGTCAATTTACCCTACTTTTGTCAAAACCCCCAATTTGACCCATTTTAACCCAAAGTGAACCCAATGTTAAACCAAACCTACCCAATTGACCCCAATTATGGTCCAATTCAATTCTAAACTTCAATTCAACATCCCCAATACCAATCTAGACCAAATCTAAGACCAATTTGATTGACATTTGGATCCAATCTCACTTTTGGCCTTAAAGCCCAATTTGGACCCATGACCCAAACCTAACCCAAACTCACCCAATTCAACTCCAATTAACCCCAAATCTTTTCTAAATCTTCCTTAACATTCCCACAAACAAAACACTAACATGATTTGCCCAAAATTTAGACCCAAATCCCACTCAAATTCAACCCAAAGCGAAAAGGCCCATTTTTGACCTAAACCCAAACCTAACCCAAATGAGCCCAAACCCCAAAATCAAAGCCCAACCAAAGTCCAAACCTCTTTGAAACACTCCCATAAACATTTCTCAACTTTTATTTTACATCAATTTCAATCCTAGCCCAACATTGGCCCAACTTGGCCCACTTTGACCCATATAGGCCCACTTACCAAATAAACCCAAATTCAAACCAATTCAACTCCAAATCACACCAAATTGACTCCAAGCCCTTCATAGAACATCCCTAAACCAATTATGACATTTATTTGACAAAGTCCTTCATAAAAGCTTCACCCAAATGCCCATCCTAAAATCAAAGAGCCCATTCCCCTTAAACTTTCCTAAAAGCCCACTTCACCACATTCAAAAGCCCAAATCCATCCAAAGCCCACATGGCACTTTCCCTCATCATCCATTTAATCAAAATCACCCCTAAGTTTCAAAATCATCAATTAAACCATTCCAAATCAAGATTCATGCAAATTTTCACCAAAATATCCAAAATTCTTAAAACCCATTTTTATGAAATTGACCCAACCTTTTCCCAAGCCAAATGGAGACATGAAGCCATGCACAAGCTATATGCAAGCCATGGCAGCCACTTTACACATCACCATGTCATTTTTGGCAAAAGGAGGGAGTCCTTTAATGATTCCCTTAAGGGTGATTTAGCCACTTCCATGACTCCACTAAACCATGCTTAAGCTTAATTGTACTTGGATGGTGACCCTTCCCCACTAATTAAGCCGACCTAAACCACTTTATCTTCAGCCCAAGCTAGCCATGGGAAGGTGCACCCAACCCATTTGCATGGGTTGACCAAAATGAGCCAAAATGACCCCTTCCCTTTCTACTTTGATTCAACCACTTTACACATGTCAAACCTCGATTGAATGCACCAAACCCCAGCCACGACCCACCCGAACGGGATGGTGACCAATGCCCGGCCGGCCGGCCACCGAGCCGCCGGAAAACACCATGGCCGAGAGCTCACATGTGAGCCCAACTTGAAATTCTCACCTGCTGAGCTGCCCCATCCCAGTGGCCATTGGAGTTGTTCTTCTCTTGCCAAGAGCAGGTCGATCCCAAGCCCTAACTCTCCACGGGAGGCCCTCCACCCTCTCCTATTTAAACACCACCCCCGTCGGTTATGAGAGAGTGCTGAAAACAAACCTTAAGGAAACTGCGCCAAAATTGTTCCGGACTCCTCCCCATACACGAGCACTTGATCCCAGGTGAGATTCCCCTGCCATTTCTTCTCTCGTGAACTCAATTTCAGAGTTGAAATTCCACCCAAAACCAGGACACTTCTCCACAGTGAGCCAACCCCCAAATTGATTGGTTCTACACCTTCACCAGACCAAGGTAAGGTGTCCACCAGCAAAAGCCCCATCTCCAGGCCACCCAGTTGCTCCAGCCTCCAAGCTTTGTGATCGGGCTTGATCGAAATCACATCTAGACAATTCACCGGACCGGGAGACTTCATCGCGGAGCTCGCCGGGATCCAATCGAAGGTGCAACAACTCTCGGATTGAAGCCACACTTCTCCGAGCAAAGGTATGAACTAATTCTTCATCCCGAGCTTCGGAGATTCTCCATTTCGAATGCTTTAATTTCAATGCATGATAACCATATAGATGTGTTCGTCTCTTCAAGACGAATCCATAGAAGCATAAGAACATGAAAATCCATTGAGTATCGAGTGAGATCTTAGGGATTTAGTGTGGACCGCTCTCGGGTGAGGACGCTCGGGGACGATGAACGGATGCCGTCCATTCAATACACGCGCGGACGGACGGCTCAGATGGCATCGGATCAGGAGATGGTACAAGAATCGCGGGGCCCGGACTGCTGACTCAGGTGGCGGCGTCAAATGGGAGCGCGACACGCGGCGTTTCGGAGATGCCGAGGATGAGTTGGCGCCGCATGGATAAATAGAAAATTAGGGTATTTTTTGATTTATTTAATTCCCTAAACTTCAAAAATTCATAACTTTGTGTAGGAAAATCAAAAAAATAAAATAAAAATACCCTTTTGCTCAGTGAACAGAGGAGAATAATGTGGAAAAGAAATCATTTAATTTCATCAAGTATTTTATTTTTTATAATTTATTTACTCTCTTCATACTTTTAATTCTCCATGCATGTATACAATTCACCATGGCATGAGACCATAGGGCTTTTGAAGCCTCTGAATTTGGGAACATTCCCTGAATTTTCCAAAGTCAGAGGCCATCCCTATGAAGAGTTATTGATTTTTCAAATTCATGTTGCTATTTTGAGTATTTTAATTCCAATAAATAGCATGTTGTGAAATAAATTCTAGGAAAATTTGAGGATGTTTCTTATGACCAGAGAACCCTAGGAAAAATAGGTTTTGAGTTAGTTCATTTAAAACAACCCTAATTGGCTTAAACACCCAAAATAGGTCTCTAATTAATTAGAGTTAACCATGCATCAAATTGACTTGAAATCAATTCTCCACTGACCTTTAGGATCAGAGGAACCCACCATAAAAATTTGAGGTCAATTGGACTTGATTAGCCCCACTAATTGGGTTGATTAAGCCACTTAGTCATTTTAAACTTTAAAAATTCATAACTTTCAAAATACTTTTCAAAAATTTACCAAATTGGTTTTGGAGCCTCTCTGATATCAGGGGAATTTAAGAAAATTAAAATTTTAATTTTCTAAAAAAGTTGATTTTTAATAATATTTTAATATTTTTAATAATTAAAAAATAATAAAAATCACAAAAATAATAAAATTCACCAAAATGTCACATTTTGAATTTTAATCACTTAGGAACAAACCCCACATTTTTCTTAGGTCTATTTAGTGAAATATTCAATTTTAAAGCCCTAGGGTAATTTTAAAATTAAAAAATGTATTTTCTAGCATTTTCACTAAAATAATTATAATAAATCATAGAAAAATCAGAAAATTGCAAAATTTGATTCTCTGATTTCCTTGATATCAGAGAGATTTTTGAAAAATATAAAATTCATTTTTCAACATTTATTTTATTTTTAAATTAATTAACACTCCAAAATTTAAAATAATATAATTCAAAAAATCACCAAAATTAGTCCAAGTGGTCCTCTGGTCATTAGGAATGTCCCCGAATTTTCTTAAGGACGGAAACTGTCCCTTGGTCATGTTATTAAAATTTCCTTGGAAATCTCTATTTTCCAGCAAAAATAATTATATAAATAAATTAAATACAAAAAAATCATATTTTCTCCTCTCATGTCTTTATTGACATATGAGTGAAGTCACATAAAAATTTCAAGTTCATTTGAGTTCAATTTAGTGAGTTATGAAATTATTAAGCTTAAAGGGTAAAATGGTAATTAAATTTTAATCCTTAATTAAAACTTTAGGTTTAATAAAAAATTAACAAGTAAAATATTTGATCCTCTTTTGATTTGGATGATTGAAATTTAAATAATTAAAGGGTAGGAACCCATTAAGCAATTTAAAATGATTAAACTTTAATTAAATAATTGATTAAATTTGGAAGAATAATAAAATTGGAATTATTAAAATAGGGATATTATTAGGAAGAGATTTATTCTTTAATTTAAAAATCCCTAAATTAATTATCTCATTAATATTCAATTTTTAATTAAAATGATAACTCAAATTTAAAATATATTAAAAGACTTAATCATTAAGCTAAAGTTAAATTATTAAACTCTTTTAAAGTGTTAATTAAAATTAAAAAATAAAATTAAATTAAAAATTAAATTAAATTAAGTAAATTAAATTAAATTAAATTAAATTAAATTAAATTAAAATTAAAAGTTGAATTAAATTAAAAATTAAATTAAAGATTAAATTAAATTAAATTAAATAAACAAATTAAATTAAATTAAATGAATAAATTAAATTAAATTAAATTAAATAAATTAAATTAAATGAAATAAATTAAATCAAATTAAATTAAACTAAATTAAATCAAATCAAATGAATTAAAATTAAATTAAATTAAATTAAATTAAATTAAATCAAATTAAATTAAAATTAAATCAAATCAAATTAAATTAATTTAACATCAAATCAAACTAAATTGAATTAAGTTAAATTAAAATTAAAACTCAATTAAATTAAATTAAATTAAATTAAATTGAATTAAATAACAACACTTAAAACGAAAGAAATTAAATATAAAGCAACTTGAACACTATTCCAAATTTAAACCCTTTAACTTAAATCAAATCATTTGAATACCAATTTACCCTCGAAAGCTTTGGTTATTATAACTCCTAAACGTAACATTAAATGAAATGTTACTTCACTTATAGGATATTCAAATGTCCTAGTTCACTGAATTCTCGGACGATTAATTCATTTATATAATTAAATTCATTTGGACTTAAAACAATCCTAGAAATATTGAAAAGATGTTTAAGATTCTTCTTAAGCACTTCCTCAATATGATAGGACATTTATAAGAACAATTGAACTTAATTATTCTTTGATGAAGAAAATCGTCCTCAAACCAAAACACAAAGACCTAGACGTCATAGGAAATGACTAAGCTATAGGATTAGGAACTTGGTAGAAAACCATAACCCTTACCTTAGCTTTACCTAGGAACTTGCTTAAATATTCTAATTGTGTTTTAAGTGCAGCTTGGGATGACGGGAAGACCCTCCAGGTACGTTTTATTTTATTGCAATTTACTTTCTTGCAGTTTACATTATTGCAATTTATTTAACTGCATTGCACTTACTTTTCTTGCATGATAAACAACTGTTGCATGAAAACTCACACCTTTAGGATAGCCCCTAAAACTGAAACCAAAACTAAGTTAAAAGTCATTGCAAGATAAAATTCACCGCCACAACATTTCAAAATATAAAACAACTCAAAATTTAATCACAAACAGAACACAAAACTATAATTACAATTAAATTAAAATGTCCTGTTGGATGATCGGGAATACCTCGGATGATGTAACCTACGTGTTGCTAACGGGATTTCCCACGGTCTAAATGAAAGTGTGGAACTCATTCGATTGAGTTTAGCAAATTCATCTGGACTAAGTGAATCCGATAAAAATAATGATGCCGGAAGGTCGAACCGTGGGATCTTAACCGGTGTCGTTATAATCAACTTTAAGATTTGTTTTAATTAAAACACAAAAAAACACTTGGAAATTAAGATTTTCTCTAAACCAAAACACTTTTCTCATCCCCTGATTTATGACTTCTAAAACTAAACCTCTGCAACAACAAGGAGCTCGGAGCATGGTGGGCGAGCACGGCCATCATCATCGACAAAACCCGAGTCTACTTCAACAGAAACTTTCCTAGATCTAAATAACCAAGCCATAGGATTTCGAGGTAGTTTGCCTAGTGCAACATAAATCCTCAACCTCTTCGTTAGGCACTTGCATTGTAAATTAAGCCCTAACCGGTCTTAGGATTCCGAGGTAGTCGTCCGGTACGACAATAAACCCTCACATCTTCGAGGCTATTTGTATGATTCTATCATATAAATATAAGTCCTAATTAACTAAAATTGGCAAAATCAAAACATTTAAATAAATATTAGGACTTTCCTAAATCCAAGCCAAACAATAGGATAGTCGGGAAATTACCGAAGTTTGCTTCGAATCTGTGATTTCTCCTACTTTTCTTCCTTTGGATTCCCAAAACAAAATGTTCCAAACTTGATCCATTCCCTATTGAAATTCCAAAGTTCAATCCCTTGAAAACTTAAACTTTGAAATCCTTGAGAGCAGAATTATTGATTATTATCGAGAGTTTTCTTAGGTGATTCCCGTCACTTAAGATGTAATTAACTATAGGGGCTTGCCCTTATAGGGAATTTTAAAGAACCCAAGTAATATAAACCCCGTTTAATGTTTTCATATTAAGCGGGGAATTTTGTCGGCTTATAAAATTGGTTCGCAAACCAAACGGATGTCACAAATCTTCTAGTTTATTTAATCGAGCCCCACCGTCAAGCGGTGTGTCTATCTTTAGGGATAGATACACGGTTTGTGGTGCGGTGCTCGTTTATATAAGCTATTTGGGATGTGAGATCGGTTTAATCTCATATCTTAAAATCTTCAAATTTAAAATTATTTTCAAAATCAAATACTACTTTCCAAAATTATTTATTTAAACTAAATTAAGAATTCGCCGACAATTTCTGTAGGCGACCCCTCTTCAAAACGCAACACACTGACCTAAAAAAATATGCCGACAAGTGTGTCTATTAGTTAATTCTGTTTTTAAAGTTGTTAGAAGTAATTATAGTTTAGTTAATTGTTACTGTTTTCTGCATAGTGTTAGTAGGAGTATGTGTTAAACGTTAAGTGTTATTTAAATATTGGATTTTAGTGTTATATTATTTATATTGTGAACGCTTTCTTATACTTCGAACTTCCCTGTGGGATCGATAACTAGGACTCCATTAGAGCCCTGTATTACTTGATACGATAGTATACTTGTGTTAAATGCTTGGACTTAACAAAATCATCATAAATATATAAATTTGAGTTTATAAATTTCTGCAAAATATAAGTCCCGTGCATCAAGTTTTTGGCGCCGTTGCCGGTGAAGGTAACAAAGTAATAAGTAAGAAAGTATAAATGGTATTTATTAATAATATAGTAACAGAAAACCTTTATTTTGTATTATGTAATTGTGTGTTTGTTTAACTTTATAAAGTATTTGTGTGCTTGTATATTCGTCGTAGTGGATCTATAGGTTTAGTGCCTTACGATTCAGAGTTGGAGTGTACTGTCAGAAAAATTAGAAAACAACAAAAATCCGAGAAATGATATTGGAAATTTGCCAAGATCTTTAAGAGATTATGCTAACACAAAAACAGATGAAATTCACATAACCATTCAAAATCCCAATGTTGCTACTAATTCACTTGAACTTAAACTTGCTATTATCCAAATGGTACAATATAATCAATTTTGAGGGACACCTAATGAAGATCCAAATTTACATCTCGCTAGTTTTGTAGAATTGTGTGCTACTTTTAAATACAATGGAATGTCAAGTGACGCTGTCAGACATAGACTTTTTCCTTTTTCATGAAGGGATAAAGCTAAGACGTGGTTAAACTCGTTAGCACCTGGATCGAATAGAACTTTGGGAGAATTATCTCAAAAGTTTCTTTCAAAATATTTCTCTCCATCAAAGATTTCTAAACTAAGAAATGATATTACATCTTTTTGTCAGTTTGAAGGAGAGTCAATATATGAAGCTTGGGAGAGATTTAAAGATCTTCTTAGGAAGTACCCACATCATGCTTTACAAGATTGGTTAATAATTCAAACATTTTATAATGGATTAGTGGGATCATTGAGATTTATTATAGATGCTGCTGCTGGTGGATCATTAATGTCAAATACTTTTGATGAAGCATACACATTAATTGAAGAAATGACTACTAATAATTTTCAATGTCCCTCTGAATGGGTAAATCCTAAGAGAATAGCTAGTGTTCATGATTCCGATATGATGACTATGGTAGTTTCTCAAATTGTAGCCCTTTCTAAGAAAATAGATCAATATGGAATGAATTATTCTCAACCACCTCAAGTGTCGGAGGAAAATTCATTTGGAAAAATAACAAAATCTCAAACACCTTATGAGACTTTAAATACTATTAATAGAACTAACAATCCTTATTTGAATTATTATAATCCTGGTTGGAAGAATCACCCAAACTTCAATTGGAATAATAACAATGCTAATGTTAAGCTGCACTGGGCTAAAAGTTCTATAAATCCAATTGGAAATTCGAACAATCAAGGAAATACAAATTTTAGACAATCTTATCCTCCAAGATTTAATAGTAACCCACAATTTAAGGATAAGAAGTTGTCTACTGAATAAATGATTCTGAATATGGGAAATCAATTACAAGCTCAAGGTGTTGCTATGAAAAATATTAAAAATCAATTGGGGAATATTTTCACTGTACTTAACAATAGACCTTCTAGAACACTTTAAAGTAATGTTGAGATCAATCCAAAAGATTAAAACAAGGAATAACTTAAGGCTATTCAATTAAGGAGTGGAAAAGAATTAGAAACTAGAGTGCAAAAAGAAGTTGGAATAGAAAAGGTGAAGGTGGAAATCAAAAAAGGTTCAAACAAGATTTATCCAGACATGGATTATCCTCTTGAGCCAATGAAGATAACTGTTGAAAAACTACCACCTCCATTTCCTTAAAGATTGAAGAAATAAAACAGGGATAACAAATATGGAAAAATTTTGGAGATCCTTAAGAAATTAACGATAAATATTCCTTTTGTTGAAGCATTAGAACATATGCCTGTCTATGCCAAGTTTATGAAGGATATCCTGAGAATGAAATAAAAGTTTACAAATCATGAAACTGTTGCACTTAGCGGAGAGTGTAGTGCAATTATTCAGAAGAAGCTTCCGGAAAAATTTAAATATCCTGGTAGTTTCACTATTCCGTGTGCTATAGGTGAAAATTTTTTCGGAAAAGCTTTATGTGATCTAGGAGCTAGTATTAATCTTATGCCTTTATCAACTTTCAAAATATTGGGAATAGGAGAAATTTCTCCTACATCTGTGACTCTTCAGTTGGCTGATCATTCCATTACTTACCCTAAAGGAGTGGTGGAAGATGTGTTAGTGAAAGTGGATAAATTTATCTATCCTATAAATTTTATTGTACTTGATATGAAGAAATTCCAATCATTTTGGGAAGATCATTCCTTGCTACTGGAAGAGCGATAATTGATGTTCAAAAAGGAGAATTAACTATGAGAGTTAATGATCAAGAGGTGACCTTTAATATTTTAAAATGAAGTATCCCTCAATGGAAAAAAATAATGAATGCTTTAGGATGGAGGTCTATGATTACTTGAGAAACGATCATTTTGAAAATATATTTGAAAAAGAAGAAGAATATAAAAATATGTTTGAAGAGGAAATTGAAGATGAAGAAAATTAAGATAATAAGAAGAATGAAGATTTGGAGTATGTTCAGGAGAGATTTGAAGTATTAGACACTATTGAAGGTGGAAATAAAAGCTTAATTCCATCTATAATAAAACCTCATGAACTTGAGATGAAAATTCTCCCTAATCATTTAAAGTATATGTTTTTAGGAGAATCATCTACTTTGCCAGTTATTGTATCTTCGGAGTTAAACGATTATCAAGAACAGAAGTTGTTGGAAACTTTAAAAAGATACAAGAAAGCTTTTTGATGAACTTTGGTAGATATTAAAGAAGTTAGTATTTCGATTTGTATGCACAAAATTTTATTATATGAAGAACATAAACCAAGAGTTGATCCATAAAGGAGATTGAATCCTATAATGAAAGAAGTAGTTAAGAAAGAGATTTAAAATGGCTGGATGCTGGAATTATTTATCCTATTTCGGATAGTGTTTGGGTGAGTCCAATACATTGTGTACCGAAAAAGGGAGGAGTGACTATTGAAGTTAAGGAACGTAATGAAATTATACCCACAAGACAAATTAATGGATGACAAATTTGTATTGACTATAGGAAATTAAATGCTGCCACCAGAAAAGATCACTTTCCTCTTCCTTTTCTCAATCAAATGCTAGATAGACTTGCTGGACACATGTATTATTGTTTTCTGGATGGATATACTGGTTACCATCAAATACCTATTGCTCCTGAAGATCAAGAAAAGACAAGATTTACTAGCCCTTATGGAACCTTTGCTTTTCGAAGAATACCTTTTGGACTGTGTAACGCACCTGCAACATTTCAGATATGTATGATGTCTATCTTAACTAGTATGATAGATAATGGAATAGAAGTTTTCATGGATGATTTCTCTGTATTCGGGACTTCATCTGAAATTTTCCTGGAAAACTTAGCAAAATTTTTGGAGCTTTGTGAGAAAACAAATCTAGTTCTGAATTGGGAGAAATGTTAATTTGTGGTTGCAGGAGGAATTGTGCTAGGGCATAAAATTTCTGAACATGGTATGGAGGTCGACCCTGCTAAAATTAGAGTGATTGAGAGATTGCCACCACCCACTTCTGTGAGAGAGGAGAGGAGTTTCTTAGGACACACTAGATTTTACAGGCGATATATTAAAGATTTTTCTAAAATTACTAAACCTTTGTGCCGACAGTTAGAAAATCATAGAAAGTTTGATTTTAATGATGAATGCTTGAGAGCTTTTGAATTATTGAAAGAAAAATTAATCACTGTACATATATATGTTTCACCCCATTGGGAGAAACCATTTGAACTTATGTGTGATGAGAGTGATTATGCGATCAGAGTAGCATTGGGGCAAAGGCACGATAAAGTTTTCAAAGTCATCTACTTTGCTAGTAAAACTCTTAATGAGGCTCAAATTAATTATACCACAACTGAAAGAGAGTTATCATCTATAGTATTTGCTTTTGAAAAATTTAGACCTTATTTAATTGGAGCTAAAAGTATTGTGCATACAGACCGTTCGACTATCAAATATTTAATGAAAAAGAAGGATGTGAAACCTAGACTCATTGGATGGATACTTCTTCTGCAAGAATTTGATTTCATGATAGTTGGTAGGAAGGGAGCTGATAATCAAATAGCTAATCATCTGTCAAGAATAGAATATGATAAATTATCTTAATTTGAAAAGGAAATTACTGAAATTTTCCCTGATGAGCAACTCTATACTATTATGGGAAGCAATTTTCCTTGGTATGCTGATATTGTGAATTATATTGTAAGTGATATTGTACCACCTAATTTAACAAGGCAAAAACAAAAGAAGTTTAAATTTGATGCAAAATTTTATTTTTGCGATAAGCCCTATCTATATAAACAGTGTAAGGATCTGATTATTAGGAAATGTGTGCCACAAGAAGAAAAAAATTTGATTATTCAACGATGTCATGATTCTGAATTTGGAGGTCATTTTGGTGTTGATAAAACTGCTTTTAAGATTCTACAACCTGGATTTTAATTGCCTACTCTTTTTATAGATGTCTACAGATATATTAAATCATGTGATCGATGTTAGAGAGTAGGTAATATCTCTAGAAGAAATGAAATGGCTCAAAATTATAATTTGGAAGTTGAAATTTTTGATGTATGGGGATTAAATTTTTTGGGACCATTTACTCCATTTGGAAATTTATATATATATTGCTTGTCGTTGATTATGTCTTGAAATGGATTGAAGCTAATGCTTTACCTAGATGTGATGCTCGGAGTGTTTCAAAATTTTTAAAGAAAAATATATTTACAAGATATGGAATGCCGAGAGTGATCATGACTGACGGTGGATCCCATTTCAGGAAAAATCAAATTAAGAGATTAATTGAGAAATATAATATTATTCATAGAATCTCTACTGCTTATCATCCTCAGACTAGTGGTTTAGCAGAAGTGTCTAACCGTGAAATTAAAAGAATTTTAGAGAAAATCGTGGATAATCATAAATTAGATTGTTCTCCTCGATTAGATACTACTTTATGGGCTTATAAGACTGCTTTTAAAACCCCTATTAGAATGTCTCCTTATAAACTAGTGTTTGGTAAGACTTGCCATTTACTAGTGAAATTGGAGCATAAAGCATATTGGGCGATAAAAGAGTAAAATTTTAATTTGAAAAATGCTGGAGAGAAAAGATTTCTGTAATTGAACGAATTGGAAGAGATTAGAAATGCATCTTATCACAATGATATGATCTATAAAGAGAAAAAGAAATTATGGCATGATCGGAAGATATTGAAAAAGAACTTGGAATTTGGACAAAAAGTTTTATTATACAACACAAGATTGAAGTTATTTCTTGGAAAGCTCAATTCTAGATGGTTAGGACCTTTTACAGTTGTAAAAGTTCATACTTTTGGAGCTGTTGATATTAAAGATTGTGATACTGGAAAGATTTTCAAGGCTAATGGGCATCGATTAAAGCCTTACTTTGATGGGTTTTAACTTGACTTCAAAGAGGTTTTTAAAGTTGAGTCATCTCAATTAACTGAATAGTTTGTCAGGCTGACGATGTTAAACCAAACGCTTTATGAGAGGCAACCCATATGTATCTTTGTGGTATGTTTGCTTGTTCGATGTAGTTGTGCTTATTAGATAGTTGTTTTTGAACCCTAATTACTCCTAAATACTTTAAAAATTGATAAATGATGGATCAAATCGACATTTTGGAAAATTTTGGGCCAAACGAATTTCGGTGAGAAATTTTTACCACGGGCGCCACCAGCACCCTATCACATATGTAACACTGAACTTACCTGTTTGAGCGCCACCGGTACCCTATCGAGCGCCGCCGGCGCCCAAAACCTGTTGACGGTTTTTAAGTTTTAAAATGCGAGTTTTGGCGGTTTTTGGCGGGATCTTCGTCCTTATAACTCCCTAAACTCCATTTTTGACTTCTTAACTCCAGAAAAACGAAAACCACCAATCCCAATTCGTATCCTATGGATTCCTACCCCATTGAAACCCCTCGATTTCGTGTTTTTAACCGAAGGAAGTTCATAAGTTTCAAGGCTCAGCGTTTGTTCAAGAAAGTGATGATGGAAAGAAGAATTATCAAGGAAAGAGGCTTCATAAATCAAGTTATGGATAATCCTACTATTAGAATTGAAGAAATTATTAAGGAGAAACATTGGGAAGTGCTTTGCTACACTACCGATGCCGTTGTTGTTCCTGTTATGAAAGAGTTTTATGCAAATCTTCACGGGATCAACCAATGGTTCGTATTTGTGCGTGGTAGATTTGTGCAATTCACTCCTGCACGAATTAATGATCTCTTTATTATCGAGAATGTACCTATTTGCCATTATTCTAATTTCAATGCCACATGAGATAATATGAATGATGTGTATCGATATTTGAAGGATGAGAATGAGGAGTGAGAAATTAGAGAGAATAGATACATCAGTTTCCCATCTGCATCTCTCAATCAATTATCGAAGCAGTGGCACTACTTTATTTCAACAAAGTTATTTCCAACAATGAAGTTTAGCAAGGTAACCAAGGAAAGTGCCATTTTGAATTTTTGCATTCAAACTGGGAGGCTGGTTGACGTTGGTAATATGATTGTGAAATCAGTTATGGGATTAATTATGCATGGATCTAAATATGGGCTTGGACACCTGTCCATAATATTCATGTTATGTAGTCAGTTACAGGTTCTTTATGAAAGTTGGGAAAAGGTTCTTCTTCCATGGAGGCCTATTGATCCAACTAATCACTATGACTACCAGACAGTTGGAGATGAAGATTACATGAACTTGCTTGCTGATCAACAAACACAGATTTCACAACCGATTCAACCTTATTTTCCTGAAGGTTCCAGAATGATATTGAAAAAGATCAAATAGTTGGAGAAAGAGGTACAGAACGTTATGAATTTAATCAATAACATTTCTGATTTATTTGATCATACAGATTGGAGAATGAAAGAGCAATCGATCACACTAGTCGAATTGAGATGGGTTTGAGCAATCTGATGAAGAAGAACGCAGTAATTGTTGAGGAATCATCTGATGAATTTCCAATTCGTCCATTCTATAATTTATTTGTGCATCAGCAATTGATTGGAGACATTAGAGGAGAGGATAGTTCTGAAACTGATTTAGAGTAATTGATGGATTCTACTTATGTTTGTTGTGTGTTTAGTTTACTTTGCTTAGTTATGTTTGGTTTGTGTAGTATTTGCTTTGAAATTTGAACTTGGATTTGGATGTGCTTACTTTCATTGTGTGCTTAGATCTTAGTGTTTGTCTATTGTAGAGTACTTGATGCACTAAATATCTAAGAGTAGTTAGTATGAATGAACATATTTGGTGTCTATGATGTAACTTGAATTATATATATATAATATTTTTGTGTATTGTTTGTGTGAAGAATTGTGTTAATTATTGCTTATGGGATGATGTAGATGCTATTGAAGTGTTAAACATCATTGTGGATGTCGAAACGATCGAAATTACGAAAAACTTTTCGGACCCTGAAAAAATTTTGGACTGGAGCCGCCGGCGCCCGAACCCAATAGAAGGCCAAAAACCCTCATTTTCATGATTTTTACCCTGGGACCCGCAAATTTTTCCATTGCCTTCGCCTTCCTTCTCCATTTTGGCAATTTTGAAGATCTAGGGCTTGCTAGATCTCAGATTCTTGGTGATTTCAAAGCTTTTCAAGGTCGGATCTACACTTCTCTTGGTAAGAGCTTCACTGTATGTTAAAAATTTTTTATTTTCACCATGGAAATCTCCACATTTCTTAGGTTAGAATTTTTGGAGTTCTAAAGAGATTTTGAGATTTCCATGATGAAATTTGCTCTTGATTGTTTAGAATAGTGTTTGGAGTTTGTTACATTGTGAATTTGGGATTTATTGGAATTTTCTTGAAAATTTTAGAAATTCACATGGCTCCAAGGTTGAGTAAAGGAAAGAGGAAATTGGATTTTGATGAGTGGAAATTCGTTAATATTAAAGCCTAATTTCTCTTTAACTCTTACCTTTTTAATAGTCCCGGTGGATCTATAGAATAGTTAATTGCAGAGCGGAACTAGGAGCAATTTTGTTATTTCACTGTGAATGCTGTTATGGGAGTTGTTAGAGAGTTCTATTCGAATGTACCCTGAATTGAGACAGAGTATGTGCTTGTTAGAGGAAAACTTATTGAGTTTACTTATCAGTATATCAATGCTTTGTATCAGACTCGGGAACCATTTGTTTGTGAATATGAAAACTTTGACACTCGAAGGGAGAATATAAGAGAAGTGATTGTTTTTCTGACTAACGGGCGAGGAGAATGGAAAGTAAGTCAAAAATAGTTAATTAATTTCCCCACTTCCACATTGAATGTTGCATCAAAAGTTTGGCATTATTTCATTTCTACGAGACTATTACCATCTTATCACCACAGCGAAGTTACAAGAGATAGAGCAATTCTAAACTACTGTATTCAGAGGATGAAAATGATTGATATTGGAACTTTTATTTACAAGAACATTCAGACGATTTCTAGAGGCGAGACCACTGGAGGATTAGGACATCCTGCTTTAGTTCATGCCCTGTGTGTTCAGTCTAGAGTGGAGTTTAATAGTTCTGAAGAAGTGGCTATACCATTGAGACCAATTACAAAGACTATTATCCGTACTTATGAGTCTCATGGGGGAGGTGAGACCACTGGAGGATTAAGACATCCTGCTTTAGTTCATGCCCTGTGTGTTTAGTCTGGAGTGGAGTTTAATAGTTCTGAAGAAGTGGTTATACCATTGAGACCAATTACAAAGACTATTATCCGTACTTATGACTCTCATGTGGGAGCCAGAGCTGAGCATAGGAGTACTGATATTCCTACAACTAGTTATGATGTTCCATCTACATCTGAGTCGCCTACCCTATCTGATATTATGGAGCAACTGAGATTACAGAGTGCTAGTGTGGATAGACTCTCTATTAGGATCAATGTGTTTGAGGTGAGGAGTGATGTGAATGAAGATTATCTGTAGAGGAGAGTTGAATTCGATATTGCCTATTATGATGCTCAGGTCAGATTTATGAGGGGGGAGTCTGATATGATATTTCCTACTTTCCCCAGCTATACACCATATAGACTTGACCCTGCAATGACCCTGCTGCTGATCCTGGTGATGGAGACTGGTAGATTGTTTGTGTCTATTTCTGATGTTCATCTGTTATGTTGTACTGATGTGACGTAGTAGATATTTTCTTTTCATGTGATGTGTAACCCTGTTGTTGTACTGTTGTGATGTAGTATTTATTTATTTTTCATGTTATGTGTAACCTAGTTGATGTACTGTTATGTTGTACTAAAAAATTGAAATTGTTAGCTGGACTGTGTCTTTGTGATAGTTTGTTTCATGTTGTAGTGTTTTGTTGGATTTTTAGATTTTAAAGTTAATTTCTCTTTACCCATGCAAATATTTAAAATCATTATATCACTGCTACTAATTGTTTCATGCCTACTAGTTGTAAATTTTGACTAATACCAGATAACTATTGAAGATTTCAAGATCCCTGCACAGAAAGGTTAGCTTTCTTTTACTCTCAACTGTTTCAAATTTTCTCAAAAATTTAAGTTTGGGGGAGGGTAGAGAAACACTAACTTTTATACGTTCTCAATTATCATATTTTCAAAAATTATTAGCATAACTTCTGGCAGTTGAACCTCACTGTAAGTAAATAAAAGTTTTTATTTCTGTTTAATATTATCGAATGATAGGATGAAAATTTGTAGTAATAAAGGTTAATTTTATAGAAGTAAGATATTTGGTATGAAAGGATTTCATTATAGTCAACTATTTAAAGTAAAGAAAATTGTATTTTTGAAATGTTAAGGGACTTAAAGTATTGTGTGTTAAGAAGAGATTGTGACTTTATGATGAATAATGAAGCTTGTACTTAACTATAAAGTAAGGAGCTATTTCAGGTTTGAACTTTAGAAACAGGAGAGTGAAGTTCAAAATCATTAAAGGCTATCCAGATATAGTAATCCTCATTAAAAAGAAGAAAGAAAAAGAAAAGAAAAGAATGATTGAAAAAAAATCCCTAAAAGAAAAGAGAAAAGGAAAAGAAAAGAGAAAAAAGAAAGAAAAAATATTTATGAGGAGAAGCTTGAGGAGATGCCTAATCAAAAATTGGCTTCACTTGAGTCACCCTAAAGGGAGAACTTGATTTCATTTATGAATTTATGTTTAAAGTATTGGCCTACATTCTAATGAAGTTTGCATGAACTCCTTTTTTACATAGTTTTTAGAGGCACTCTTAATGTAACAAATTATGGTTCATCTTGAAATAAATAGAAGACTAGAACCCTTAGACTTGATTACTGAATATTCTTATACATCTAGAGTTGACCTCAGTTACTAAATTTCTTTCTGAAAATCTAACCATTATATTCTTTTGAATGAAAAATTTTAGTGCCTTACAGTTGAAAAGTACTTTTCCTAGAGTTATATTTTATGTAGTAAAAAGATTACTTCAGGATAAGCAACAGTTAAAGTTTGGGGGATTCTGATGCACCAAAAATATATGCAGTTTTTGCTGTAGAATTTTACCCATTTCTGGTGATATTGCACTTCAAAGAAAGCATTTTTTCATGATTTGTTGTAGGTATGATGATTTTAAGTGATTGGAGTGAAAAGAAGCAAAAAGGAACGAATTCAGAGCAAAAAGGAGCAAAAAGCAGCAATATGGTGGAAAATAGGTTCTGGCGCCGCCGACGCCCAAATCCAGAGACTTTAGAATTAATGGCACGATAGAGTGCTGCAGAAGCCTTATCAGGCGCCGTCGGCGCCCGAAGTTGGTTGAATTCAAATTTGAAGAGTTTTGGCGACTTTTTGAAGGGATGCCAATGAAAACTCTTGGGATTTTATCCCTATCTTATAAGTAACTATTTATAGACAAAAATGGTGTGCTTCTTTAGTGGTTCACGTGTAGTTTTAGTGAGTGTTAAGTGTTGGGTTTAGGAGAAGTGTGTGTAGAGTGAGGATTTGAGAGGAATTCTTCTCTAAGGAGTGAAGGAGAAGGAGTAAAGTTAGAGATTGCGTCTTCCTTTCCATTCTAAAGAGAGAATCAAGTTTTGTAAAAAAGAGAGAAGAAGATTCAAAGGAACTTTAAGAGAATTACATTGGGGAAGAGAAAGAGATAAGTTGTATTTTCTTTTATGGTTTGTACGAATTTTCATTTAAATATAAAATCCATGTTTTATTGTATCTTTTTCATGAATTCTGAGTAGTCTCTCTTGTCTTTCTTCTTGCATAGAGATGTGATGATGGATTGATGTTGATTTGATGTGCTTTTAATGTAATGAGGAAATTATGATGGTTTTTCATTTCAAACTTAATTTACTTTTCGATTTGGCAAACTGAAATGTTAAAATATGTTGTTGAACGTTAAGTTTGAAAGGATTTAATGTCCTACAATAATAATGAAAGATCCATTCAATTCTATGGATGAATTGCATAGTTCATGGGAATTAAGTGCAATTAAATGGGGAAATATATTTGGATGGACTTCAATGTGGAGATTTTGAGGGTGACTGGTTGAAATTCCTAAATTGGTTCTAAGATTAGTAACTAATATCAAAGGTTAGCCTTTGGTTGAAGGGTGAAGGGTGAGCGGGAGCTTCGAAGTGAGAGTCGGTATCCTCCCAGCCTAGCCTTTGATTTAGTGACCAAACTTAGGATATGTCAATGTTCTTTTTTTTGCTTAGAAGAGGGGGTACTCTTTTAAGGGTAAAGAATCATCTATGCTTCTATTTGGCACAATGACATAGATAATTGTTTCATATCAATCCACACATCATATTTGAATTGCAAGAGGAAAGATACTTTTCTCACATATCGAAAACCTTTCAAATACTTAGTTTAGTGTGTCTGTTAGTTAATTCTGTTTTTAAAGTTGTTAGCAGAAATTTTAGTTTAGTTAATTGTTACTGTTTTTTTCCATAGTGTTAGTAGGAGTATGTGTTAAACCTTAAGTGCTATTTAAATATCAGATTTTAAAGCTATATTATTTATATTGTGAACACTTTCTTATACTTCAAACTTCCCTGTGGGATCGATAACCAGGACTCCATTAGAGCCCTGTATTACTTGATATGATACGTATACTTGCGTTGAATGCTTGGACTTTACAAAATCATTATAAATATATAAATTTGAGTTCATAAATTCTTGCAAAATATAAGTCTTGTGCATCACGGTACTACACAAGTATACGTATCGTTTCAAGTAATATAGAGCTTTCTTTTTAAAAACCCCAGATATCGATCCCACGGGGAATGCCAAGTAAAAGTAATTAAGAAAGAAAGAAGAAAATCTATTTAAAAACTACTAAAAATAAAAAGTAATAATATGAAAGTAGCAATTGTAAATAAAATCATAATTTAAATGCATTAATATAATAAACAAAGATTCCTTCCCCATATGAAATACTTCAAGATTAGTAAACATCTAAATTATTCTGAGAACTTTAAAAATGAGGTATTGTGATAAATAGGAGCATATATATTCTTTACCCTCTGGTCAAGTGTATAAAAAACATTAGCTAGTTTTATAAGATTTGATCAGGATGTATTGTTAGTAGTAAGGCACGAATTTCTTGGCTCTCACTTCTAGTTTCCCCCCAAGGGTGCTTATGGTCTGGCTTACTAGTGACCCGTCACCTCCTCTCCAAATTGATAGAATTTAGCCTGTCACTCTAAAAACATACTCAATTATACACCCTTCAAAGATTATCTCCCTATCTATTAGCACCTCTCCCTCCAAGGATTTACCATCTACCTTTCTAAGGGAAATGTGATACTTACAAGTTAAGCAGTCAGATCTTAAGAATTCTCCACAGATTTTAACATTACAAGTGATCAAGTTATAGTGTAAATGAAGATCAGATAAAGTATCATCACAAATTTTGGATGAAGAAAAATAAGTTATCAAAACTAAATTAAATCCTTAACTGAATCATTTCATATTCATAGGGAGAAAGAAAAGAAGACTACTCAGAAAGCATAGGATTCACACCACAAACCATATTTATATAATTCAATTCAATGTACAAAACTTAAGAACCAAATTATAAATACTTATCTGGAATGATATCCAAGCAATCATTTAAAGTTTCTTGACTCTGACGGACTTTTACAAGACTCAAACTCGAGCAATCGCACTAAACAGACTCTCTACTCTCACTAAAAAAAGGTAAAAACACTGCATACACTTTAATTTAATGAGATTACACACCTCTTTCACTCTTATAACATCTAAACACTCCAAACGACCACACTTTCCTGTAGAATCGTCCTTTATTTATAGAGCTTCTAAAAAGACCAGGGATTACTTCAGGCATCTCTTTAAAATTCATCCAAATTCATTGAATATTCTAGAAGATATTCTAGAAGGTAACTGTGGCGCCTAGGCGCTAGTCTCCTGCGCGAATGGACGCGTTCCTTCATGTTTTGAGTCACACCTCTTCATTGAATAACTAATTCCCTGTGTCTATATTAATTGTATCTTGTTTATAACATATAGGAATTGCTCTAGTGATTTCTAAATTTCTTCTAAGTCATCAATAACTATCACAAAACTATCCAAAATTCCCTAGATTTTCCTGTTGAGTCTGGCACTGGGCGTCAGTATCAGCCCTTTTTTCTTCTTTTCTTCATAAACTCATTTTCTTGTACCTGCAACCAAAAACATAAGAAATACCTTTCATTAAAGCGTAATATCCTTAAAATATTAGTTAAAAATGATATAAAAATTCAGGTAATTTTAAGGGTGATCAATTCCCCCGTACTTAAATATTGCTTATCCTCAAGTAACTCTTTACTACTAAAAATAATAATCTATGGAGAAAATTTTTCTTTAAGACTTCTATAATTGTTTATTTTATAAATAGAATAGTGAAACTTAAAAAGCTTTTTAAATAACTTAGATTAAAACCAAAATATGCAAAATATTTAATAATTAAGTGTTAAGAACTCTCTTCTGTTATCTATTTCAAAAAAATAATTGCAATTTGTCATATTAAGAACATGTAGACAATTTACAAGAAAAAGATTTTCATGATAACTCTACTAGTAAGGATGCTTATACATAATACTTAATTAAAAAAATGAAATCAGGTCTTTTCCTATAAGATAATTCAAGTGAAGCTAATTTTTAATTAAGCATCTCTTCAAGCTTCTCCTCACTTATTCTTTTTCATTTTTGGATTGCTTTTCAATCCTATATTTTTTTCTTTTCTTTTTCAGGAATTTTTTTCAATTTATTCTCTTTTTTCTTTTTTTTTCTTTTTTTTTCAAGTGAGGATTACTATATCTGGATAACCTGTTAATGATTTTGAACTTCACTATCCTTAACTTATATTTAAAGACTTAACAAAATTTTCATTTAATGAATATGTGTTTAGCAAAAATATTTTTCATAGAGTTTCAATTCTATCTTCTTAAGTAAACATCTAGATTCCTTAATACTTTAAAAAATAAAATATTTTTTTAATTTGGATATTTGAATCAAAATTCTTACACTTTTTTTTATTAAATAATTATAATTTTAAGAATTATCCCTTGTTATATAAAAATACTTTTATAAGTTTATTATAATATTCATGAAAACAACAACATATCTGTTTTAAATTAACATTTCTTCCATAGGTTATGTTATTAATTTTGAAAATAATATTTACTAAGGACAAGTAAAGTTTAAATTTAAGTTCTTTTAAAAAGGTTAAAAGATTTTGTAATATTAAAGTTTTAAACTAAGCAGGAAGAAAAATGTACATTAACTGAGGTATTTAAAACTGTAGAGTAATACAGGTGTAAGCGGCAATATAAAAGAGTATCAAAGTAAATAACATAAAGAAAAATAACACTCTTTTACATTTTAAGCATTTAAAAATAATAGGAGAATAAAAAGGATTAAATTCTAAGCAATCTGACAACATAAATATAACTGAGTTACTACAGAGTACTCAATCAGTACAATAATACATGCAAAAGTAAAAACATACATAACGGGCATATCATCAAAGCAAAACAAAAATAAAGTCTAATCATCCTCAATCTCCTCCTCGTCGTCAGAAGAATCATCAGGAATAGGACTTATGGGACTAATTCATGGGGTGAATTTAGGACAAGTAGGAAATTCAATATTCTTATCACCCTTCAAAAATTTTAAAAGCGCATCATTATATTCCCCATCATAGTCACTCTTCCTTTGTATATACTCGGACACATGATTAATCTTACTATCCATCTCATCTACTCTGCATTGCATCAACAATATATCACTTTAATGCTCTAAGTATCTTTGACAAACAGTATTCCACACATCTGGTGGAGGCTCAGAAGTAGAAGTGGAAGGTCCAGATGCAGAAGTAGAAGGCATAGAAGAAGTATATGTTGTAGAAACTTGGCTTTTTGTTTTTCCATAAGTATCCACTTGAGATTTTCCAATTGGCTTTAGTGGCTTAAGAATCTCTTCAGAATGAGAGTAAGAATTACTGGCATTCTTTCAAATCGAGAAAATGAGAGCTGGGAAGCCTAATCCAGAAATAAGACTTCCTCTAGCTGAAGTGTTGATCACATCATATATAATGTCTCCCACATCTATAGGCTTCATTTCTTAATTGCAATAATTTAGAATAGCTCGTTCTTTTGTCACTTCACTTAGGTAATTTGATCGAAGAATACAAGCATAAATAAAGTAATATCATGCTTTAGAAGTAGCATTAAGCATAGAAGAGGAAAACTTTATCCGTTTATTGTTTTGGTTTTTCCACGATCCTCTTCCATCAGTCAGATAGGCTAAAATGTCGTCAAGTTCTCTTTCAGAAGGAGCAAAAACATAATAGAAGCAATCTGTAGCAAGGGGTAAGCCGTAAAACATGTTGATGACTTCAAGAGTGAACTCAACTCCCATCCCCTAATATAAACTTCATTATCATCTCTTTTAGGAAAATTTGCATAGAATTCCAGAACAATTGAAATAACAGCTACAACATAAAAGCAACAAAATTTCTCCCACTGTCGAGTAGCAATAATATTTTCGATTAATCTGCTGGGATGATAAAAACTTCGTTTCGCAATGAATTTGCGTCCCGACCCAAATACATTGTAGCGCACTTACACTAGCAAACCTCGACTGATCAGATTTGCTCCGCTCCTTTCCTCGCTTTAATTTTAGTGACATTCTGTAATTTTAAAAATAATTTTAAACAATTTAAAAATCCATAACATTGCACAAAATCTAAACTTAAAACACTAAATTAAGCTTAGATCCAGGGATTTTCTACTTAAAAATCAAAATTTTCTTCCAAAATTTCAGCATTATTCATATGTAGAGAAATCCATGGTGAAAACTTAAAATAACTATGTCAAAGTGTAGATCTAACCTTGAGAAGTTGAAATCCGGTGTTTTAAGCTTTGAAGCTTCACGAATCAAGCACAAAATGGAGCCCTAGGACTGGTTTTCGTGAGTTTTGGGGAAGAAGATGAAGCTTATGCATGAAAATGGTGATGGGTTCGGTTTTATGGCCAAAATTTTGGTTCAGGTGAAACGGCGCCTAAGCGCTAGAATCGCCATAAATTTCGAAAAATTCCTAAATTTTTACATTTTGTAATTTATATGTTCTAACATCTGTAAACTTAAAATTACATCATAAACTTCATCAATCATCTCCCAGAAAATATAAAAGTCCAAATTGATTTTAAATTTAAGATACATTCCAAAAACAATTTGATACATTCTAAACTCAAATTTAAACTCATTCCATTTCAAATCTTCAAGATAAGCTTAAAAAAATACAGAAAATACACATAAACAACTTCTTACATCTCACAACAACACATAACAATCACACAAGTCAATTTCACAAAACATCAAGCAAATCACTTAACACTTCATAATTACAATTAATTTCCCCACATAAATTCACCCTAAATTCAAGGATTCACATCAAAACCTTCGTTAGTTCCACAAGGTAATTCACTATGAACAAAGGAGTGGAAGAAAGAGACACAAGGAAATTCTAAGGCCATCTTTTCATCAATCCATTTGTTTTGAGCATACATGGTTTGACCATATTGACCAAGCTTGACCATTTAGGTATTGGGTTGACCAGTTTGGTCAGTAGTGTGGTCATTAGGTCACTAGGTTAACCATTTTGACCTAAGTTGATAATTTGGGTCAAAGGTTGACCAATTTGGTCAATGTGGTGGTCATTGGGTCAAGGGTTGACTATATTGACCTAATTTGACCATTTGGTTCAAAGGTTGATCATTTGGATCAAAGGTTTACCAGTTTTGTCAATGTTTGATCAAATCAAGTTTTTTCATTATTGATTTGATAATTTTAGAATGTCATTAAGATTTGGGTAAAAAAGATTTCATTAGGGTTTTACCCTATAAATTAAGGTTTCGTGACCATTAGTGAGATTTAGGAAGTCAATATTGGTATACTTTCTGACTTAAGCTAATTTTGAATTGATCCTCACAAAAGTGAGGTCAACAATTCTAAATATATGATCACCTTATAATCTTATAATCTCAGAATTATGCATTTATAGATTAAAAATGGGTTCAACACAAATTTTGCATGAAACACAAACTCTTTACATAATATAACAAATACAACTTACAAATACAAATCTCAAGTCTTTAATCCAATATCCTTGGATATGATCTTATCTTTTCTACTCACATTTAAACACTTTAGACAAAACACTAAACACATACTAAAAACACCAACACATGTATAACACAAAACATACATAAACATTAAACATTAACACTTAACACAATTGATTTAACACATAAAACAATTTATTAACACTTAACACAATATAGAACTTAAATCCATTCTCCATTAGGTGGAACATATCCAGAACCACCATTAGTTCCCTCTGAACCATTAGGTATATTGATTTAATAGAACGGACGATGGTTGAAAATTCATACTGAATCTTCTTCTATCCACTTGTTCTTCAAAAACATATCTTTATCTGCTTCTTCAACATGACTAGTATGACTAAATTGCATCTTTAATTGCAATCCAATATGTGATAAATGTGAGTTTGTTTCATTTACCTTTGCTTCGATTGACGCAACATCAGCTTGGATCTTTACAATCTTCTCTGCTATTCCTTGAGTACTAACTACTACAAATCTGTTATATAACTCTTGCGTACTGTCACAAATGAACTTCTTCTTCTTAGCATCCTCCTTCTTCTTAACTTCACTCACTCAAGAAGACATATTCTCACTTAAACTCTTCTGTAAGGCTTTTAAGATAGAAATTTGGAATGGGATGAATTTCCTTTAAATTGGTCCCTATTTGTAGACTTTAGATGGACTAAAATTGTCCTTCCACGTTCACAAACCATCAAATAATGTGTCGTGCAACTTCCCCATGATAATAGCTTCTAGAATCATATTTTTCACATTTTTCGTAACTCCGGCGCCTAAGCGTCAAGTGCTGGCACTTAGCCTCTAGTGCTCATTTTAGCACAGGTCTGCTAAACATTTAAAAACTTATTTTAACTCATCCAATTTATCAATTAAAGTCTCATTGATCTCCACCAACATAATATAATAAAAAAAACTACCATATAATACTCACTTCAAACCAAATGAAACACACAAAACAAACTTAAAACAAAGCACACTGATAACTATGGGTTGCCTCCCACATAATGCTTAGTTTAACGTCGTCAGCCCGACATACCCCAGTACTTATTCTAGGTGACCCAACATTAAATTCCCATCAAGTTTAAGTTGATCTACTAAGAAATAAGGTTTCATTCTATGATCATTTATATTAAATATTTTCTCAGTTTCAGAATCTTTAATATCTACTGCTCCATAGGGATAAACTTTTATTACAGTAAATGGGCCCATCCTTCTGGGCTTTCGGTTTTAAGCAAATAATCTCAATCTGGCATTATATAGCAAAATTTGCTATCGTGGCTTAATATTTTTGTTCGAAATCCTATAATCATGCTACATCTTAATTTTTTCTTTATATATCTTAGCACATTCATATGATTCATTCCTTTTCTCTTCAAGCTCATTTAATTGCAATATTTTTTTCTCACAATCGTCCTTTAAATTATAATTGATCTATTTAATAGTCCAATATACTTTATGCTCAAGTTCAACTGGTAAATGACAAGCATTACCAAAAATTAATCTATATGTGGACATTCATATGGGAGTCCTATATGCAGTCCTATAAGCCCACAAGCAAAATCCAGTTTGATTGACCACTCCTTTCTCTTTGGATTAACAGATTTCTTCAAAATTCTTTTAATTTCACGATTGGATAATTCAACCAAACCACTAGTCTGAGGATGATAAGTTGTAGCAATTTTATGGATGATATGATATTTCCTTACTAATGTCTCCATAATTGTATTTGTGAAATGACTTCCCCCATCAGTTATGATTACACTTGGCAATCCAAATCTACAGAATATGTGCTTTCTTACAAACTTTACAAGACTTCGAGCATCACATCGAGGTAAAACAACAACTTCTATCCATTTAGATACATAGTCTGAATTTCTGAAAGATGGTATAAATGGTCCTATAAAATCTAATCCCAAATGTCAAATATTTCAACTTCCAGCATATAAATGAGGGGTATCTAATTTCTTCTAGAAATATTGCCTGCACGCTGATATCTATCACAATTTTTAATGTAAGCATTAACATCCTTAAAAATTGCATGCTAATAAAATCCAGATTGCAGAATTTTCTATGTAGTTTTATCAACAACAAAATGCCCCCCAAACTCAGATTATGACATTTTTAAATAATTTCATAAGCTTCTTCTAATGACACACATATTCGAATAATTAGATCCTTTCCTTATTTATATAAAAACAGGTCATCCCAAAAATAAGTCTTAGCTTCAGATAAAAATTTCTTCCTCTGTTGGTATGTCAATCCATAGGGTAATATGTCACTAACAAAAAATTTTCAATATCGGCATACCATGGAACACGCCACTCATTAATAGTGAACAATTTTTCATCAGGAAAATGTTCATTAATTTCTTCATCTGAACAGAGAGATTTTTCATTTTAAAGCCTGGATAGATGATCAACAACTTGATTATCAATACTGTTCTTATCTACTATCTCAAAGTTAAATTCTTGTAAAATAATAATCCATCTTATCAGTCTTGGTTCTGCAACCTTCTTTTTCATTAAATATTTAATAGCAGAATGGTCAGTATGCACCACAAATTTTGTTCCAATCAAATATGATCTAAATTTATCAAGAGCAATTACTATAGCTAATAACTCTTTCTCAGTTCTGGTATAAATAATTTGAGCTTCATTAAGAGTTCTAATAGCATAGTAGTTTACTTTTGAAAATTTCATCATGTTTTTGTCCTAAAACATCTCCAATAGCTTAATCACTTGCATCACACAATAACGTAAAAGGTTTTTCCCAATTTGTTGAAACAATAACAGGTGCAGTGATTAATTTTTTTTAATAATACAAAAGCTTTTAAGAAGTCTTTATTAAAAGTAAAAATGTCATCATTTTCCAATAACTGGCATAGAGGCTTAGAATTTTTTAAAAGTCTTTAATTTACTACCTGTAGAAACCAGCATGTCCTTAAAAACTCCTAATCTCCCTTACATTTGTTGGGCAAGGTAAATGAACCACGATTTTAAATATACTTATAAATATAAGAATTCGACACCACTACTATAAGATATAAATCCTAAGCAACTGAGCCAAAAACTTGATCACGAGCATAATTTTAATTTTAGTAACAATTAAATATTATAAACTTTTTATCGCAGAGTTACCCTTAAACGCAAGTATACGTATCGCTCAAGTATTACAGGGCTCTAGTGGAGTCCTGGTTATCGATCCCACATAGAAAAAAATATTAAAGCCTACGGACTAGGATTATATAAACCAAGATAAAATTACAACTAATCGAATTTGCTTATCTATCACTAATATCCAATCAAAAATAAGTTCTTATATTTAAACTAGTTTTACTAACAGATTACTGATACTACTAAGGTTAAGTTCAATTATATATAAGCAAGAATCTTTCCCCATTATTAAGATATTTAAGTGAAATGATTATTAGAATTAGTTTTATATGTGTTGTGCCAAATAGAAGCATACCTATTCCTTACCCTTTGGTCCAGGAATAAAGAAAATTGACTAGTCCTATTGCTTGGTTACTGAATCTGGGGCTAGGCTGGGAGGATACCGACTCTCACTTCGGAGCTCCCACGTTCCCCTCACTATATGGCTAACAATCTACACTTCAGCACACAAATGATAGGACCAAATTGAGGATTTTAGCCTGTCACTCTAAAATCTCCAATTTTGCGCCCGATAAATATTATTTCCCTATTTATTTGCACTTCCCCTTTCAAGGATTTACCCATCTACCTTTCAAAGAGAACTATGATACATACTAGTTAAGAATTCTTAGCCCACGGTCAGGTCTTAAAAATTCTTCATAAATTTTAACAATACAAATGGCCAATTCGTATAGTAAAGTAAGTTTAGGTATAGTATCATCACAACATCTTTATATTTTTGTTTAATAGACTAATTCATTAAATCAATTCACTAAAACATCAGAACAAGGAGAAAAATAAAACAACTACTCAGAATTCATGGAAAGGATGCAATAAAACTTAGACTATATATAATAAAGTAAAGTTCTACAAACTATAATAAATAAACACTACTTATCTCAAATTCCTTCCCAAGTAAACTCATTAAACATCCTCTGGATTTCTTCCTTTCTTACAGCACACAGAATTCTCCTTCGAAATGGCAATGTAGAAGAGATCTCTCACTTCCCTTCCACTCTTACAATCCTTCGAAGAATTCCTCACAATATCTCTATTTGAACTCACTACTCACTAATAACCACACTAATGACTCACTAATAGACTCTCTAAAACACTTTGGACTCGCTAGTAATCACGTAGGAGACCTTTTGTGACGCTTAGGAGACACTTTTTCAGCCTCAAATCGTTCTTTTTAAAGTTGTAGAAGAGTCTCTAAGGGTTTTGCAGGCACCCCTTTGAAAGTCGTCCATATTCGACGTATTTCTAGAAGGATCCGTCAATCCCTCCGTCTGTGGCCTCGAGCTTACCGTCGGCTGCCTTCTAGAAACAGTACTTTTAAATAGGCCCCGACGTCGCCAGCCTCGATCTCCGCCATCGGCAGCCTTCCTTTGAATTACTTCTGAACTCTCAGGAAAATCACGTCGTCGGTGCCATCGACCTCGCCGTCGGTGCCCTAGGTCAATTTTGCATAATTTGGTCCTTTTTGCTCCAAATTCACTCCTTTTTGCATATTTTTGCTCCTTTGTCCTTAAATCATCATACCTGCAGAAAAACACCAAAAACACCTTTATTTAAAGTGCAATATCATCAAAATCAGTATAAAATATGCATGAAAATCTTAACCTTCTTTTCCTTGGGTCAAAATCCCCCAAATTTAACTATTAATTGTCCTCAAGTAATCTTTAATACTACATAAAAGTTATGATTCATTGTGGTAAAGTTTTAATTCAGAAGTACTATAATATTGATTTAAATAAATATTGTAATAAGAATTCTTAGAAAAATTTCCAAATAATTAGATTAATTTTGTAGGTTTAAGGCTATCTAGTCATCAAGTTTAAGAGTTCTAGTCTTCTATTTATTTTAAGAATGACTATAAATTGCAATATTAATTCACTTAGAGTATTCAAAAGATAGTAAATTCATGAAGAAACTATATGTAAGAAAACTAATTATATATATAAGTTCAGAAATGCTTTTAGTTTTTCTTTAGGTTAATCCAAGTGAAGCTAATTTTTGATAAGGCATATCCTCAAGCTTCTCCTCACTTATTTTCTTTTCTTTTTCTTTTCTTTTCTGGGATTGTTTTTCAATCCTTTTTCATTTTCTTTCTTTTTTTTTTCTTTTTTTCAAGTGAGGATTACTATACCTGGATAGCCTGTTAATAATTTTAAACTTCACTTTTCTTTTCCTAAATTTGAAACTTTCAAACATTCTTTACCTTATATGTACTTCATAGTTTTTACATTATTTGAATCTCAATCCTTTCTTTCTCAACTAAATTCCTAAGATTCTCAATATCTCAAAATATAGTTTTCTTTACTTTAAATAGTTAACTATAGTCTTATCCCCTTATACTAAATATCTTAATCTACAAAATTAATTTTCATTATAAAAATATTTGTTTGAATCTTTCACTATATTTAGACAAAATCTAAACATAGTTATCTAAATTAAATTTTATCACAAAAATCGTGTAATAATTTTTGAAAATATATTATTTAAGAACATATTGTAGTTAAGATTTTTCTTTCCTCCCCCAAACTTAATTTTCTATAAATTGAAATAGTACATGGGTGAAAGAAAAAATCTAAATATAAAATTCATACCCTTGCACTTTTGGCATTTTTTTCTTTTTGAACTTTGCAGGTTCTTTTCAAAATTTCTCACTTCAAGTGACTTGTAATATTTAAAAATCTTTCTACACACATTACAGTTTAAATATTTACTTGGGTAATGAAATTTTAAAACAAGTATATAAAATTGAACATCAAATAAAAACAACTAACTATAATACATAGGACATATGCATTTCACAACACAAAACAAACAGTTTACTATTTTAAACTAAACAGTTCACAAGTACAGTTACTATTACAAACATCCAGAAATAAGAATGCATACTACCCAAACTATCACATTTCATATAAATAAAGTATAGTACACAAAATATAATATAAAATTTCTACAAAAAAACTAAAACAAACACATACACATACAACACATCACTATCAAATCATCAAGCATCAAAATCCCACTCAATATCTTCATCACCCTGGTCAGCAGGAGGATTTGGCTGCTATTGAGTATGCCTGGGGCACTCTAGAAAAGTCACATCTAGCTCTCCTCGGTAGTATTTAGCCTGAGCATCATAATAAGCCATCTCAAAATCTGAATGCCTCTGAAGATACTCACTATCATGATCATGTCTTCTCTCTAGCCCTTCAATCATGTGATCAATTCTATCCAGCTTTTCATCCCACTGTTCAAAACTTTTCCTTTGCAGGGTCATGGCATTCATCAGATCATACAAAGTAGGGGGACTAGAGGCAGGAGTGTCATAGCTAGTAGAAGGGATGTCTCTACTAGTAGAAGGTTCTTTGCTTCTACTCCCTGATGACCATTCTTCATAGGATGTATAAGTCATAATATTTCCTTTACTAATGGGTCTCATAGGATAAACCCATTCCTCATCATTCCTTGCTTCAACTCCAGATAGTTGACAAAGTGCATAAATGAGGCCAGGATGCCCTAAATATCCACTTGTCTCACTTATCATAGTAGCCATAATATTCTTATAGATTATTCTCCCCACATTAATGCATCGATTGTTCTGAATACAAAAATTCAAAACAACTCTCTCTAGAAACTTCACTATGATGGTAAGTTGGTAGCAGAGTCGAACAGATGAAATAATGCCATGCCTTAGCATTGGCATTCATCATGAACAATCTAAAGTTAATCCTTTCACGATTTGTAATTTTCCAAACACCTTTCCCATCAGTGAGAAAGTCGATTACATCCTTCAGTGGACCTTCCATTGTTCCAAATGTTTCGAACTCTCTATAAAAATAGTCGTAAAGCTCGTAAAAAGTGTTAATGCGATTAGCATTAAATCCACAGGAAATCCTCTTACTTGGACTGGTACGTCCTTAAGTTAAGTAAAGTTGGAGTAGAACTTTCTAACAACTTCAATAGCAGCCTTGTTGGTTTTATAGCAAAAGTTCTCCCATCCTCTTTCTCTGATTACTCTTTCTACCTCTCCTCCAGGATTCTTGAAAGCTCTATCTTGTATACACTTTTACTTTTGTAGACTGAATCGTACCTTGATTGTTCCTTCGCATTAACGAATCGAGTTTCATCAAATTCAAGTCTTTTTTTTTTATCTTGGAGCCATAGTTTGATCTACCAATTCATAAAAAATACCAAACTAATCTCCAAAATAACAATATAATAACTTCTAAAGGGGGTTTAAAACAATCTAAATTAATTTCCATGAATTCCTTCCATGTCTTTTCTCTACATTTTCAATTTTTCCAAGATTTCTTAATGTGAAAGAAATTCATGATGAAAATAAAAAAAATTTATATAGAAGTGAAGCTCTTTCCAAGGGAAGATAAAATCTGGTGTTAGATTTTATTGAAATCACTCCAAATCCAATATCTCTTAAGCCCTAGGTCGACTTTTTAGGTAAAAAGGGAAGAAGATGATGAATAGTGGTATTTGACCAGTCAAAATCGCGGTAAATAGGAAGTTTTTACGATCACGCGATTGGCGTGCTTGTTCGCGCCATCGGCGGATTCTATGTGAATTAAATCCTATTCTTCTCAGGAAAATTGCGCCGTCGGCAGCCTTAAGTGCGCTGACGGTGAGATTCTAAAAAATTGATTATTTTTCAATTTTTTTGTGATTTTGATCATTTTTAAGCCTCATCATCATCGATTTGATCCTTTTTATCATCTATTTTAAGTGATTAAGTGATGTTTTAACACAAATAAACACAAATAAACATACACACAACAAACTTCACATTTATATATAAAATCCAAGTATTTGCAACACACAATATATAACACACATAAGTAGGTATTCTTTTAACCTAAATTTATCTAACCAGCATCACAATCCAAACCACAACACTCAAAATGCTGAAAACAAACATTTCAAAATTAATCTCATCTATACTGAGATTAAAAAGCAAACTAAAAAAAATCAAACACACTCAAATACAAACATTGTTCAAATCAAACACAACATAATCAAGTCTACTACTCTTCAGAACTAGTGCTAGTCTCTCCTCTGATATCTCCCATTGCTTGAACGTGGACGAACAGGTTATAAAATGGTCGGTATGGGAATTCTTTAGTTGAATCTTCATCAATCAATCTCATCCTTTTCTTTAATCACACCAAACTTGCTTTGAATTGCCTAGTATGATCAAAATGTTCTTTCATTCTCCAATCAATATGATCGAATAAATTAGAAATGTTGCTAACTGTACTCGTTAAGTTTTGTACTTGATTCTCTAGATTCTTGATTTTATGCAAGAGCATTGGTGTCTTGTCTGCTAGTAATGGTTGAACTAGAATAGAATTTTGCGATGCTTGATCTACAATCAAGCCTACATCACTCTCTCCATCATTAGCTGGGAACATCTGAGTTGGGTCTAATGGTTTCCAGGGTAGCAGTATCTTCTCCCAAACTTCGTACGATACTTGAAACAAACTGCAAATTGAGAAAATTGTGGAAGGATATCCAAGCCCTTGGGTTGATCCTTAAACGATCAGGCCATAAACATATTTCACAATAATCGATCCAATATCAATAGGCCATCCCATTTTAATGCAGTAGTTCAAAATTGCACTTTCTTTCGTGACTTTGCCAATTTTCATCGTTGGCAATAACTTCGCAGAGATGAAATAGTGTCAATGTTTCGATACAGGATTTAAAAGTATTGCAGAGAAACTAACATACCTGTTTTCTCTAATTTCCTAGTTGTCGGTTTGGTCCGTCAAATATTGCTATATTTCATTCATCTTTTCTCTCGTTGGCACAAAATTTGAATAATAACAGAGTGGAAAATTCTCATGCATATACAATTCATTAATTCTTCCAGAATTGAATGTAATCCACCTACCTCTCACATAAATGTTTCCTGGGTTGATTCCGTGTAAATTGGCGTAGAATTCTTTAACCACCGGAACGACTACTGCGGTAGTAGTGTAGCAAAACACTTCTCATCTTCTTCGCACAATCATTTCTTTAATTGGTGTCGAAGGATTACTTTGTCCTCTATTGAAAAATCCTCTTTCTTTAATCAATCTCATCTTCACAATTACCTTGTTGAAAAGTTGCTACGCCTCCGTACTGACAAAATTTCTCCAGTTGTACACTCAAAAACTTGGGTTATCAATCGAATTAGAAGCTGTTTGAGAAGGATTTGAGAGAGTATCCATTCATTTTTGGGAATTTGGAGTGTTTAGGAACCGTCCATAAGAGTTTATAAAGGTAAAAAACCGCCAAAAACTGCCAAAAACCGCCAAAAACCACCAAAAACTGTCAATTTGAACACGAAAAACTGTCCACTCGCTAACCCACTATTGGTGGCCTCGAAGTTGCCATCGGCAAGCCTTATGCAATTAAATACCAGAGCTCTCAGGAAAACAAGCGAGCCGTCGGCGCCCTAGGCAAAAATTTGCATAAAAATGTCGTGGTCCAATACGTTCCAACTTTTCTCTTTGGATTCAAATTCTATAATAATCAAAGGGAAAATATGAGTAGTAGGACTTAATATTACTTCAAATTAACAATAATTTCAAACAAACACACAACTATTTAAAGATAACTATGGGTTGCCTCCCAAAAACTGCTTGATTTAACGTCGTCAGCCCGACATATTTAGGTTTTATTTAGGTTGACTGAGCATTAAAACCTCTTTAAATTTTGGTCTTTTACCTTCAAAATATGGTTTTAATCTTTGTCCATTAACTTTAATTCTATTCCCAGTCTTAGGATCTTTAATTTCAATTGCTTCATAAGTATAAACTTGAGTCACAATAAAGGGTCCTAACCAACGAGACTTCAATTTCTCAGGAAATAATTTCAACCTTGTATTGTAAAGAAAAACTTCTTGTCCTAGTTCAAAGTTCTTTCGGTTATTCTTCTGATCATATCTTAACTTCAGTTTTTCCTTATAAATTCTATTGTTATTGTAAGATTCATTTCCTAATTCTTCTAATTCATTCAATTGTAAACTTCTCTTCTCACCAGCATTTTTCAAATTATAATTAAATTCTTTAATCGCCCAATATGCTTTATGCTCCAATTATACTGGTAACTGACAAGTTTTTCCATATATAAGCCTGTAAGGAGTCATACCAATAGGAGTATATAAGCAGTCCTGTATGCCCATAATGCAGTATCTAGTCTAACAGAACAATCTACTCTATTAGGATTTACAGTCTTTTCTAAAATTTTTTTGATCTCACGATTATAAACTTCAGCTAAACCATTAGTTTGAGGATGATAGGAAGTAGAGAATTTATGAACAATACTAAATTTTTCTGCCAATCTATGAATATATTTATTCTTAAAATGGGATCCACTGTCAGTGATAATCACTTTCGGCATACCATATCTTGTGAAAATGTTTTCATTAAGAATTTTGAAATACTTTTAGCATCACAATGAGGTAAAGCTTGTGTTTCAATCCACTTTAATACATAATCAACCGCAATTAAAATATATATGTTCCCAAAATAAGGAATAAATGGTCCCATGAAATCTAATCCTCAAACATCAAAAATCTCAATTTCTAATATGAAATTCAGAGGCATTTTCTTTCTTCTCGATATATTACCTACTCATTGGCATCTATCACATGTTTTGATATATCTGTAAGCATCTCTTAAAAGAGTTGGCCAATAAAATCCAGGTTTTAATATTTTATATGCAATTTTATCAATCCCAAAATGTCCTCCAAAATCAGAATCATGACATTTTTGAATAATCTGTTCAGTTTCTTCATAAGGCACACATCTCATAATAATAAGGTCATTACATTATTTATATAAATATGGTTCATCCCAAAAATATGATTTTGAATCATGAACAAATTTTTTCTGTTGCTACAATGTTAACATGGGAGGTAAAATATCTCTTACTAAATAATTTTCTATGTCAGCATACTAAGGTATTTTCCACTCCTTAATATTATAAAGTTGTTCATCAGGGAAACTATCTATTATTTCATTGTTAGTATCAGATAATTCATGATATTCCAATCTCGACAAATGATCAGCAATTTGATTTTCAGTTCCTTTTCTATCAATCACCACAAAATCAAATTCTTGCATTAAAAGTACCCATCTAATTAATCTTGGTTTAGTATCTTTCTTTTGCATCAGATATTTAATAGCTGAATGATCAGTATACATAATACATTTAGTTCCAATTAAATATGATCTAAATTTAACAAAAGAATACACAATAGCTAGTAACTCTTTTTCAGTAACTGTATAGTTCATTTGAGCATCATTAAGAGTTCTACTAGCGTAGTATATAACCTTAAAAATTTTATCATATCTTTGACCAAGAACAGCTTTAATAGCATAATCACTAGCATCACACATTAGTTCGAACAGTTTATCCCAATAAGGTGAAACTATTACAGGTGCTGTGATTAATTTTTCCTTTAATAAATTAAAGGCATTCAAGCATTCTTTAGTAAATTCAAATTTTTTGTCTTTTTCTAAAAGTTGGCATGGAGGTTTTGTAATTTTTAAAAAATCTTTAATATAGCACATGTAGAAACCACCATGTCCAAGAAAACTTCTTACCCCTCTCACAGTAGTAGGAGGTGGTAATTTAGCTATTACTTGAATTTTTGTAGGGTCTACTTCCATGTCATTTTCTGAAATTTTATGTCCTAATACAATTCCTCATGCAACCATAAATTGACATTTCTCCCAATTTAGAACTAAGAAAGTTTTTTCACATAGCTCCAAGACTTTCTCGAGATGTTTTAAGCAAGAATCAAATGATGTTCCAAACACAGAGAAATCAACCATAAATACTTCTATTCCATTGTTTATTAATTTACTAAAAATAGACATTATACATCTTTGGAATGTTGCAGGTGCATTACAAAGTCCAAAAGACATTCTTCTGAAAGCAAAAGTTCTATAAGGAATAGTAAAAGTTGTTTTCTCTTGATCTTCAGGAGCAATAGGTATCTGATGGTAACCACTATATCAGTCCAGAAAGCAATAGTACTTGTGTCCAGCAAGTCTATCCAACATTTGGTCTAAGAAAGGAAGAGGAAAGTGATCCTTCCGGGTGGCAGCATTTAATTTTCGACAATCAATACAAATACACCATCCAAAAACTTATCTAATAGGTATTAATTCATTATTTCATTTTCTTCAACAGCCTCCTTTCTTGGAAATACAATGAATTCGACTTACCCAAGTACTATTCGAGATAGGATATATAATTCCAGCATCTAACCATTTTAAGATCTCTTTTATAACTACCTCTTTCATTATAGGGTTCAGTCTCCTTTGAGCGTCAATTCTTGGTTTATGTTCTTCATTTAATAATATTCCGTGCAAACAAATCGAAGGACTAATTCCTTTAATATCAGCGAATGTCCAACCAAAAGCTCTTTTATATTTTTTTAATGTATCCATTAATTTTTGTTCTTGAATTTCATTTAAGTCTGATGATACAATTACTGGTAATATTGAAAACTCTCCTAAAAATACATACTTCAAATGAATTGGAAGATTCTTTAATTTATGTTCAGGGGTTTTACAACAGATGGAATTAATATTTCATTTTCTGGTGCAGTTGATTTGAGCATTTCATATCTTTTTTGAATATAATCATCTTCTTCACTTTCAATTTCTTCAAAATTATCTTTTTCTATATCTTCTTTTTCTTCATAATTTTCCTTGAAATATTCTGTTCTTAGATAATCACATATATCCATTCTAAAACATTTGCTATCTTTTTCAATTGATGGATATTTCATTAACTTTGAGATGTTAAAGGTTACTTCTTGATCATTTACTCTCATAGTCAATTGCCCTTTTTGAACGTCTGTCATAGCTCTTCCTGTAGCTAGGAATGGTCTTCCTAAAATGATTGAAATTTCTTTATCTTCTTCCATATCTAGAATGATAAAGTCTACAGGAAAAATAAACTTATCAACCTTGACCAAAACATCTTCTACAACTCCCTTAGGATGTGTAATAGATCGATCAGCTAATGCGTAGAGTTACAGAAGTTGGTGATATCTCTCCAATTCCTAACCTTTTAAAAGTTGATAGAGGCATCAAATTTATGCTAGCTCCCAAATCACATAATGCTCGCCCATAAAAATTATCACCAATAGCTCATGGGATAGTGAAACTACCAGGATCTTTAAGTTTTTCAAGAAGTTTTCTCTGAATTATAGCACTACACTCTTCACTGAGTGCAACAATCTCATGATCTAGTAACTTCCTCTTTTTGTTGATTGTATCCTTCTGTTGACCACATTTTTGATAAGGTCTTCCCTTTTCTCTTTAGTGCTTAAGATCTAGCCTTAGGCTTTTCCTTTAACTATCCTAGAGGACTAGAATTGAGACCCATCCTTTAGAAATTCAAGCCACTTCTTAACTCCCTGCAAACCCTATAGGCTTGATAGTAAACCCCCAAGTCACTGCCCCTGAGTCACTTGGAGGGTTGAGATCAAATGTGGAGGTTTAAAGGATGAGTTGCCTATAGGACTCTTTGGCCTTAGGATTACCCTGGGTGGCCTGGTCTGGTGAGGGCTGACCTACACATATACTACACTCTCACACACACATTCCAAGTCCTAAAACTATTCATGCCTAGCTTGACCACCTGACTCATGTGGATAATTCATATGGATGGTCCTTAACCCCAAGCCCTCGGCAAGAGGGTTAGGAACAACATAGTGAATGCCTCAAATGAGTCCCCTCATGGCTCCTATGGGCTTAATATGGCTTCATGTCTCAACCAAAGTGATTCCACTTTACTCAAATTTGATCAATCTCCATTTTGTCAAAATTTCAATTTTTGACCCCCGGGACCCCGGACCCGCCTAACCTACTAAAAACCCTTGAAACTAACCAAATTCTTCAAAATTTCCAAATCACCCAAAATTTTCTAAAATTAATCTCAAACATTTCCCCCACTACTCAAATTGACCATCTCGAACCTAATATACCAAAAATTCCAAAAATACCCCCAATACCCTCAAAATTACCAAAATGCCCCCCTTGACCCAAAATTCCAAAAATTCAGAAAATTCTCAGAAAATTCCAAAAAATCCCAAATATTCTCAATTTCACTTTGTTCAACAACACCATGGGCCAATTTTGTCAATTTAATCCACTTTTGCCAAAACCCCCAATTTAGCCCATTTTAAACCCAAATGAACCCAATGTCAAACCAAATCACCCCAATTGACCTTAATTTTGGTCTAATTCAATTCTAAACTTCAATTAAACATCCCCAACATCAATCTAGACCAAATATAAGCCCAATTTTATTGGCATTTGAATCCAATTTCATTTTTAAGCTTAAAGCCCAATTTTGACCCATGACCCAAACTTAGCCCAAACCAACCAAATGCAATCCCAATTTAACCCAAATCTTTTCTAAAACCTTCCTAAAATCCCCACAAACAAAACACTAACATAATTTTCCCAAAATTTGGACCCAAACTCTACTCAAATTTAACCCAAACCCAAAATCCCTTAAACGGGCCTACACCCAAACCTAACCCAAATAGGCCTAAATCCCAAAATCAAAACCCAACCAAAGATGAAATCTTTTTGAAACACTCCCATAAACATTTATAAACATTAATTTTACATCAAATTCAACATTATCCCAACCTTAGCCCAAGTTAGTCCATTTTGACCTATTTTGACCCTATCACTAAAGAGACTTAATTTAGACCCAATTCAATTCCAAATCACCTCAAGTTTGATCCAAATCACTCATGACACATCCCTAAACTAAACCCAACATTTATTTAGCATGGTCCTTCACAAAACATTCATCCAAAAACCCATTTTAAAATCAAAAATCCCACTTCCTTAAACCACTTTAAAAGCCCATCCAAAACCATTTCAAAAGCCCAAAATCTATCCTAAAGCCCACATAATATTTTTATTTGTCATCCTTTTAACAAAAATCAACCCCTAAGTTTTAAATCCATTATCAAATGATTCCAAATCAAGCCTCATGCCAAATCACCCCTAAATGCCAAAAATCCCTAAAACCCATATTCAGGAAACTTGGCTAAGCCATTCCCAAGCCACATGAAGCCATGAAGCCATCCTTAAGCCCCATGTAAAGCCATGAGAAGTTTGACATGTGACCTTCCCATAAATAGCAAATGGAGGAGCCCCTTTCTTAAGCCTTCTTTAAGCCTTTTAACCCCATCCATGGTACACACTAAACCAAGTTTAGCCACCTCACCATGGATGGAGACCACACCATTTTCTCTTGGCTGACCCAAGTGACTCTTTTCAGCCTAAATCCAGGACTTGGATGGTGAACCTAGCCCAAAACCATGGGTTGACTCATTTGAACCCAAAATAGCCTTCCCCCGTTCCATTTCAATTCAACTCCTTTACACAAGTACATGGCCAATTGACTGCACTAAACCCCAGCCCTGACCTCCCTGACCTTGAGGGTGACCTGACCTTGGCCGGCCAGCCGCCGGAAACCACCAGGCCGAGAGCACCCATGTGAGCCAATTTTTGAATTCTGCCTTGCTAACTTGTCCCATGCCTAATGGACACCATGGCTGTTCTTCTCCTCACCAGAGCAGTTGATCCAAGCAACTAAACCCCCCCTCGGAAGCCCTCCAGCCACCTATATTTAAACACCACCACCTCTCGGCCAAAGGGGACATTGAAACAAACCATACAGAAACTCTGCCAAAATCATTCCAGACTCTTCCCCACACCTGGAGAACTTGATCCCCACTGAAATCCCCTGCCATTTCCTCTTTGTGAGCTCAATTTTAGAGTTGAAATTCAAGTCCAAAACCAGGACAATTCACCACAGTGAGTCAATCCTCAAATTGATTGACTCTACACCTTCACTGCGACCAAGAGGAGAAGTTTCCCGGCAAAAGCCTCCTCACTGGGCCGGCCATTACTTCCAGCCTCCAAGCTTTGTGATTGGATGTGGTCACTTTTGTACCTCGGCAATTCACCAGGCCAAGGGACTTAAACTGGAGCTTGCTTGGACCCAATCGAATGTGACACAACTCTCAGATCGAAGCTTTACTTCTCTGAGCAAAGGTATGAACTCTCTCTTCCTCCCGAGCTCCTGGAGATGTGATATGAATCGATTTCAATGCATGTTTACCGTATGGATGTGTTCGTCTCTTCAAGACAAATCCGTAGAGCATAAGAACACAAAAATCTGTTGAGAATCGAGTGAGTTCTTAGGGTTTCTGTGTGGACGGTCACGGGTGCTCACCAGTTGTAGCCGATGACCAGGAGCCATCGGATCGAGCGTGTATCGAGTGGACGATCGAGATCGAGCCGGAGAGCACAATGGTACATGAACCACGGGCCCCTGGAGCGCTGAGTCGGATGGCGACATCGAATAGGAATGCGCCGCGTGGGCGTTCGGAGCTGTCGAGGATTGCGTGACGCCACGTGGATAAGTAGATATATAGGGATTTTTCTTATTTATTAAATACCCAGAACTTCAAAAATGCATAACTTTGTGTAGAAAAATCCTAAAAATAAAATAAAAATACCCTCTTGCTCAGTGAAGAGAGGAGAATAATGTGGAAAAGAAATCAAGTCATTTCATTAAGTATTTTATTTTTAATGATTTATTTACTCTCTATGGTATTTTAATTCTCCATTTGCATAGACAATTCACCATGGCATGAGACCATAGGGCTTTTGAAGCCTCTGACCTAGGGAACATTCCCTGAATTTTCCAAGGTCAGAGGCCATCCCTATGAGAAGTTATTGATTTTTCAAGTTCATGTTACTGATTTGAGTATTTTAATTCTAATAATTAGCATGTTGAGAAATAAGTTCTAGGAAAATTTGGTGATATTTCTTAGGACCAGAGAAACCTAGGAAAAATAAGTTTTGAGTTAATTCACTTGGAATAACCATAATTGGCCTAAATACCCAAAATTGAACTTTAATTAATTAGGGTTACCCACACATTAAATTGACTTGAAAACAATTCTCCACTGATCTTTGGGATTAGAGGAACATCACATACAAATTTGAAATCAATTAGAAATTTTTAACCCCACTAAATGGATTAATTAAGTCACATAACCAAAGTTAAACTTTAAAAATTCATAACTCACAAAATACTTTTCCAAAAATCCACAAAAATAGTTTTGGAGATTCTCTGATATCAGAGAAACTTAGGAAAATTAAAATTTTAATTTTCTAAAAAAGCTTTAGGAAACTTCTCCTTTTGGTTTGGGTGAAGGTGTGAGTCAATCAATTTGAGGATTGACTTGCGCCGAGTGAGTGTCCTGGTTTTGGGCTTAAATTTCGACTCTGAAATTGAGCTCGCGAGAGAGAAATGGCAGGGGGTTTGATTGGGGATCAAGTTCTCCGAGGTGTGGGGAGGTACGGAATGATTTTGGCGGAGTTTCGTATGGTTTGTTTTTCGAGTCTCCTCTTTGGTAGGAAATTGGTGCCAAGCAAGATAGGCAGGAGGGCCTCAGGGGGAGTTAGGGGTTGGGATCAGCGCTGGCTGCAGTGAGGAGAGAACGACCATGGTGGCCATTGGGCATGGGGCAACTCGGTAAGGGAGAATTTCAATGTGGGCTCACATGGGAGCTCTCGGGTGTGGTGTTTTCCGGCGGCCGGAGTGGCTGGCCGACAGGCATGGGTCACCCTCGGGGTTAGGAGGTCCGGGGCTTGATGTTTGTGAGTTGATTGAGTTTGTTGCCATGTGTAAGTGGTTAGATCGAAATAGAATGGGGGCATGGCTTCTTTGGCTTGGTTTGTGTCAGCCCATGTGTTTGGGCTGAGTTCACCTCTCCATGACCTGATTTTTAGGCTGAAAAAGTGGTTTAGGTCGGCTTAATCAGTGGGGAAGGGTCTGCATCAAATCCTGATTAAGCTTAAGCAAGAGTTTAGTGGAATCATGGGAGTGGCTAATCCTCTTAAGGGAACATGGAAAGGGCTCCCTCCTCTTGCCATCTTGGGTATGGTGAAGTGTCCAAGGTTCTCATGGCTCTCATGTGGCTCATGCATGGCTTCATGGCTCCATTTGGCTTGGGAAAAGTTAAGTCAGCTTTCATGAGGAAGGGTTTTTGTGATTTTTGGCATTTTGGTGAGAATTGTCATGTGGCTAGAATTGGAATGGTTTGATGATAAGTGGGACTTTAGAAATGATTTTAGGATTGGAATGTAAGATGAGGGAGAGAGTGTCATATGGACTTTAGGATGGGTTTGGGCTTTTAAAATTTGGCAAAGGTGGGCCTTTAGAATGGTTTAAGGGAGTGGGCCTTCATGTTTCAAAATGGGCTTTTTGATGAAAAGTTTGTAAAGGGCCATGCCAAATAAATGTTGGGCTTGGTTTAGGGATGTGTCATGAGTGATTTGAAGCAAGTTTGAGGTGATTTGGAATTATGAATTGGGTCTAATTTGGGTCTCTTTTGGTAATAAGAGGTCAAATGGGTGAAATGAGCTACCTTGGGCTAAAGTTGGGCTAATGTTGAAATTGGTAGCAAATTAATGTTGGGAAATGTTTATGGGAGTATGAAAAAGAGTTCTCAACTTTGGTTCGGCTTTGATTTTGGGATTTGGGCCTATTTGGGTTAGGTTTGGGTGTAGGCCCATTTAGGGAATTTTGGGTTTGGGTTGAATTTGAGTAAGGTTTGGGTCCAAATTTTGGGCAAATCATGTTAGTGTTTTGTTTGTGGGGATGCTAGGAAGGTTTTATAAAATATTTGGGTCAAATTGGGATTGAATTGGGTTGGTTTGGGCTATGTTTAGCTCATGGGTCAAAATTGGGCTTTAAGCTTAAAAATGAAATTGGATTTAAATGTCAATCAAATTGGGCTTTAATTTGGTCTAGATTGATATTGGGGATATTGAATTGAAGTTTATAATTGAATTGGACCAAAAAATTGAGGTCAATTGGGGTGATTTGGTTTGACATTGGGTTCATTTGGGTTTAAAATGGGCTAAATTGGGGGTTTTAGTGAAAGTGGGGTAAATTAACAAAATTGGCCCATGGTATAGTTGGAAAAAAATGAAATTGGGAATATTTGGGATTTTTTGGAATTTTCTAGGAATTTTACGTTTTTGGATTTTTGGGTCGAAGGCATTTTTGGTAATTTGGAGGGTATTGGGGGTATTTTTGGAAATTTTGGTATTTTTGGCTATGGCTGATCAATTTGAGTGGGAGGAAATGTTTAAAATTGATTTTGAGGAATTTTGGGTAATTTAGGTGATTTTGCAAATTTTGGATAGTTCCATGGGCATTTAGTAGGTTTGATGATTGTAGGGCCGGGGAATTGAAATTGAAATTTTGGCAAAATGGAGATTGATCAAATTTGAAGTAAAGTGGAATCACTTTAGTTGAGCCATGAAGCCATGTTAAGCCCATAGGAGCTATGGGGACTCATTTGGAAGCATTCATTATGTTGTTCCTTAACTTGGCAAATTTAGGGGCTTAGGGGTTAAGGACCATCCATGAATTACCTACATGAGTCGGGAAGTCAAGTTGTGTAGGGAGTGTGGTTTTAGGACTTAGGATGTGTGTGAGAGTGTAGTGTATGTGCAAGCCCGAGCCCTCCTTGCTTAGACCGGGCCATCCGGGGTATTCTAAGGCGAAAAGTCTATAGGGAACTCATCCTTTAAGCCTCATTTAGTTTAACCCCTAGGTGATTGAGTGCCTGGTAAGCTTGTGGGGTTTGCGGGGGAGTTAAGAGGTGTTTGAATTTTAAAGGGTGGGTTCCACTTAGTCTACGGGTGGTCGAAGCTAAGGCTAGATCCGCGAAATCTTAAGGAGACGAGAAGAGAAAGACCTCATAAAAAATGAAATTCGACAAATGGACCCCCGATAGGTGGGGTGTGCTAAACAAGCACACCGCGCGTATTGGCGTTGACGAGACGTCCAGCGGAGGCCAGCACGGACATCCAGTGACAAACTTAGGGTGAAGTAGAAGAATTTCATTTGGGGAGTATATTTCGAAATTTGGAGATTCTGAACTCTTGTTGGGGAATGGAAAAGGGAGGTGAATTCCAAATCACAAGATCCTGAGTTTCAATTTAGATTTCATTTCATTTCATGTTCAAGTTTTGATGTGTAAATTTAGATTTTGAGTTTAATTTGGATTGAAGTTTTGATTTAAAATCAATTTTTGGACTTGAAATGAGAATTGAAACCTAGGTTTCAACCTCGGGATTGTGAAGAAAAGAAACTGGAATTTGAGTATCAATCTCGGAGTGAATCGAAGTTTGAATGTCGATTGAATAGGATGAGAATCAGAATTTAGGTACTGACATTTCGAAAGGGATAAAGTGAAATTTAGGTATCGATCTCGGAAGAAATTGAAATTTGAGTATCGACCTCGAAAAGGATGAATTAGAATTTAGAGTGCGATCTCGGAATGAGAACTAGAATTTAGGTACGATCTCGAAATGAAATTTGGAATTTAGAGACTTGATCTTGGAAGTTTAAATTGAGAATTTAGTATCAACTCGAGATAGAATCGAAATTTAAGTATCGATCTCGAAATGAGAACTGGAATGTAGGTACCGATCTCGGTAATTTATGCGGGAGTCGAATGTAGGTGCGATCCCAAAATGAGAATTTGGAATGTAGGTACTTGGAGTCTCGGAAAGTTGTACGGGAGTCGGGAATGTAGAGTGCGATCCCAAAATGAGTTCAATGTAGGTACCGGCCTCGAAGTTGTATGGGAGTCGGGAATGTAGTGCGATCCCGAAATGAGGAGCGGAATGTAGGTACCGGCCTCGAAAAGTTGTACGGGAGTCGAGTGTAGGTGCGATCCCAAAATGAGGAAGCTGGAATGTAGGTACCGGCCTCGAAAAAGTTGTACGTATGAAGAAGGACCCGGTCCATGGCATCAGAACCAAATTGAGCCGAGAGTTCGTAGCTCTGTGTCGAAATATGCCTAGTCGATCTTCCTACAGAGGAAAGAGTCACGAGAAAATCAACGGATTTCAATTGTGATGAAATGGTGTAAGATTTTCGCGTTGAAGTGTGGGCCTCCCGTAGGAAGAACCATCCCGGAAAAGGAGTTTGAAGTAGATTTGATTTGAAGAAAGAAGCTGGAGGATTTAAAAAGATGGATTTAGAATGAAATTCAATTGAGATTCATTCTCATTTTGTTTGTCTTAACGATCAATTTTATTTTATTTATTTATTTGATGTTCATGAATTTAGGGATTCGTTTTAACATTTGGATATATATATATATTTTTTAAGGGGGAGAATTTTCATTTATTTTCCTTTTCTTTTACGATTTCTTTGTTGAAAGTTCATTTAACTCAATAGCGTTTCCCGGTGATTTGCACAAAAAAGTGAGCCAAAATGTGACATAGTCGATTTCATTCCGTCTTTTTGAAGATCTGACATACAACTTGATCGAAATAAATCTCATACAATCGATGACTGAAACGGACTATGTATGATTCTTGTTGATCCATCCAAAAATTATCACATCAAAAATCCATGTACGAATAATGAGATACACGATTCGATAACATCACCTTCCAAGCCATCCTTGGCGGGAATGCCGCATGGATGTGTAATGGAGGTGTGCTTTGTTTCCGTGTAACTCACGGCTCGTGGGAGCCGGAGACTCTCCAATTCTGGATGCAGTTGGAAGTGGTAGGCGCACACGTGTCATCCTTCCTTAAAAGTAATGGAGATCCGCTCTCGCAGCACTCTGGTATACAATGTTTTGCGACGTACGCCATTTCCTTTAATATCATGACGGAACCTACCGGAAGTGGTATCTCCACCGGCCCTCGGAACTTACCCGAGACTGCCATCCGGAAGTCGAATCACGAACATGATATTGCATTGGATGACGAACGGAACCGTAGAAAGGTCGACAAAGTCGTGGTGGTCTATGTGTGGAGGTATGCGGTCGCCTTTCGTAAATGTTGATGATGCAAGCATTGGGTATGCGGTCTGTTGTACCCAATGTTACCATTCTTTTCACCATTCTTTTAATTATCCTCGGCATTGGATCCACCTGTTTGTGACGTAGTATCCCTGGTGGATTTCCTTTTAAATCCCTGCGAAGTTATAGCAACATTCGCATTGTATTGTGACTCTTCCTTTCACATCCATCTCTCCGGGTCCCGGAATAAGTCTTTTCCCTCGAGATGGGCTGCCGACCCATCTTCGGCTAAAAGATCACAGTCCACGATTCTTCTTGCTATTACTCGAGAATACATCTGTGTGTAACTCGAGACCTTCCAAAATATTGCGTTTATTTTGCCTTTAATTCTTTGAAGTATTCGAAGGTCTTCTTCTCAAACATTTTGCATTCTTTCTAATTCATGATACCGGGATGATCTTAAAGTAACGAGGCCTAGTAAACGTACTACGGGATGTATGGCTCAATCTCGTCGCGCTCTCCTTCATACGTTGGCTCCTCGGGGAGTTGTCTGCATTAGGGACATCATCCGGGGTTGCTTTTGCAACAAGGTTTCTTACCTTGGTGGCTCTATGCAGCGTCATGGTAATCTCTCTGCCTACGATCTTCTTAGAGTTCCCCTTATCTTTTACATTTTTTCTGGGCTTGTTCCCTCTTTTAGGTTCTTTGATAGACCGGTATATTTGAAATGTGTGTGTGCAACGAGGTGGTTGTTTCCTTGTGTTGATGTAACGCTGGTTTAGTCAACATCTTGCGGATACGGCGATTCTTATTCCTTCTTTGGGTAGCCGGTGAGAGTAGCTCTCCTTACCCCTTGGATTTACGCGGGCACGCGGCGGCAGGCACATACTCTGTCGTGGCAACTACGGACTTGATTTTCTTGCTTTCCTCGGTGTTTGTCTTTTCTTTTTCTTGTTTCTTTAGTTGGTGGCTTGGGCCGCCCATCTTCATCATTGTTTGGGTACATTGAAGCTCTTCTCGGTCAGCGGGACCCCGATCATTTTCTTCGTGCGCGGGGTAGGCCGGGTGTGAAGTCGGAATCGATTTCTATCCTTGCTCCATCCTTCACCCTCTTTTCATGGTGAGACTCACACCATTTTTAAGTTTAGGACCAACCTCCGTTCGACATTTTCCCACTGCAGAAAAAGACAAGGAAAGGATCGAGAACATCTTAAGAACAAGAACATTAAGAAAATACTTATCGGGCGAAGATTCTTATTCACTTATTTTAATTTAAAGGAAGGTAGGAAAGATAAGGAAAGATCCAGAACAAGATTTGATTTGAGAGGAAGGTTAAAACATTATTATTATGATTTCACATATTTTATTTTTAGCACATATATTTTTTTTAATGATTTTTCTTATCGCGTTTTTATGTTTTTGGGTTCGGACCCCGGTCGCGAAGTGATTGCTTCACCCGTGTTTCTAGGGATAAGATTCTATTTTAGATGCCACCCTTCGAAACATTAGGTTGCGGTAATACTTCTTCAAATGCTCCGTCCATTGATTGGAAGCATTTGTCGTTCTCCTTGGCAATTCCTGAGTTAGTAGGAGCCTCCCCAGGTAAACTGCCTCGACCCTGAAACGACCCTTCACGAGTTGGTTGAGTTATCTCTTATCTTGCGATGTGCAGAATAGGTCTTCGAGAACAAGAACTAAGTCACTAACTTTGAAGTTCTTGGGCGGACCGATTTATCATGGGCCCAGATCATCTTAGCTTGGTAAAGTTCCAAATTTCTTTGCGGCTTCTTGATCTTTTCCCTTCCAAGCTTTCTAGTTCTTCCGGTCGTAATCGGCATTTCTTAGTAGTAATTTTATTTGCAAGCTGCAATTCGAGTGACGACGAGTCGAACTTCTAGGGGCAATACGGCCTCGGACCCGTACACTAAAGTGTAAGGCGTAGGCGGGTAAGTCTGAAAGTCGTTACTACAGCAGGCCGAAAAGGCTTCTAACAACTTCTTGTGCCAATTTCTCTTGTTGTTGTCCAAAGTTTTCTTTAGAATTTGAACGAGAGTTTTATTAAAAGCCTCGGCCAAGCCGTTTGCTCTTGGATAGTATTAGATTGTTGAGTATCACGATCGATCCCGTGTCTTCGACAAAATTGTTGATTTTGTGCTTCGAATGCGGACCCATTATCGAAATGATTTGCACGGTACCTCAAAACGGTAGACAACTTGATTTTGAAAATATATAGCACGTGGTGTGCCTTTACTTCTACGGTGGAGCGGCACGCACGTTTAGAAAAGTAGTACGTAGGCTATGAGGATGAGCCGATGTCCTTTTGAAGAAGGTGGTTATATCGGACCTTATATACGTGCCCCAACACTCGGAGTAACATGACGCAATTGTCGGATGTAGCACATTTGGAGGTTGGTGTCATTCCTCCGTGCACTCGCAGTGGCCTCTTGGCGACTTTCATAGGGTCGGTCATCATTGAGGGCCGGAAGTACACTGTCTTTTAATTTTCGTTTCGTTTTCGAACCCCGTGATGAGCGCCACGAGTCACGAGTGTACCTCTTTGACAATTTCACGAGCCTCGGACCCGCTCGGGCATTAACCACATCGATCAAAAGACCTTACGTATAATGTATTGTTTATTAATAAATAAGACGAGTTCTTTTCTTGATTTGATAGGTAATGACTATCGTCTGGTAATTTCACGTTTGCGGGTAATTATTAGCGGTTGACGCCAATCTTCTGTGTTTTCTATCTTCTTCTGGCGGATTCCTCTGCTTTTCGATTTGTATCATATCCGTAGCCATTTGTGTTGATAGGACGCATCGTCATGAAATGACACTTCAAGCGACTCATCTTGTAAGCGAGGCAAATTCTTTTGCAAGGCGAGCTAGCGCATCGCAAAGGCATTTTCTTTTCTTGGGATCTTATACATTGTTACATTGAGAATTTGTTCCAACAGTTTCATGGCATCTTGAAAGTATTGCTCGAGTCTTGGCTTTAAAATTTTGTATTGTCCCGTGACATTGAATGATGTTGAAGTCTCCATAGATGTTGATGTCGTTATTCCCATTTGAATGGTTAGTTCTAGTCCTATTATGAGGGTTTCGTGATACCTCATTGTTTGTGCACGACTACGGTAAGTGGTAGGAGTATCTTAACATCCCATTCCGATTATTTATAGATTAGTCTCATTCTGCCTTAGGACCTTTATCGTTTGCAATTCTTTGTCTTCTGTCTTGGACACTTGCCGTCGAAATTATAGTTCCCAATGTTGATCATCAGGGGTCCTCTAGGTTCATTATCTGCTCATCGGGTAAGTCGTCATCGAGAGGTGAATGCAACGTGCAGGGTATGCGCTGAAATTGACTAGTACTTGTCCCTTTACGGCACGAAGAACGAGTTATGTCAATTGCAATAGTATCATTGATAACTTGGTACGCGAGAAAGTCGATCGGGTCATCAAATGTTGCAACGGATTAACTCTCGAAATAGAGTTTACCTTATGAAAGCATGTAATGCACAATGCTTAATGCGGCGAATATCGGGCAACCGTGCTTCTCGATAGGCGGATACTTTACTTCCGTCGGGATTAGACGACGGCTTAAGTAATGAGGGCATTTTCTTTTCCCTCATTATTGACACAGGCTAGCGAGGGCTCCGAAGTCGTCTAAAGCCGCGGTATAAAGTATCATTGATCTCTGGTAGGGCTCTTGGAACGAGGAGGTGTCATTAAGTATCGTTTGATGTCATCGAAGGCATGTTGACATCTCGAATCCGGAAATAAACTTGGCATCCTTCTTAACCAAAGCGAGAAAAGTGGCTTACCTTCTAGACAAATTTGATATAAAGCATCGAAGATATAACGACTTTTCTTGAAAGGATCGTAGTTGTTTCAAGGTTTTAGGAGGCATTTCTAGATGCGCTTTAATCTTTTCGGATCAATTTCAATCTGCGTGTCGGGACATAAATCTAAATTTCCGGTGACGCCGAAGGCGCATTTTAAAGGATTCATCTTAAGGTTGTATTGTCTTAGTCGCTCGAAAACAATTCTCAAAATCATACGGGTGATCTTTCTTCGGTTGCTTTTGATATGCTTGTCGTCCACGTAGCACTCGGCTGGTTGTGAATGAGATCGTCAAAAATCTTTGTCATTGCTCTTTGATATGTTGCCCCCAAGGTTCTTTAGTCCGAATGGCATTGCGTATGTGACCACACTCGATCGGTGTTGAATGCCGTGAGCTTTTAAATATGCAGTTGCCATCTTTGTACGAGTTTGTATCTGATGATCCATCATGAATGAAAATATTTCATGTGTTGAAGCAATGTCGATCATCGGTTAAGGATTGGTAGTGGAAATTCATCTTTAGACATGCTTTATTCGAATCCTAAAGTCTCTGTGGTCCAGTCAGCAGATTAACTGTCTTTACGAATGGTACCCGGTAGGCAACAGTAGGATATTGTTCTTCACGGACAAATTTAGCGTCGACTAGCTTCTTAACTTCGGCTATTACTTGTTGCTCAATTTCTAAGACGCATTCTTAGAACTTAATACATTGGAACAGAAGTAGGATCTACTCACAGCTTGTGAAGCTGAGCTTAGGGGCTAATCACGGCATTTACGTCGTAACACTAAGCAAAACAATCCTTGAATTCCATTAGTAGCTCGATTTTTTTCCTTGGAATCTTCTTTATTGAGTAAGGAGCTAACAAAGGTTGGCTAAGGAAACAACTATTTAGTACTGCAGTTAACTTCCATTAACATGCATTATAGATTTGATTTCTTCTTCGAATTACGGTGAAGCATCTCCGATTGGTAGATCTTCGAGGTTTTCGAAGCTTGAAGCAGTCTTTATTATGTTCGCAAGTAGCAACCAAGAAAAATCCGTATCGTCAGTAGTCTCTTGTGCCGAATCAGGGAACCATGTTTGGAGTGGGAGGCTAAACGGCATTATTCCATAGTCTTTCAAAATGTTGTGATTGACCCTTTGTCCATTGTCAGGTAAGACACCACGTTGAATTAAATTTTGAACACGGGGAGAGTACCACTCAAGGTAATTCCCATTAATTCGGAAGAAGTGACATCTTCAGTGTACATCTTTTCATTATTGGAAGAAGAAGTACCACGAGTCGCTTTCAGTGGCTTAGTACCGCCACCATGCACTTCTTTGACCACCATACCCTCGATCTTACTAGAATGGATTGAAGTTGGGGGTCATAGTATGTACATGATGGTTAATCTTCTCATAAATTGATTTGTATTCTTCATTCTTTTCATCTTCGAGAAGATCTGGAATGGGGTTTCTTTTAACTTGTCTCCCATTGCTTCTTTCTTGATTTCTTCTTCTTCTTCGGAGGTGTTCTCCCAGTCGACATGATGACCGGTTCTTACGTCGATCGTTTGATATTTCTTCACGTCCGTCCTAGGCCTTGACCTCGGGTGCGAGTTACGGGAAAATCTTCACCATCTCGCCGTAAGGTAGTGGTGAGTATTTGTTGAACTAGAACTTCAGGTTCTTCGTCGTCTCGGTTCTTTTGCTTCATTTGGTATGGTATTTACGGGAAAGATTGTTGTTTTCTTCGGAGGCGCGTAGTAGGCCGCATCTTCATGAAGTCTAATTTCATGCACGGAGAATGGTTGCAAGTCACCATTGATGCCTTTGGTCCCCTCCTTCGTAATACTTTATGCATTGGTGCGAGAGACGAAATGACACCATCCAATTTTCACGAATCCGCTCGTCTGACCCGGTAAGAGCGTTGAACGATGTCTCGGAATCAATTATGTGTAATTTTGCGGTTGTCTTTGCTAAATCACGGTCTTCATTAGTAGTGTTATCGATCTAAAGGCTCTTTCTCCTTTTTTATTAAAACCTCTTAATAGCATCTTGTACGCTTCAAGCTCGCGAGCATCAATTTCCAAATATCTTGGCGTCGAAGGTTCATTATGTTGATTGATGCTCGGATCGGCCCGACACTGCGAGTGTAAACATTCCGATTGTGACTGAATTGTACAACGGTCGGTTGTGATTTCTTTGTTCCGGTAATAGATCATTGTCGAAAATTGAAGGTAACACCTACATTGTTCTTTTAACGAGCAAACCTCGTCGAAGGAATTACCGGCCATTTGAGCTAAACAAATCTCACAGATCGAAGTAAAGCCTTGATCGAGCCTCCTAAATCTCCTTTGACGGGGTCAAGCGTCGTATATGCTTAGTTTGAATTTGGTAGCTTCCTAGATGGGCTTGCACATTATGATCCCTTTATTACCATGTTCCTCGGGTTCTTCTAGATTGGGCAACTCTCTCTTTGAGGTTGGCTCTTCTGCAACAGCCACACCAGCGGCCTTTATCCTTCGGACCCATTCTCGGGAGCGAACTTTTTCCTTCTTAAATTTACTTTAGTTATTTCTTCGGGATTTGGTGTTGAATTTCTTGGGTGTATCCTCTTGAATTGGAACCCCTGGCTCTTCGAAGTTGCTTCGGTGTCGATGGTTCTAATTCTATGATGTCAGGCTCCTCGGGAATTCATAAATGGACTCGTTCCTTGTCGAGCTTTCGTAGCCTCCTTTGTGAACACTTACCTTCTTTTTCGTCGTCATCAAGGTTGCGTATGATTTGAAAATCGTTATTTATCTTGGAACCGAGATCGGATTAGGTCGAGTTGTTGTTAGTTACGTGATCGTTAGAGACGATTAAAAACGTAACCCAGCGCCATGGCTTATATCATTATAAGATCTCACGGAGCGACGGAAACTAATCATACGGGAGTCGGGGAGTTTGAGGATTTCTCCCCGAATCGGAAACAACCATCCTAGGATAAGCAGCCCTAGTCTACCCTTCGGAGCCTCGGTCTTCTTTTCTTCCATGATCTTCTCCTCATGCAGGGCGGTTCTTGATGTGGCGTGATAGTGCGGGCACTGCAAGTTCCGAACTCTGGAGTTGAAGCGTGTACGAAGTGGCTTGGATGTGGTCCCAAGAATTTTCTTCGATGACTTTGTCCGAACGGTACTCCATCCATCATCGGTAACAGAAGTCTATCGGAACAATGAGATCCGTTGAAATAACATTGACGGAACCTCCCTTCGGGGTTCCTTCATGTATTCCATTGGGATCGTTATGTTCCATTTCGAATTGTCATTAAACTGACTCTTGAAAGTGATGCAATCCTCTATCTTGTGTCCATGCATACGAGTGGCGTCGAGTATCGTTCGAGATGATGTTTCTTATTGAATTCCTCCGGCTTCTTGGGCTCACAACGTGAAAATCCGGTGTCTTCATTAAGGCTTGTGGAACATCTTCGCTACTACTTCGAGTTTTGAATGAGTATTCTTTGTTTATAAGTTCTTTTTTAAAGTACGTGATGAACGCGGGTGGTTGTTCATAATGCGTGCGGCAGTAAGCTCGGAGCCGAGGTTCTGGCGATAATCATCTTTGAGGTTGATGATAAGTCCCGTTGTGGTGGTTGATAACTAAAGTGTGGCCGCTCCCATTGTATACGCGGCTAGAGCACGCATATCCTCAATACAGCGATGATTCAGTTCTTTCGGAATGTTTTCACGGGTTTACGCTTATGTTTCTTGTGTGAAACTTCGCCCCATTTTGCCTCTTCTTGCAAGCTCCCGGCCTTGCTAAGCAACTTCTCAAAGTCTTGATTGTAAATCCTTTAAGGAGAAGTCTTATCGGGGCCATAGATACTTTTAAGCGAGGATGCGAATACATGTAGTTCTTGAAGGCATGGTTCACATTTCATGCTTAAGTTTCTCCATCGAAGTATGTAATCCGGTAAAGTCTCATTCGCACTGACGCTCGGTATTTAGATCCTTGATAGTGATGTAGTCTTGAAACCTGGCAAATCTTTCACGAAGAGATTTTCTAGTTCGGAAAAGGTCTTTATTGAGCCGTTCGACAGTGCAACGTACCGGTCGAAGGCAATCACGATAAGTACACTTCTGTTGTCGGAAGAGTAAGCGTCGCTCCCACCAGCATTGCGGCATCTAGCACGAAAATGTGCGACATGTTGCCCGAGGGTTTCTTTTGTTATGAAAGTCTTAAGCGGGTAGTACGAAGCCTTTCGGGTATTGAGCACATCGAACTCTTCGGGGAAAGGTCACCCGTTGAATAGATGCTCCACTCTTGGATTGTGCTAAGGCTTCTTGCACACTATTTGTTCTGTATTTTAATATCCTTTTCGGGGATCATGCTACATGTAGAATCCTTCTTTGGTAGTTCATCTCCGTTAACGGATGTGATCTAATTATACAAATGAATTAATCGTCCGGAATTCAAGTTTTGTTAACTTGCTCAGTGAACTAGGACATTTGAATATCCTATGAGTGAAGTAACATTTCATTTAATGTTCTATTTAGGAGTTATGATGACTAAAGCATTTGAGGGTAAATTGGTGTTCGGATGGTTTGTGATTTGGTTTAATTTCAATTAATGGGTTTAAATTTGGAATAGTGTTCAAGTTGCTTTATATTTAATTTCTTTCTGTTTTAGGTGATGTTATATTTAATTTAATTTAATTTAATTTAATTTAATTTAATCAAGTTTTAATTTAATTTAATTCAATTTAATTCAATTTAGTTTGATTTGATGTTACATTAAATTAATTTGATTTGATTTAATTTTAATTTAATTTGATTTGATTTAATTTAATTTGACTTAATTTAATTTAATTTAATTTGTTTAATTTAATTTAATTTGATTTAATTTAATTCAATTTAATTTAATTATTTAATTTAATTTAATTTGATTTAATTTAATTTAATTTAATTTAATTTGTTTAATTCAATTTAATTTTATCTTTAATTTAATTTAATTTTTAATCTTAATTTAATTTAATTTATTTAATTTTATTTTATTTTTTAATTTTAATTGAAATTTTTAAAAGAGTTTAATAATTTAATTTTAGTTTAATGATTAAGTCTTTTAATATTTTGAATTTGAGTTATCATTTTAATTAAGAATTGAATATTAATGAGATAATTAATTTAGGGATTTTTAAATTAAAGAATAAATCTCTTCCTAATAATATCTCTATTTTAATAATTCCAATTTTATTATTCTTCCAAATTTAATCCATTATTTAATTAAAGTTTAATCATTTTAAAATTGCTTAATGGGTCTCTACCCTTTAATTATTTAAATTTCAATCATCCAAATCAGATTAGGATCAAATATTTTACTTGTTAATTTTTTATTAAACCTAAAGTTTTAATTAAGGGTTAAAAAATTTAATTACCACTTTACCCTTTAAGCTTAATAATTTCATAACTCACTAAATTGAATTCAAATGAACTTGAAATTTTTATGTAACTTCACTCATATGTTAATAAAGACATGAGAGGAGAAAATGTGATTTTTCTGTATTTAATTTATTTATATAATTATTTTTGGTAGAAAATAGAGATTTTCAAGGAAAATTTAATAACATGACCAAGGGAAAGTTTCTGTTCTTAAGAAAATTAGGGGACCTTCCTAATGACCAGAGGACCACTTGGACCAATTTTGGTGATTTTTTGAATTATATTATTTTTATTATAATTATTTTAAGTTTTGGAGTGTTAATTAATTTAAAAATAAAATAAATGTTGAAAAATGAATTTTATATTTTTCAAAAATCTCTCTGATATCAAGGAAATCAGAGAAGCAAATTTTGCAATTTTCTAATTTTTCTATGATTTATTATAATTATTTTAGTGAAAATGCTAGAAAATACTTTTTTTAAATTTAAAAATATCTCACTAAATAGACCTAAAAAAAATGTGGGGTTTGTTCCTAAGTGATTAAAATTCAAAATGTGACATTTTGGTGAACTTTATTATTTTTGTGATTTTTATTATTTTTTAATTATTAAAAATATTAAAATATTATTAAAAATCAACTTTTTTAGAAAATTGAAATTTTAATTTTCTTAGGTTCCCCTGATATTAGAGAGGCTCCAAAACCAATTTGGTGAATTTTTGAAAGGTATTTTAAAAGTTATGAATTTTTAAAGTTTAAAATGACTAAGTAGCTTAATCAACCCAATTAGTGGGGCTAACCAAGTCCAATTGACCTCAAACTTTTATGGTAGATTCCTCTGATCCTAAAGGTCAGTGGAGAATTGATTTCAAGTTAATTTGATGCATGGTTAACTCTAATTAATTAGAGACCTATTTTGGGTGTTTAAGCCAATTAGGGTTGTTTTAAATGAACTAACTCAAAACCTATTTTTCCTAGGGTCCTCTTGTCATAAGAAACATCCTCAAATTTTCCTAGAATTTATTTCATAATATGCTATTTATTGGAATTAAAATACTCAAAACAGTAACATGAACTTGAAAAATCAATAACTCTTAATAGGGATGGCCTCTGACTTTGGAAAATTCAGGGAATGTTCCCAAATTCAGAGGCTTCAAAAGCCCTATGGTCTCATGCCATGGTGAATTGTATACATGCATGGAGAATTAAAAGTATGCAGAGAGTAAATAAATTATAAAAAATAAAATACTTGATGAAATTAAATGATTTCTTTTTCACATTATTCTCCTCTGTTCACTGAGCAAGAGGGTATTTTTATTTTATTTTTCTAATTTTTCTACACAGAGATATGAATTTTTGAAGTTTAGGGATTTAAATAAATAAGAAAATACCCTAATTTTCTATTTATCCACGCGGCGCCAACTCATCCTCGGCATCTCCGAAACGCCGCGTGTCGCGCTCCCATTCGACGCCGCCATCTGACTCAGCGCTCCTGACCCCGCGGTTCTCGTACCGTCTCCTGGTCCGACGCCATCTGAGCCGTCTGTCCGCGCGTGTATCGAATGGACGGCATCCGTTCATCGTCCCCGAGCGTCCTCACCCGAGAGCCGTCCACACTAAATCCCTAAGATCTCACTCGATACTCAATGGATTTTCATGTTCTTATGCTCTATGGATTCGTCTTGAAGAGACGAACACATCTATACGGTTATCATGCATTGAAATTAAGGCATTTGAAATGGAGAATCACCAGAAGCTCGGGATGAAGAATCAGCTCATACCTTTGCTCAGAGAAGTGTGGCTTCGATCTGAGAGTTGTTGCACCTTCGATTGGATCCTAGTAAGCTCCAGATGAAGTCTCCTGGTCTGGTGAATTGTCTAGATGTGATTTCGACCAAGCCCGATCACAAAGCTTGGAGGCTGGAGCAACTGGGTGGCGTGGAGATGGGGCTTTTGCTGGTGGACACCTTCCCTTGGTCTGGTGAAGGTTAGAACCAATCAATTTGGGAATTGGCTCACTGTGGAGAAGTGTCCTGGTTTGGGTGGAATTTCAGTTGGGAAATTGGATTTTATCAGTGGGTATTAGGGAAAATTGACACTGGGGATCAACTGCTCTATAGGTGGAGAAGGGTTTGGAACAATTTTGGCGCAGTTTCGGCAAGGTTTGTGCAACTCTCTTCCATGGCCGTGAGGGTGAGGGGTTTAAATAGGAGAGGCTGGAGAGCCTTCCGGGGGAGTCGAGGCATGGGATCAGCCGCTCCGGTGAGGAGAAGAACAACCATAGTGACCATTTGGCATGGGGCGGCTCAGCAAGTGGGAATTCCAAACTTTGGCTCCTCCCAAGGTCTCGGCCATGGTGTTTTCCGGCGATCCAGGCGGGCGGCCGGCAGGCATGGGTCACCCTCGTGTCCGAGTGGGTCGGGGTCGGAGGTTTGTGCAATCAATTGGCAATTGCCATGTGTAAAGGCTTTGAATCAAAATGGAATGGGGAGGGGGTCATTTTGGCCTTAATTTGGTCAACCCATTGGTTTGGGTTGGGTGCACCTCCCCATGGCTCGATTTTGGGTCGAGAGGATCGATTGGGTCGCCCAAGGGAGAGTGGTGTGGTCTCTATCCATGATGAGGTGGCTAAACATGGTTTAGTGTGTGACATGCTTAAGGTAAAAAAGGCTTAATGAAAGATTAGGAAAGTGGCCCCTCCTTTTACCATTAATGGCATGGTCACATGTCAAGCCTTCCATGGCTTCATGTGGCTTGTCCATGGCTTGCATGGCTTGTCTTTGGCTTGGGGAAAGTTGAGTCAATTTCATAGAAATGGGTTTTAAGAATTTTGGATATTTTGGTGAAAATTTGCATGAAGCTTGATTTGGAATGGTTTAATTGATGATTTTGAAACTTAGGGGTGATTTTGATTAAATGGATGATGAGGGGAAATGCCATGTGGGCTTTGGATGGATTTGGGCTTTTGAATGTGGTGAAGTGGGCTTTTAGGAAAGTTTAAGGGGAATGGGCTTTTTGATTTTAGGATGGGCATTTGGGTAAAGATTTTGTGAAGAACTTTGTCAAATAAATGTCATAATTGGTTTAGGGATGTTTTATGAAGGGCTTGGAGTCAGTTTGGTGTGATTTGGAGTTGAATTGGTTTGAATTTGGGTTTATTTTGTAAGTGGGCCTATGTAGGTCCAAATGGGCCAAGTTGGGCTAATGTTGGGCTAGAGTTGAAATTGATGTAAAATCAATGTTGAGAAATGTTTATGGGAGTGTTTCAAAGAGGTTTTGACTTTGGTTGGGCTTTGATTTTGGGGTTTGGGCTCATTTGGGCTAGGTTTGGGTTTAGGTCAAAATAGGGCCTTTTAACTTTGGGTTGAGTTTGAGTGGGGTTTCGGTCTAAATTTTGGGCAAATCATGTTAGTGTTTTGTTTGTGGGAATGTTAAGGAAGATTTAGAAAAGATTTGGTGTTAATTGGAATTGAATTGGGTGAGTTTGGGTTAGGTTTGGGTCATGGGTCCAAATTTGGCTTTAAGGCCAAAAGTGAGATTGGATCCAAATGTCAATCAAATTGGACTTGGATTTAGTCTAGATTGGTATTGGGGATATTTAATTGAAGTTTAGAATTGAATTGGACCAAAATTGGGGTCAATTGGGTAGGTTTGGTTTGACATTGGGTTCACTGAGGGTTAAAATGGGTCAAATTGGGGGTTTTGACAAAAGTAGGGTAAATTGACAAAATTGGCCCATGGTGTAGTTGGACAAAATGAAATTGGCAATATTTGGGATTTTCTGGAATTTTCTGGGAATTTTCTGAATTTTTGGATTTTTTGGCCAAGAGGGGTATTTTGGGTATTTGGAGGGTATTGGGAGGTATTTTTGGAATTTTTGGTATTTTTGGGTATGGATGATCAATTTAAGTGATGTGGAAATGTTTGGGAATGATTTTGGAGAATTTTGGGTAATTTGGAAATTTTTGAGAAATTTGGGTAATTTCAAGGGTTTTTTTTTGTAGGTTTAGTAGGTGTAGGGCCCCGGGGGTCAAAAATTGAAAATTTGGGAAATTGAAGATTGGGTGAATTTGAGTGGAGTGAAATCATTTTGGTTGAGCCATGAAGCCATGTCAAGCCCATATGAGTCATGAAGGGACTCATTTGAGGCATTCACTGTGTTGTTCCTAACCCTCTTAGCCAAGGGCTTAGGGGTTAAGGACCATCCATGTGAATCACCCACATGAGTCAGGAGGTCAAGTTAGGTATGGGTGTGGTTTTAGGAGGTATGTGGAAGTGTAGTGTGTAGGTGTAGTGTATAAGTGTAATGTGTGTGTAAGTCAGCCCTTCACTGCACCGGGCCACCTGTAGGCGGTCCTAAGGCCAAAGAGTCCTATAAAAACTCATCCTTTAAACTTCCACATCTGATTTCAACCCTCTAGATGATTAGGGGTCTACAGTAAAGTTTGTAGAGTTTGCAGGGAGTTAAGAAGTGGTTTGAATTTCTAAAAGGTGGGTCCCAATTCTAGTCCTCTAAGACAGTCAAAGGAAAAGCCCAAGGCTAGATCCTAAGTACTAAAGAGAAGAAGAGAAGACCTCATCAAAAATGAGGTCAACAGAGTGTTACAAAGAGTTTTCAACTTTGGTTGAGCTCTAATTTTGGGATTTGGGCCCATTTGGGTTAGGTTTGGGCTTAGGTCAATTTAAGGGATTTTGGTTTTGAGTTAGGTTTGGGTGGAGTTTAGGTTCAAATTTTGGGCAAATCAAGTTAGTGTATTGTTTGTGGGGATGTTAGGAAGGTTTTAGATGAGTTGGGTTGACATTGGGTTCACTTGGGTTAAAAATGGGTCAAATTGGGGGTTTTGGTAAAAGTGGGGTAAATTGGTAAAATTGGCCCATGGTAAAGTTGAACAAAATGAAATTAGGAATATTTGGGATTTTCTGGAATTTTTTGGGAATGTTTAGAATTTTTGGATTTTTGGGGTAAAAGGGTATTTTGGTAATTTTGGAGGGATTTAGGGGTATTTTTGAAAATTTTGGTATTTTTGGCCAAAGATAGTCAATTTGAGTGGTGGGAAGTGTTCAGGATTGATTTTGAGGGATCTTGGGTAATTTAGGTAATTTTACAAATTTTGGGTCATTTCAAGTGTATTTGGTAGGTTTTGGTGGTCCGGGGCCCCGGGGGTCAAAAACTGAAATTTTTTAAAAAAAAAGATTGAACAAATTTGAGTGAAATGGAATCACTTTGGTTGAGCCATGAAGCCACATTAAGCCCATGTGAGCCATGAGAGGACTCATTTAAGGCATTCACTATGTTGTTCCTAACTCTCTTAGCTAGGGGCTTAAGGGTTAAGGACCATCCATATGAATTACCTACATGAGTCTGGAAGTCAAGTTGGGTGAGAGTGTGGTTTTAGGACTTGGAATGTGTGTGAGAGTGTAGTGTATGTGTAAGTCAACCCTCACCAGACTAGGTCATCTAGGGTATTCCTAAGGCTAAAAAGTCCTATAAGGTGATTAGGGGTCTACAATCAAGGTTGTGGGGTTTGCAGGGAGTTAAGAAGTAGTTTGAATTTCGAAATGGTGGGTTCTATTTCTAGTCCTCTAAGATTAGTCAAAGGAAAAGCCTAATGCTAGATCCTAAGTACTAAAGAGAGAAGCAAAAGACCTTACCAAAATTGAGGTCAACAAATGGACCCCCAATAGGTGTGGTGTGCTAACCAAGCACACCGCGCGTATTGGCGTTGACCGAAGAGATCAACTAAACCAATATAGTTGTTCAAGTGACAAACTTAGGATGAAGTAGAAGAATTTCTGCTGGGGAGTATCACGCATATTTCCAATACTGGAGATTCCTAAACTCTCGCTGAGGAATGGAAAAGGAGATGAACTCAAAATCACAAGATCTGGGGAATTCGATTTAGATTTCATTTTACATTTAAATTTTAAGTTTCAATGTGTGAGTTTAGATTTCGATTTGTTCTGAGTTTCAATTTCGATTGAAGTTTAATTTAAAATCAATTTAAGGAAAATTTGAATTTGAATTTTAGATTTGAAATGAGAATTGAAACCTGGGTTTCAACCTCGAGATTGCAAAGAGAACTGAAATTTAGGTACCAGCCTCGGAGTGAGAATCAGTGTTTAAGTATCGACAAAAGAAGGATGAGAATCAGAATTTAGGTACTGATCTCGAGAGAGTAAGATTTGAAATTTAAGTATTAAACCTAAAAGAGAATCGAAATTTAGGTATCGATCTCGGAAAGAGAGTCGGAATTTAGGTACCGACCTCAAAATGAGAACTGAAATTTAGGTACCAGTCTCGAAAGTTGTGAATCGAAATTTAGGTATCAATTCGAAAGAGAGTCGGAATTTGGTACCGACCTCGAAGGAAGAGAAACTGGAATTTGGTACCAGTCTCGAGAATTTAGAATTGATATTTAGGTATCAATTCGAATGAGAGTCAAAATTTGGTACAGACCTCAAAGGAAGAGAAACTGGAATTTGGTACCTGTCTTGGGAATTTAGAATTGAAATTTAGGTATCAATTAGAATGAGAGTCAGAATTTGGTACCGACCTCGAAGGAAGAGAACTGGAATTTGGTACCAGTCTCAGAATTTACAATTAAAATTTAGGAATCAATTCAAGTGAGAGTCGGAATTTGGTACCGACCTTGAAGGAAGAGAACTGGAATTTGGTACTAGTCTTGGGAATTTGGAATTGAAATTTAGGTATCAATTTGAATGAGAGTCAGAAATTGGTACCGACCTCGAAAGAAGAGAACTGGAATTTAGTACCAGTCTCGGAAATTTAGAATTGAATTTTAGGTATCAATTCAGATGAGAGTCGGAATTTGGTACCGACCTCGAAAGAAGAGAACTGGAATATGGTACCAGCCTCAGAATTTAGAATTTAAATTTAGGTATCAATTCGAATGAGAGTCGAAATTTGGTACCGACCTCGAAGGAAGAGAACTGGAATTTGGTACTAGTCTCATAAATTTAGAATTGAAATTTGGTATCAATTTGAAAGAGAGTCGGAATTTGGTACCGACCTCGAAGGAAGAGAACTGGAATTTGGTACCAGTCTCGGGAATTTAGAATTGAAATTTAGGTATCAATTCGAAAGAGAGTCGGAATTTGGTACCGACCTCGAAGGAAGACAACTGGAATTTGGTACCAGTCTCGGAAATTTAGAATTGAAATTTAGGTATTAATTCGAAAGAGAGTCGGAATTTGGTACCGACCTCGAAGGAAGAGAACTGGAATTTGGTACCAGTCTCGAAAATTTATAATTGAAATTTAGGTATCAATTCGGAAGAGAGTCGGAATTTGGTACCGACCTCAAAGGAAGAGAACTGGAATTTGGTACTAGTCTCGAAAATTTATCTGTATGAAGAGGGACCCAGTCTTATGCCATCAGAACCAAATCGAACGAAGTTCGTGGCTCCGTGTCAATAGAACTAGTCGATCCTCTAAAACACAGAGGAAAGAGAACTGAAAGGAACTGGTAAGCGTACCAAGCTGAAAAGACTTGACTTAATGACAAGTCGAAGTGAATATTCAAATTTCAAAAGAGTTTCCAACAGATTTCGATCGAGGAAAGATATGAAAGGTTCAAATCAGAGGATTCAGATTAGAATTCAATTTGAGATTTAGAATTGTTTTGTTTGTCCTTTAAAGATCCCATTTTATTTTGTCTTTTTTTTGTTGTTTATTTAGTGTTCATGTGAATTTGAAGTCCATTTTAATATTCAGATTTTTAGGAAAAATTCTCATTTATTTTGTTTTCTTTTCTGTTCTGCGTTCAAATTTCATTTAACTCTAATGGTGTTTCCCAGTCAATTTACACAAAAAGAGGTGAAGGCAATATATGACGTTGTCGTTTTCATTCCAACCTACTGAAAATACATCATATAACTTGATCTAATCATGATGACATTTTCCTCGGAAATTTTATGTCTCATACAATCCATGTAAATCCAAAACGGATTGTGTAAGATTCTTGTCGATCCATCCACAAGCATCTGTCAAAAATCCATTTCTGAATAATAAGAAACATGGGTAATAACATCACCTTCCAAGCCACCCTTGGCAGGAATGTCGCATGGATGTGTATTGAAGGTGTGTTATTTCCCATGTAACTCATAGCTGGTAGGGCCGGAGACTCTCCAATTCTAGATCTGGATGAAAGTGTTAAGGCATTTTTCTGTCGTCCATTCTTCTAAAAGTAACTGAGATCCGCTCCACAGGCACTCCTGGAATGCAATGCTTCGCAACGTCTGCTCCGTTTCCTTTTAACACCAGGATGGAACCTACTAGTAGTGGTATCTCCACCGGCCCTCGGAACTCACCGGGGCCTGCAATCCGGAGGTTAGATCCGAACATGATGTTGCACTGGTTGATGAATGACACTGTCCAGAAGGGTCTAACAAAGTCATGATGGTCTATATGTGGAGGTATGCAGTCGCCTTCCTTGTAGATGTTAATAATGTAGCTATTGGGTATGCAATCTGTAGGCAATACCCTCCATGTTATCATCCTTTTCACCATTCTCTTAATGATTCTTGGCATCGAATCCACCTCACAGCGACGGAGTATCCCTGGTGGATTTCCTTTTCACGTCTATGGCAAAATTGTAGCAACATCCGCATTGGATTGTAACTCTTCCTTTTTCCGGCATCCATCTTCGGGGTTCTGAATAGGTCTTTTCTCTCAGGCTGCCAGCTCGGCCCATTTTCTGTAATTCAAGGATGCAGTCTACAATTTTTTGTTGCTAATAATCTGAGAATACATCTGTATGCAGCTCGAGGTCTTCTAAGATGTTGACCCTCTTGTCTCCAATTCTTTTAAAGTATTCAAAGGTTTTCTTCTCAACTAGTTACGTTTTCTCCAGCTCCTATTCCGGGATTATCTGAAGTCCTCGGTATCTAGTAACATACTGCGGGATGTATGGCTCAACCCCAGAATGTTCTTCAGGGATAGTCTCTGTAGGGACATCCTCCGGGGTTGCTTTCGCAATGAGACTCTTTGGATCCGGTACATTTGCTCGGCGTCGAGGTACTAACTCTATTTCTGCTTTTCTTGGTACTTCTTTTATCTATTCTGACTTTCTTGGAATTGACTTTCTTCTTTCTGGTTCCTGACGAACCGGTCTCCTTGGAGCATTTGCACTAACGGTATCCATTGTCTGTTTATGCTGATCATCTGCTAACTTGGTCAACATTTTGCGAATGCGACGATTCTTATTTCTTCGCTGGGTAGCAGTGAGAGTAGCTCTCCTTACCCCTTGAATTTCTATGGGCGTGGCACTGATAAGCCTACCCTCTGCTGTGGCAACCACGGACTTAACTTTCATATCTTCTCTTATTGCATGAGAGGCGTTTGCTTTTCTTTTCTTACTGATGGATTGGTGGCTCGGGCCACCCATTTTCATCACTGTCTGGCTATGAAGTTCTTCTCGATCAACTGAGATCCAATCATTTTTTTTGTATTGTAAGCCGGCTGGTGTGAAGTCTGAGTCAATCTCTATCACTGCTCCATCTCTCACCCTCTTTTCATCAAGTGCTAGACTCACGCCATTTCTAAAGTTTAGAACCAACCGCCCGCTCGACATTTCCCTGCGAAAAAATAAGGAAAGGATCAGGGGTTATACTAAGAACAAGAAAAATAAGAAAAACACTTAAAAATTCTTATTCACTTCTTTTAAATTTAAAGGAAGTAGGAAGATATGAGAAAATATCAGGAATGAATGGATTTAAAAGGAAAGATTGGCATTTTATTATTAAGATTTCCCATGTTTTCTTTTTAACATTTTTGTTGATGAGATTTTTTTTTATCATCCATTTTATTTTGTTTTGGGTTCGGACCCAATTACAAAGTGATTACTTCTCCCGTGTTTCTAGGGATAAGATTCTACTTTAGAGGCCACCCTTCGAAACATCAGGTTGTGTAACATTTCTTTAAATACTGTCCATTGATTGGAAGCATGGGTCGTTCTCCACGGCAATTCACCAGTTGGTAGGAACCTCCTTAGTAGACTGTCTCGACCACAAATGGCCCTTCCCATGTTGGTTCAAATTTACCACCTATCTTGCGATGTGCAATAATAGGTCTTCTGAGAACCAAAACCAAGTCATCGACTTTGAATGTCCTGGGACGGACTAATTTATCATGGGCCTGGATCATCTTGGCTTGATATAGTTCCAAATTCTGTTACGTGGAAAGTCTTTTCCCTTCCAAGCTTTCCAATTCTTCCAGTCATATTCTGGCATTTTCTTCTGTAGTGATCTTTTCTGCAACTGCAATTCAGAGTGATGAAAGCTGAACTTCCAGGGGCAAGACCGCCTAAGACCCGCACAATAAAGCGTAAGGCGTAGAGTGAGTAGGAGTCCTAAAAGTCGTTCTGTAGGCCCATAAGGCTTCTAACAACTTCTTGTGCTAATTTCTCTTGTTGTCGTCCGAAGTTTTCTTTAAAATTTGAACGAGAGTTTTATTAAAAGCCTCGGCCAAGCCGTTTGCCCTTGGGTAGTAGATCTTTGAGTATCGCCAATCAATCCTGTGCCTTCTGACAAAAATTGTTGATCTTTGTACTTTTGAATGCAGACCAATTATCTGAAATGATCCTGCGCGGTAGCCCAAAACGGTAGACGACTTGGTTCTTGAAAAACTGTAGCACATGGTGTGCCTTCACTTCTCTAAGTGGTATAGCTTCTGCCCATTTAGAAAAGTAATCTGTAGCTGCAAGAATGAAGCGATGTCCTCTTGAAGAAGGCGGTTCTATAGAACCCACTATATCTGTGTCCCAACACTCAAATGGCCACGACGCAATTATCGAATGTAGCACATTTGAAGGTTGGTGTAGAACCACTCCTTGCACTTAGCACTGGTTACATCCTTTTGCAACTTTCATACAGTCGGTCATCATTGAGGGCCAGTTGTACCCTAGTCTTTTAATCTTCATTTTCATTTTCGGACCTGACTGATGAGCTCCACAAAATCCTGCATGTACTTCTTTAACGATTTCTCGGACCCGCTCAGGCATCTTAGCCACATCAGATCAAAAGACCTTCTGTATAATGTATTGTTTATTAATGCGTAAGACAGAGTTCTTTTCTTGATTTGATGGGCTATCGACTTATCGTCTGGTAGGTTTCCCGTTTGCAAGTAGACTATTAGTGGCGGCCGCCAATCTTCCATAACTTTTGGCACTGCTGCAACTGATTCTTTTTCTTTTCCTTCTGATTGGTGTATAAGATCCATGTCGAGTTGTGATAGGACCTGTCGTCCCTGAACTGACATTTCAACTGATTCATCTTGTAGGCAAACAAATTCCTTTGCAAGGTGGGCTAACGCATCTGCAAGAGCATTTTCTCTTCTGGGAATCTAGTAGATTGTTACAATTGGAATCTGCTCCAAAAATTTCATGGCATACTGAAAGTATTATTCGAGTCTTGGCTTTAGAATTCTGTATTGCCCGGCGACCTGTTGAATGATCAACTGAGAATCTCCGTAGATATTGATGTCTGTTATCCCCATCTGAATGGTTAATTCCAATCCAGTTATAAGGGCTTCGTATTCTGCCTCGTTGTTTGTACATAGTGTTGTTAAGTGGTAGGAGTACCTTAACATTCCCCGCTCTGGCGTTATAAAGATTAGTCCGATTCCTGCCTTACTAGGCACTATCATTTGCGATTCTTCATCTTTCTACTCTGAAGATGCTCCATCGAAGTACAGTTCCCAACGCTGATCATCAGGGTCTTCTAGGCTCATTATCTGCTCGTCTGGCAAGTCATCGTTGAGAGGCGATTCTGCCGGTAAAGGGTCTTCTAGGCTCATTATCTGCTCCTAAAATAACACCTATTGGGGGTCCACCCCACCTCAGAAGAGAGGTAAAAGGATCTCGGAACCTCTCCATTTAGGGGTGTCTAAATAGTGGCTCCTAAATCCAAGAGAAGTTGGCTATACTCGTTCAAGGAAGAAATGAACGGGGTATTCCAATGGAAGAATGGTAGTTTGTTCTATTAGGGACATGGATACACTACCGATTTATAAAAGCAAAACCATCTAATCAAAATGGAGAGATGAACTAGTTCTCCAGTGGAGTCGCCAGAAGTTGCACGGTTTATTTTTATGTTGTGTGTTGTATTTTAAAAAGGGGACGCTTATAGAAATTATCATCAAATTTTAGATTTTAAATTTAATTTAAATATATATAATTTAGAAAGTAGTATTTGATTTTGAAAGTACTTTTGAGTTTGAAAATTTTAAGATATGAAATCAAACCGATCTCACATCCCAAATAGTTTATATAAACGAGTACCGCATAACAAACGTATATCTATCCCGAAGAATAGACATACTGCTTGACGATGGGGCTCGATTAAATAAATTAGAAGATTTGTGACATCCGTTTGGTCTGCGAACCAATTTTATAAGCCGACAAGTTCCCCTGTTTAATATAAATGAATTAAGCAGGCTTTATTTTACCTGGGTTGTTAAAGTTCCCTATAAGGGCAAGCCCCTATAGTTAATTACATCTTAAATGATAGGAATCATTTAAGAAAACTCTCGATAATGATCAGTGGGTTTGCTCTCAAGAATTTCAAAGTTTAAGATTTTCAAAAGATTGAATTTTGGAATTTCAATAGGGAACAGATCAAATTTAGGTCAATTTATTTTAGGAATTCAATGGAAGAGAAGTAGGAGAAGTTGAGGATCCATGATGCAGAAAACAGTAACAATTAAGTAAACTACAATTACTTCTAATATCTTTAAAACAAAATTAACTAATAGTCACACTAAGATTTTATTTGAAAGGTTTTGATATATATGAAAATTATCTTTCCTCTTGCAACGAGTATATAATGTGTGAATGCTGTAGAATGATTACTTATTGTATTGTGCCAAATAGGAGCATAAATGTTTCTTTACCCTTAAAAGAGTGCCCCCTCTTCCAAGAATGGAAACAACATTGACATATCCTAAGTTTAGTCACTAAATTTAGGGCTAGGCTGGGAGGATAATGGCTGTCACTACGGAGCTCCCACTCACCCTTCACCTGAAGGCTAACCTTCGAGTTTACTTACTAATCTTAGGAGCAAATTGAGGATCTCATTCTGCCACCTTGAAACCTCCAATTTGAAATCCATCAAAACACATTTCCCTATTTATTTGCACTCAATTCCCATGAACTATGCAATTCATCCATTGACGTTGAATGGATTCTTCATTATTGTTGTAGGACACTAAATCCTTTCAGAGTTAATGTTCAACAACAGATTTTAACAATTCAATTGGCCAGATCGAAAAGTAAATTAAGTTCGAAATGAAAAACCATCACAATTTCTTCAATACTTCAAAAGCACTTTAAATCCACATCATCACATCATCACATCTTTATGCAAGAAGAAAGACAAAGGAGACTACACAGAATTCATAGAGAAGTCACAATAAAATATGGATTTTATATATAAAAGAAATAGCATACAAAGCACAAAAGAAGATACAACATATCTCTTTTTCTTCCCCAATGCAAATCCCTTGAAGATTCTTTGAATCCTTTTCAGTCTTCTTTGCAACACTCAATTCCCACTTTAGAATGAAAAGCAAGAAGCAATCTCTCACTTTACTCCTTCTCCTTCACTTCTTAGAGAAGAATCTCTCTCAAATACTCACTTCTACACTCTTCTCTTACAAACCCCAACACCTAAAACACTTATTCCCTCACAAAAACTCTCTAAAACTCTCCTCGAACCTCACACATCTTGTCCAAAAACAGTTACATATATGTTAGAAACGAAATCTTAAGAGTTTCATTAAGCATCCCTTTAAAAAGTCGCCAAAACTGTTCAAATTTGAATTGCACCAACATTGGGAGCCGGTGATAGGGAGCCGACGATAGGGAGCCGGCAAAAGTGAGCATCCCTTCAAATTTGAATTGCACCTGATAGGGAGCCGGCGATGCTCGATAGGGCACCGACGGTGCCCTATCGTCCCAATATATTCTGGAGCTCTTGGGAAAATGGCGCCGGTGGTGCCCATTCTGGCGCCGGCGGCGCCAGAAGCTGTTTTTCTCCATTTTGCTCATTTTTGCTCCAAATTCGTTCCTTTTTGCTTTTTTTGGCTCCAATCACCTAAAATCATCATACCTGCAAAAAAACATAAAAAATACCTTTCTTTGAAGTGCAATATCACCAAAAATGGGTAAAATTATATTGCAAAAATAGTATATATTTTTGGTGCATCAAAATCCCCCAAACTTAACTATTACTTATCCTCAAATAATCCTTTCACTACATAAAAATATAACTCAAGGAAATATACTTTTCACCTGTAGGACACTAAAATTTTTCATTCAAAAGAATATATTGGTAAGAACTTTAGAATGAAATTCAGTAACTCGAGTCAACACTACAGATATAAGAATATTCAGCAAGCAAGTCTAAGGGTTCTAGTCTTCTATTTATTTCAAGATAAACCATAATTTGTCACAATAAGAGTGACTTAAAAGACTATGTGAAAAAGAAGTTCATGCAAACTTCATCAAAATGTAAGCCAATACTTTAAATATAAATTTAGAAATGAAATCAAATTTTCCCTTTAGGGTGACTCAAGTGAAGCCAATTTTTGATTAGGCATCTCTTCAAGCTTCTCCTAATAAATATTTTTCTTTTTTTTTTTCTTTTTGGGATTTTTTTTCATTCCTTCTTTTTCTTCCTTTCTTTTTAATGAGGATTACGATATCTGGATAGTCTTTAATGATTTTGAACTTCACTCTCCTCTTTCTAATCTTCAAACTTGAAACACCTCCTTACTTTATAACTAGGTATAAGCTTTATTATTCATCATAGAGTTACAATCTCTTCTTAACACATAACACTTTTTATCTCTTAACATATCAAAAATACAGTTTTCTTTGCTTTAAATAGTTAGCTATAATCAAATCCTTTCATACCAAATATCTTACCATTATAAAATTAACCTTTATTATTAAAAACTTTCATCCAATGCTTCCAGAATATTCAACTGAAACAAAAAGTTTTAGTTATCTTAAGTGAGGTTCAACTGCCAGAAGTTATGCTAATAATTTTTGAAAATATAATAATTGAGAAAAAATAAGAGTTAATATTTTTATACCCTCCCCTAAACTTAAATTTTTTAATAAATTTAAAACAATAGAGAGTAAAAGAAACTAACCTTTTTATGTTGGGATCTTGAAATCTTCAACTGTTATCTGGTATTAGTCAAAATTTATAGCTAGCAGACATGAAACAATTAGTAAAAGTAATATAAAATTTTTTAAAAACATTTACAAGGTAAAGAGATATCAACTTTAAACATCTAAACATCCAACAAAACACTGCAACTACTAAATAAACTGTCACGGCACTATACAGTTTGTTTAACAGTTTTAATTTTTTCATAACAACATAACAGTACATCAACAGGTTTCATCACATGGAAAGTAAATAACTACTACATCACAAAAAAAACAACACACAATAAGAATAACAGAAATAGAAACAAAGAAACTACCAATCTTCATCACCAGGTTCATCAGCAGGGTCAGCAGGACCAGGTCTATACGGTGTATAGCTGGGGCAGGCAGGGATTCCCCCTCATGAATCTGACCTGAGCGTCATGATAGGCAAAATCGAACTCGACTCTTCTTCTCATATAATCTTCATTGACATCACTTCTAGCCTCAAACACAACCATCCTACCATGGAGTCTATCCATGCTAGCACTCTGTAGTCTCAGCTGCTCCATAATATCAGATAATGTAGGGGGCTCAGAAGTTGATGGGATGTCATAACTCGTAGTAGGAATATCAGTACTCCTACTCTAATCTTGTGCTCCCACATGAGATTCATAAGTACGAATGCTAGTCTTTGTAATGGGTCTCAGTGGTATAGCTACCTCTTTAGAACTGTTGAACTCTACTCCAGACTGAACACACAAGGCATGAACTAGGGTAAGATGTTCTAATCCTCCAGTTCTACCGCCTCTATCAATAGACTGAAAGTTCTTAAATACAATAGCTCCAATATCAATCTTCTTCATATTCTGAAAAAAAATAGTTTAGAATTGCTTTATCCCTTGTAAATTCACTTAGGTGATAAAAAGGTAACAGTCTTGCGGAAATGAAATTGTGCCAAACTTTAGATGCAACATTTAACTTGGACGCAGGGAATTTAATCATTTATTTTTGACTTACTTACCATCCCCCTTTTCCTCCTGTCAGAAAATCAATCACTTCCTTCATATTCGCCTCTCAGGTATCAAAATTTTCATATTCACAAACAAAAGTTTCCCAAGTTTGATAAAATGCATTGATACGCTAAGGAGTAAGTTCAACCATTTTTCCCCTAACTAGCACATACTGAGTCTCATTCCAGGGCACATTAGCATAGAATTCTCTAACAACACCCAAAACAGCATTTGCAATAAAATAACAAAATCTCTCCCATTTTCACTCGACAATTAACTATTCTACAGATGCACCAGGATTGTCAAAAGCTCGATCCTGAATACACTTCTTATAGTAAAGGTAAGAATTAAAACAAAATTGTGCTTTAACTATGACAAATCTTTCTTCATCAAAATCAAAATTTCTCTTCCCTTTACTCATCCCTGGAGCCATGTGAATTCCTAAAAATTGCAAGAAAATTCTAATAAATTCCAAATCCACAATGTAACAAACTCGAAATACTATTCTAAACAAGTAAGAGAAAATTTTATCATAGGAAATCCCAAAATTTCTTCAAAAATCTCAAAATTCCAATCTAAACAATGTGAGAAATTCCTATGGTGAAAATCATAAATTTTAACTTAAAGTGAAGCCCTTACCAAGAGAAGTGTAGATCCGGTCTCAAAAAGCCTTGCAATTGCTTCAAATTCAACATCTAGCAAGCCCTAGGTCTTTAAAATCTCAAAAATGGAGGAGGAAAACGAAAGCATTGGAAAAAATTGAAGGCCCTAGGGTCAAAATCACGAAATAAACTTTTTGGCCTTTTTCTGTATTTGTGCACTATCGACGCTCTATTTTTTTAAATAGGCCAAACTCTGTCTTTGGGCATCGACGGCGCCAGTACAAAAATTTTTCTGGGTCCAAAATTTTTTCGTAATTTCAATTGTTTTGTTCTCCACAATGACATTTACACTTCATTAAGCATCTATTTCATCACACAAGCACTAACTAACATAATACTTACACAAACAACACAAAACATACTTCTATATATAAAATCCACATTACAACATAAACACTAATAAATTCATCAAATTAAACCAACAACTCTTAGATTTTTAGTGTTGCAAGTACGCTACGATACGTAAACACTAAAATCTAAGCACACACATCCAAATTAAGCATAGTAAATCCAAATGCAAACTAGAAAGCAAAGCCAAGCAAATACTAAACACACCAAACAAAATTAAGCAAAGCAAAGAAAACACACATTAAACATAAGCAGAATCCAGTAATCATTCCACATCGGTCTCGGAAAACATCATTCATATTATCGCTTGTCGCATTAAAATTGGAATAGTGGCAGATAAGTACATTCACAATCATAAAGAGATCATCAATTCTCGCAGGAGTCAATAGTACAAACCTACCTCGCACAAAGACGAATCCTTGGTTGATCCCGTGAAGATTTGCATAGAATTTCTTCACAACTGGAACGACTACAACAGCGGTACCGTAACATAGCACTTCCCAAAATCTTTCATTTCTTATCTCTTCAACTCTTTTAGTAGGATTATCCATACCTCAATTAATAAAGCCTCTTTCCTTTGATAATCCTCCTCTTCATCATCGCTGCTCCTCGAAATTGATAAACTTCTATCGGTTGAAAATACGAGATTGAGGGGTTTATATGGAGTAGGAATCCATGGGATGCAAATTGGGAAAGGTAGTTTTCATTTTTCTGGAGTTTGGAAGTTTAAAATGGAGTTTAAAAAATTATAAAGATGAAGATCCCTCTCAAAACCATAAAAAATTGCATTTTGAACTCCAAAAATCGTCAACTGGTTTTGGGCGCCGGCGGAGCTCGGTAGTGCACCGACGGTGCTCGATAGGGTGTTGGCAGCGTTCAAGCCCGAAATTGTATAAATATGTCTGTAATTGGGTGCCAGCGGCGCCCATTTTGGTGCCGGCTGCTCCAGCTGTCAAAAATCTCACCAAACTTTGTTTGGACCAAAAAATTCCAATATCTCAATTCAATCCAATATTTATCAATTCTTAAAAGTATTTAGGAGTGATTAGGATTCCAAAATAACTATCTAAAAGCACAACTACAACAAACAAGCAAACACACTACAAAGATACATATGGGTTGCCTCCCATCAAGTGCTTGGTTTAACATCGTCAGCCCGAAAAACCATTCAGTTAATCGAGATGACTCAGCATTAAAGCCTGTTTGAAGTCAGGTTGAAACCCGTCAAAGTAAGGCTTTAATCGATGCCTATTAACCTTGAAAATCGTTCCAGTATCAAGATCCTCAATATCAACAGCTCTAAAAGAATGAACTTTTACAACTATAAAAGGTCCCAACCATCTAGACTTGAGCTTTCCAGGAATAATTTCAACCTTGTGTTGTATAACAAAACTTTCTGCCCATGTTCGAATTTCGTTTTCAATATCTTCCGATCATGCCACAATTTCATTCTCTCTTTATAGATCCTGTCATTGTTATAAGATGCATTTCTAATTTCTTCCAATTCATTCAATTGCATATATCTCTTCTCTCCATCATTTTTTAAATTAAAATTCAACTTTTATTGCCCAATATGCTTTATGCTTCAATTCAACCGGTAGATGACAAGTCCTACCAAACACTAGTTTATACGAAGACATTCCAATAGGAGTTTTAAAAGTAGTCCTATAAGCCCATAATGCAGTATCTAATCTAGCAGACCAATCTAATTTGTGATTACCATAGTTTTCTCCAAAATTGTTTTAATTTCACAATTAGACACTTCTACTAAACCACTAGTCTGTGAATGATAAGTAGTGGAGATTCTATGAATAATATTATATTTCTCAATCAATCTCTTAATTTGATTATTCTTGAAATGAGATCCACCATCAGTTATAATCACTCTCAGCATTCCATATCTCGCAAATATATTTTTCTTTAAAAATTTTGAAACACTCCGAGCATCACATCTAGGTAAAGCAATAGCTTCAATCCATTTTGAGACATAATAAACTGCAACCAGTATATATAAATTCCTAAATGAAGGAGTAAATGGTCCCATAAAATCTAATCCCCATACATAAAAAATTTTAACTTCCAAATTATAGTTTAGAGGCATTTCATTTCTTCTAGAGATATTACCTACTCTCTGACATCGATCACATGATTTAATATATTTGTATACATCCTTAAAAAGAGTAGGCTAATAAAATCCAGATTGTAAAATCTTAAAAGTAATTTTATCAACATCGAAATGACATCCAAATTCAGAATCATGACATCATTGAATAATTAATTTAGTTTCTTCCCGTGGCACACATCTCCTAATAATCAGATACTTACACTGTTTATATAGATAGGGCTCATCCCAAAAATAAAATCTTGCATCATATTTAAACTTCTCTTGTTGTTGCCTTTTTAAATTAGGTGGTACAATATCACTAACAATATAATTCACAATATCAGCATACCAAAGCAAATTTCTTCCCTTAATAGTAAAAAGTTGTTTATTCGGGAAAGTTTCTGTAACTTCCTTTTAAATTCAGATAATTTATCATTCTCTAATCTCGACAAATGATCAGCTATTTGGTTATCAGATCCCTTCCTATCAACTATCATAAAATCAAATTCTTGTAGAAGAAGTTTCCATTTAATCAATCTTGGTTTGACATCCTTCTTTTGCATTAAATATTTGATAGCTGAATGGTATGTATGCACAATATTTTTAGCTCCAATTAAATAAGGTCTAAACTTTTCAAAAGTAAATACTATGGCTAAAAACTCTCTTTCAGTAGTTGTATAATTAGTTTGAGCTTCATTAAGAGTTTTACTAGCATAGTAAATGACTTTGAAAACTTTTACATGCCTCTGCCCCAACACTACTTCGATCGCATAATCACTAGCATCACACATAAGTTCAAATGGTTTCTCCCAATAAGGTGAAACAATTATAGGTGCAGTAATTAATTTCTCTTTCAATAATTCAAAAGCACGCAAACATTCATCATTAAAATCAAATTTTCTATCATTTTCTAGAAGTCGGCACAAAGGTTTGGTAATTTTAGAAAAATCTTTAATATATCACCTGTAAAATCCAGCGTGTCCTAAGAAACTCCTCACCTCTCTCACGGTAGTGGGTGGTGGCAATCTCTCAATCACTTGAATTTTAGCAGGGTCGACCTCCATACCATATTCATAAATTTTATGCCCAAGCACAATGCCTCCTGCAACCATAAATTGACATTTCTCCCAATTCAGAAATAAATTTGTTTTCTCGCAAAGCTCCAAAAATTTTGCTAAGTTTTCCAAACATATTTCAAATGAAGTCCCGAATACAGAGAAATCATCCATGAAAACTTATATTCCATTATCTATCATATTATTGAAGATTGACATTATACATCTCTGAAACATTGCAGGTGCATTACACAGTCCAAAAGGCATTCTTCAAAAAGCAAAGGTTCTGTAAGGGCTAGTAAATGTTGTCCTTTCTTGATCCTCAGGAGCAATAGGTATATGATGGTAACTAGTATATTCATCTAGAAAGCAGTAGTACTTGTGTTCAGCAAGTCTATCCAGCATTTGATCGAGAAAAAGAAGAGGAAAGTGATCTTTTCAGGTAGCGACATTTAATTTCCTATAGTCAATACAAATTCATCATCCATTAATTTGTCTTGTGGGTATAATTTCATTACATTCATTCACTTCAAGAGTCACTCTTCCCTTTTTCGGTACACAATGTATCAGACTCACCCAAGCACTATTCGAAATAGGATAAATAATTCCAGCATCCAGCCATATTAAAATCTCCTTCATAACTACTTCTTTCATTATTGGATTCAATCTCCTCTATGAATAAACCTTCGGTTTATGTTCTTAATCTAATAAAATCCTGTGCATACAAATAGAAGGACTGATTCCTTTAATATCTGCTAAAGTCTATCCAAAAGCCTTTTTGTAACTTTTTAAAATTTTCAATAATTCTTGTTCTTGATATTCGTTTAACTCCGAAGATATAATAACTAGTAGAGAGATGATTCTCCTCAAAACATAAACTTCAAATTATTAGGGAGAATTTTCATCTCAATTTTAGGAGATTTTATTATAAATGGAATTAAGCTTTTATCTCAACCTTCCATAGTGTCTAATACTTCAAATCTCTCCTGAACATACTCCACATCTTCATTCCTCTTACTATCTAAATTTTCAATTCCTTCTTCAAACATTTTTTCATACTTCGCTTCTTTTTCAAATATATTTTCAAAATGATCCTTTCTTAAATATTCACAGACCTCCATTCTAAAACATTCATTATCTTTTTCCATTGAGGGATACTTCATAGATTTCAAAATATTAAAAGTCACTTAATGTTCATTAACTCTCATAGTTAATTCTCCTTTTTGAACATCAATCACAGCTCTCCCAGTAGCAAGGAATGGTCTTCCTAAAATGATTGGAATTTCTTTATCTTCCTCTATATCAAGTACAATAAAATCCAAAGGAAAGATAAATTTACCCACTTTCACTAACACATCTTCCACCACTCCTTTAGGGTAATTAATGGAACGATTGGCCAACTGAAGAGTCATAGATGTAGGAGAAATTTCTCCTATTCCTAACCTTTTGAAATTTGATAAAGGCATAAGATTAATACTAGCTCTTATATCACATAAGGCTCTTCCGAAAAATTTTTCACCTATAGCACACGAAATAATGAAACTACCTGGATCTTTAAGTTTTTTTGGAAGCTTCTTATGAATAATTACACTACACTCTCTGTTAAGTGCAATAGCTTCATGATCTGTAAACTTTCTTTTCTTTTTAAGAATATCCTTCATAAACTTAGCATAGTCAGGCATCGTTTCTAATCCTTCAACAAAAGGAATATTTATCGTTAATTTCTTAAGGATCTCTAAAAAATTTCCAAATCTGTTATCCCTGTTTTTCAACGTCAATCTTTGAGGAAATAGAGGCTGTGTTTTTTAACAGTAATCTTCATTAGTTCAAGAAGATATTCCAAGTCTGGATAAATCTTGTTCGAACATTTTTCAATATCCACCAGCACCTTTTCTATTTCAACTTCTTTTTGTACTCATGTCTCCAATTCCTTTCCACTCTTTAATTGAATAGCCTTAATTTGTTCCTTTTTTGATCTTTTTGATTGATCTCAACATAACTTGGAAGCGTTCTAGAAGGTCTATTATTAAGTGCAGTGAAAATATGCCCCAATTGATTTTTAATAGTTTTCATCGCAACACGTTGAGCTTGTAATTGATTTCCCATATTCAGAATCATTTCTTCAGTAGACAACTTTTTATCCTTAAATTGCGGGTTACTATTAGATTTAAAAGGATAAGAGGGTCTAAAATTGGTATTTTCTTGATTGTCCGAATTTCCAACTGGATTTATAGAATTTTTCCCCCAATGTGGGTTAACATTGACATTGTTATTATTTAAGTTGAAATTTGAGCGATTCTTTTAACCAAGATTATAATAATTTGAATAAGGACTATTAAGTCTATTAATAGCATTCAAAGTCTCGTAAGGTGTTTGAGATTCTATTATTTATCCAAATGAATTTTCCTCTAACACTTGGGTCGGTTGAGAATAATTCATTCCATACTGATTTATTTTCTTAGAAAGGGCTGCAATTTGAGAAACTATTATATTCATCATATCTGAATCATGAACACTAGCTACTCTCTTAGGATTTACCCTTTCAAAGGGAAATTGAAAATTATTAGTAGCCATTTCTTCTATTAATGCGTATGCTTCATCAAAAGGTTTTGAAATTAACGAACCACCAGTAGCAACATCTATAATCGATCTCAATGATCCCACTAATCCATTATAAAATGTTTGAATTATTAACCAATATGGTAAAAAATGATGTGGGAACTTCCTAAGAAGATCTTTAAATCATTCTCAAGCTTCAAATATTGATTCCCCTTCAAACTGACCAAAAGATGTGTTATCATTTCTTAGCTTAGCAGTCTTTGATGAAGGTAAATATTTTGATAGAAACTTATGAGACAGTTCTCCCCAAGTCCTAATAGATCCAGGTGCAAACGAATTTAACCTCGCCTTAGCTTTTTACCTTAATGAAAAAGGAAAAAGTCTAAGTCTGACAGCATCACTCGACACTCCGTCATATTTAAAAGTTACACACAGTCCTAGAAAACTAGCGAGATGTAAATTTGGATCCTCATTAGGTGTTCCACCAAATTTATTATTTTGTACCATTTGGATAATAGCAGGTTTGTTTAAGCTCAGATGAATTAGCAGCAACATCAGGATTTTGAATAGTCACATGAATTTCATCTGTTGTTGGGTTAGCATAATCTCTTAAAGGTCTTGGCAAATTTCTAATATCATTTCTCTGATTATCTTGATTATTCACCATTTCGCAAAGATTTTTAGTTTATTTTTGTTGTTTTCTAATTTTTCTAACAGTACGCTCTAACTCTGAATTGTAAGGTACTAAACCTATAAATCCACTACTACGCATATAAAATCAAATAAATACTCTAAAAAGTAAACAAACACACAATTACACACAACAAAGTAAAGGTTTTCAATTACTATATTATCAATAGATATCGTTTATACCTCTCCGGCAACGGTGCTAAAAACTTGATGCGGACTTATTATATTGCAAGAACTTATGAACTCAAATTTATATATATTTATAATGATTTTGTAAAGTCCAATCATTCAACGTAAGTATTTGTATAGCATGAAGTAATACAGGGCTCTAATGAAGTCCTGGATATCGATCCCACAGAGAAGGCATGTTCCTTACAATAAATAGCGTATTGCTAAAATCCAATAATCAAATTGTAATTAAAGTTTAAGTTTACTTCTACTAACTAGATGTAGAAAACAGTAACATTTAAGCATACTACAATTGCTTTTAATATCTTTAAAATAGAATTAACTAACAGACACACTAAGCTTGTATTTGAAAGGTTTTGATATATATGAAAATTATACTTCCTCTTACAATGGGTATATGATGTGTGAATTATGTAGAATGATTATTTATTGTATTGTGTCAAATAGGAGCATAAATATTTCTTTACCCTCAAAAGAGTACCCCATCTTCCAAGAATGAAAAGAACATTGACATATCCTAAGTTCAGTCACTAAATCTAAGGCTAGGCTGGGAGGATACCGGCTGTCACTACGGAACTCCCACTCACCCTTCACCTGAAGGCTAACCTTCGAGTTTAGTTACTAATCTTAGGACCAAATTGGGGATCTCAGTCTGTGACCCTGAAACCTCAAATTTAAAATCCATCAAAACACATTTCCATATTTATTAGCACTCAATGCTCATGAATTACATAATTCATCCATGAACATTGAATGGATTCTTCATTATTATTGTAGGACACTAAATCCTTTCAGAGTTAATTCTCAACAACAGATTTTAAAATTCAATTGGCTAGATCAAAAAGTTAATTAAGTTTGAAATGAAAAACCATCATAAATTCTTCAATACTTTAAAAGCACTTCAAATCCACATCATCACATCATCACATCTCTATGCAAGAAGAAAGATAAAGCAGCTTACTGTCAGCAAATTTTAGGTTATAATTTAAATATATATATATATATATATATATATATATATATATATATAATTTAGAAAGTAGCATTTGATTTTGAAAATGATTTTAAGTTTAAAAATTTTAAGATATGAAATTAAACCGATTTCACATCCCAAATAGTTTATATAAACGAGCACTGCACCACAAACCGTATATCTATCCCGAAGAATAGACACACTGCTTGATGATAGGGCTCGGTTAAATAAACTAGAAGATTTGTGACATCCATTTGGTCTGCGAACCAATTTTATAAACTGACAAGTTCCCGTGCTTAATATAAAGGAATTAAGCAGGGTTTATATTACCTGGGTGTCGGCATATTTTTAGGTTATGTGTTGTATTTTAAAAAGGGGGTCGCCTACATAAAATGTCGGTGAATTTTTAGATTTTAATTTTAATTTAAATATATATAATTTGGAAAGTAGCATTTGATTTTGAAAATAATTTTAAGTTTGAAAATTTTAGGATATGAAATCAAACCGATAGCACATCCCAATTAGTTTATATAAACGAGCACCACACTACGAACTGTGTATCTATCCCGAAGAATAGACACACTACTTGATGATGGGGCTTGATTAAATAAACTAGAAGATTTGTGAAATACGTTTGGTCTGCGAACCAACTTTATAAGCCGACAAGTTTCACTGTTTAATATAAAGAAATTAAACAGGGTTTATATTACCTGGGTTCTTAAAGTTCCCTATAAGGGCAAGCCCCTATAATTAATTACATCTTAAATGACGGAAATCATTTAAGAAAACTCTTGATAATGATTAGTGGTTTTGCTCTCAAGAATTTCAAAGTTTAAGGTTTTCAAAGGATTTGAGTTTTGGAAATTTCAATAGGGAATGGATCAAATTTGGAACAATTTATTTTAAGAGTCCAAGAAAGAGAAGTAGGAGAAGCTGAGGATCCAAGAAGAATCTCGGCAACTTCTCAAACTATCCTATTGTTTGGCTTCATATTGAGAGTTTATTTAATATTGCAATCCTATCAATTTTAATTGATTAGGACTTATATTTGTATGACACAGTCATACAAATAGCCTCGAAGATGTGAGGGTTTATGTCATACCAAACGACTTCCTCGGAGTCTTAAGACTGGTTAGGGCTCAATTAACATGACATGATCATGCAAATGCCTAACGAAGAGGTTGAGGATTTATGTTGCAGTAAACAAACTACCTCAAAATCTTATGGCTTGGTTATTTAATTCTAAGGAAAGTTTTACTGAAGTAGACTCAGGTTTTGCTGATGACGATGGCTGAGCTGCCCACCATGTTCCGTGCTCCTTGTTATTGCAGAGGTTTAGTTTTAAAAGTCATAAATCAGGAGATGAGGGAAGTGTTTTGGTTTAGAGAAAATCTTAAAATCCAAGTGTTTTTAATATTTAATTAAAACAAATCTTAAAGTTATTTAAACAGAACCGATTAAGATCCCACGGTTCCGTCATCCCAGCACCGTTATTTTCATCGAATTCACTTAGTCCAGATGAATTTGCTAAACTCAACTGAATGAGTTCGACACTTTCATTTAGACATTGGGAAATCCCGTTAGCAACACGTGGGTTACATCATCCGAGGTATTCCCGATCATTCAATGAGACGTTTTAATTTAGTTGTGATTGTAGTTTTGTTGTTCTGTTTGTGATTAAATTTTGAGTTGTTTTATATTTTGGAATGTTGTGGCGGTAAATTTTATCTTGCAATGACTTTTAATTTAGTTTTAGTTTCAGTTCAGGGACTACCCTAAAGGTTTTGGTCTTTATGAAACAGTTTTATTTAACATGCAAGAAAAGTAAAGTACAGTGCATGTAAGTAAATTGTAAAAAAGTAAATTGCAATAAAATAAAAGCATAGCTGGAGGGTCTCCCGTCATCCCAAGCTGCACTTAAAACACATGTTAAGGCATTTAAATATTTCAACAGATACCTAGGTAAAGCTAAGGGAAGGGTTTTGGTTGTCTACCAAATTCCTAATCCTATAACTAGTCATCTTCTATGACGTCTAAGTTCTTGGTTTGATTTTATGGATGATTTTCTTCATCAAAGAACAATTAGATTCAATTGATCTTCTAAAACATCCCGTCATATTGAGGAAGTGCTTAGGACGAGTCCTAAACATCTTTTCAATATTTCTGTGATTGTTTTGAGTCCAAGTAAATTTAGTTGCACAGGTGAATTAATCATCCTAGAGCTTAGTTAAATTTTGTTTCTTGCTCAGTGAACTTAGGTATTTGATTACCTGATGAGTGGAGTGACATCTTACTTAATACTCTATTTAAGAGTTATAATAATTAAAGCCTTTAAGAGCAAGTTGGTTTATCGAGAATCTTAATCATAGTTAATTAAAAGTTTGAGTTAATGGTTTAATGTGTTTTAATTTAATTATGAGGTTTTAATTAATAATTTTAAGTTTGGAATAGTGTTCAAATTATTTTAGAATTAATTTAAATCTTTACATTTTCAATTATCTTAGTATTTCAAAATGGTATTCATGTTTTAAATTTATTTAGATAGAAAGAGGCGTTGAAATTATTGATAAATTTTGATCTTATTCTTAATGATTTCATTTAGGTTTGTTGTTAAATGATTTTAATTTAATTTAATTCAATTTTATTTTAATTTAATTTAATTTAATTTAATTTTAATTTAATTTTAAATTTAATTTAATTTAATTTTATTTAATTTTAATTTAATTTAATTTTAATTTAATTTAATTTTAATTTAGTTTAATTTTAATTTAATTTTAATTTTAATTTAATTTTAATTTTAATTTAATTTTAGTTTAATTTTTATTTAATTTAATTTTATTTTAGTTTTAATTTTAGTTTAATTTTAATTTTAATTTTAATTGTTAATTTGGAATATTTTTTTTATTTTTAATTAAGAATTAAATATTGTTAAAGTGACTTATTTAGGGATTTTTAAATTAATGAATAAATATCCTCTTAATAATATCCCTATTTTAATAATCCAAATTTAAATATATTCTTTCCAAAATCTAAATCATTTAATTAATTAAAGTTTCATTTTTGATATTTTCAAAGTGTTTAATGGGTCTCTACCCCTTAATTTCCCTAAGTTTCAATCATCCAAGAGAAAATTAAAATCAAATATTTTACCCCCCATTTTGATTAAACCTAAAGTTTTAATTAAGGGTTAAAATTTTTAATTAACTTTTTGCCCTTTTAAGCTTATTTATTTCATAACTCACTAAATTGAGCTCAAATGAATTTGAAATTTTTATGTAACCTCACTCACATGTCAATTGAAACATTATAGGAGAAAATGTGATTTTTCTGAATTTAATTTATTTATATAATTATTTTTTAGTAGAAAATAGGGGTTTTCCAAGAAAATTCAAAAACATGACCAAGGAAAGGTTTGTGTCCTTAAGAAAATTATGATATGTTCCTAATGACCAGAGGACCACTTGGACCAATTTTGGTGATTTTTTGAATAATATTTTATTTATTATAATTAGTTTGAGTTTTAGAGTATTAATTAATTATAAAATAAAATTAAAGTTGAAAATTGGATTTTATATTTTTTTAAATCTCTCTGACCTCAAGGAGTTCAGAGGAATAAATTTTACAATTTTTTGATTTTTCTTTGATTTATTAGAATTATTTTAGTGAAAAAGGTTAAAAACTTACTTTTTAATATTAAAAATTACATTAAGCTTTTATAATTCAATATCTTACCCTAGGGACTTAGGAAAAATATTTGGTTTGTTCCTAAGTATTTAGGAGTCAAAATGTGACATTTTTATGATTTTTATTATTTTTGTTATTTTTATTATTTTTTAATTATTAAAATATTAAAATATTGTGGAAAATCAACTTTTTTAGAAAATTCTAATTTTAATTTTCCTGAACTTCCCTAATATCAGAGAAGCTCCAAAATCATTTTTGTGAATTTTTGGAAAGTATTTTTGGAGTTATGAATTTTTAAAGTTCCATTTTGCTTATGAGGCTTAATCAACCCATTTGGTGGGGCTAATCAACTCCAATTGATTTCAAAATTTTATGTGAGGTTCCTCTGACCCTAAAGAGTAATGGAGAATTATTTTCAAGTCAATTTGATGTGTGGTTAACCCTAATTAAATCAAATTCAATTTTAGGGGTTTAGGCCAATTAAGGTTATTATGTATGAATTAACTCAAAATATATTTTTCATAGGGTCCTCTGGTCCTAAGAAACACACCAAATTTTCCTAGAATTTATTTTACAACATGCTAATTATTGAAATTAAAATACTTAAAACAGTGACATGAACTTGAAAATTCAATAACTTTTCACAGAGATGGCCTCTGACCTTGAAAAATTCAGAGAATGTTCCTAAGATTAGAGGCTTCAAAAGCCCTATGGTCTCATGCCATGGTGAATTGTCTATGCAAATGAAGAATCAAAATACTGAAAACAGTAAATAAATTATTAAAAATAAAATACTCATCCAATTAACTTGACTTCTTTTCCACATTATTGTCCTCTGTTCAGTGAGCAAGAGGGTATTTTTATTTTATTTTTGTGATTTTTCTATGCAAAGATATAAATTTTTGAAGTTCTGGTGTTTAAATAATTCAAAAAATAACCTAATTTCCTACTTATCTGACTCGGCGCAGCGTCAACCTATGGCAGATCGAAAGCCCACGCGTCGTGCTCCCATTTTACGCCACCACTTGAGTCAGCAGCCACGCGTCCTGCAGTTCATGAACCATTGTGCAGTCCGACTTGATCTCGACCGTCTGCTTGATACACGCGCGATCCAATGGCACCTGGTCATCTTCTACGACTGGTGTGCACCCGTGACCATCCACACTAAAACCCTAAGATCTCACTCGATTCTCAATGGATTTTCATGTTCTTATGCTCTATGGATTCGTCTTGAAGAGACGAACACATCCATATGGTTTATAGGCTATGAAATTAAGCTAAAAAAAATGGAGAATCACTGGAAGCTTGGGAGGAAGAGTGAGTTCATACCTTTGCTCAGAGAAGTGAAGCTTCGATCTGAGAGTTGTGTCACCTTCGATTGAGTCCAGGCAAGCTCCAGATGAAGTCTCCCGCTCAGGGGAATTGTCTAAGTATGAAAGTGACCAAGGCCGATCACAAAGCTTGGAGGCTGGAAGCAATGGCTGGCTCGGTGAGTGGGCTTTTGTTGGGGAACTTCTCCTCTTGGTCTGGTGAAGGTGTAGGACCAATCAATTTGGAGATTGGCTCACTGTGGTGAAGTATCCTATTTTTTGGGTGGATTTTCAACTCAGAAATTGAGCTCACAGAGAGGGTTTTAGTGATGGATTTCAGTGGGGATCAGGTTCTCTATGTCTGGAGAGGGGTATGGAATGATTTTAGCAGAGTTTTGGTAAGGTTTTGGTTCAACTCTTTCTTTGCCGAGAGGTGGTGTTGTTTAAATAGGAATGGCTAGAGGGCTTCTAAGGGGGGTTTGAAGGCTGGGATCAGCTGCTCAGGGGAGGAGAAGACCATTGGGGTTGGGACAGATCAGCGGGTGAGTTTTGAATTTTTTGGCTCACATGAAGCTCTCGACCATGGGGTTTTCCGGCGGCTGTGATGGCTGGCCGACCAAGGTCAGGTCACCATCTTAACCAGTGGGGTCAGGGATGAGATTTGGTGTACTCAATTTGCTTTGGACATGTGTAAAGTGGTTTGATTTAAATGGTATGGGTAAAGGGCTATTTTAGGCTTGGTTTGGTCAACTCATGCAAATGGGTTGGGTGCACCCTCCCATGACCTGGTTTTGGGCTTAGGGTATCATTTGGGTCAGCTGAATTGGAGTGGTGAAGTCTCCAACCATGGTGAGGTGGCTATGCATGGTTTAGAGTGTGACATGAATATGGTTAAAGGGGCTTAATGAAATATTAGGAAAGGGTCCCCTCTTCTTGTTATTAATGGCTTGGTGAGGTGGAAAGTGGCTTCGACGTCTTCCATGTGGCTTGTACATGGCTCAATGGCTCACATTTGGCTTGGAAAAACTTTGGTCAATTTCATAAAAATAGATTTTAAGGATTTTGGATATTTTGGTGGAAATTTGGATGAAGCTTTATTTAGAATTATTTGATCATTGTTTTAGGACTTAGGGATGATTTTAATTGAATGCATGATGAAGAAGAGTGTCATATGGACTTTGGATGAATTTTTGGGCTTTTGGATTTGGTGGAAGTGGGCTTTTAGAATGGTCTAAGAAAGTGGGCCTTTAGGTTTGAAAATAAAATGGTGGATGGAAATTTTGAGAAGGATCATGCCAAATAAATGTTGGGTTTAGTTTAGGGAGGTGTCATGAGTGTTTTGGAACAAGTTTAAAGTGATTTTGAATTGAATTGGGTTTGATGTGGGTCTTTTGGTAAAGGGGTCAAAGTGGTTCAAATTGGGCTAACTTTGGTTAAGGTTGAGCTAAAGTTAGATTTGATGTAAAATTAATGTTAAGAAATGTTCTTGAGAGTGTCACAAAGAGTTTCCAACTTTGGTTGGGTTTTAATTTTGGGATTTGGGCCCATCGCTAAAGACAATTTAAGGGATTTTGGTTTTGGGTTAGGTTTGGGAGGAGTTTAGATTCAAATTTTGGGCAAATCAAGTTAGTATTTTGTTTATGGGGGTGTTAGGAAAGCTTTAGAAAAGATTTGGAGCCAATTGGAGTTGAATTGGGTTGGTTTGGGCTAGGTTTAGGTCATGGGCCAAAATTGGGCCTTAGGCTTCAAATTGAAATTGGGCTCAAATGTCAATCAAATTAGACTTGTATTTGGTCTAAATTGATATTGGGGATGTTGATTTGAAGTTTAGAATTGAGTTGGGCCAAAATTGAGGTCAATTGGGGTGGTTTGGTTTGACATAGGGTTCACTTGGGTTTAAAATGGGCCAAATTGGGGTTTTGGTAAAAGTGGGGTAAATTGGCAAAATTAGCCCATGGTGTAGTTGAATAAAATGAAATTAGGAAAATTTGAGATTTTCTAAAATTTTTTGGGAATTTTCTGAATTTTTAGATTTTTGGGCTAAGAAGGGCATTTTGGGTATTTGGAGGGTATTTGGGGGTACTTTTGGAATTTTTGGTATTTTTTGCTATGGATGATCAATTTGAGTGGGGGGAAATGTTTAGGATTGATTTTGAGGAATTTTGGGTAATTTAGGTGATCTTGCAAATTTTGAGTAGTTCCAAGGGCTTTTGGTAGGTTTTGTAGGTGTAGGGTCCCGGGGGTCAAAAATTGAAATTTTGGAAAAATGAAGATTGATCAAATTTGAGTAAAATGGAATCGCTATGGTTGATCCATGAAGCCATATTAATCCCTTATGAGCCATGAGAGGACTCATTTGAGGAATTCACTATGTTGTTCCTAACCCTCTTAGCCAGGGGCTTAGGGGTTAAGGACCATCCATATGAATTACCTACATGATTCAGGAAGTCAAGTTGGGTGAGAGTGTGGTTTTAGGACTTGGAATGTGTGTGAGACTATAGTGTATGTGCAAGTCAACCCTCACCAGACCAGACAACCCAGGGTATTCCTAAGGCTAAAAGGTCCTATAGGGAACTCATCCTTTAAACCTCCACATTTGATTTCAACCCTTTAGGTGATTAGGGGTCTACAATCAAGCTTGTGGGGTTTACAGGGAGTCAAGAGGTGTTTGAATTTCTAAAGGGTGGGTTCCACTTCTAGTCCTCTAAGATTAGTCAAAGGAAAAGCCTATGGCTAGAACCTAAGCACTAAAGAGAGAAGCAAAAGCCCTCATTAAAAATGAGGTCAACAAATGGACCCCCAATAGGTGTGGTGTGCTAACCAAGCACACCGCGCGTATTGGCATTGACCGAAGAGATCACCAAAACCAACACAGATGTCCAAGTGACAAACTTAGGATGAAGTAGAAGAATTTCCGCTGGGGAATATCAGGTATATTTCCAAGACCGGAGATTCCTGAACTCTCACTGGGGAAAAGAAAAGGAGGTGAACTCCAAATCACAAGATCTGGGGAATTCGATTTAGATTTCATTTTACTTTTAAATTTCAAGTTTCAATGTGTGAGTTTGGATTTCCATTTGAAGTTTAATTTAAAAATCGATTAAGGAAATTTTGAATTTGAAATTTGGATTTGAAATGAGATTTGAAACCTGGGTTTCAACCTCGGGATTGCGAAGAGAACTGGAATTTAGGTACCAGCCTCGGAGTGAGAATTAGAGTTTAAGTATTCATGGAAAAATGATGAGAATCATAATTTAGATACTGATCTTGAAATGAGAGTCAGAATTTAGGTACCGACCTCGCAAAAAAAGAGAATCAAAATTTAGGTTCTGATCTCGAGAATGTGAGATTTGAAATTTAAGTATCAAATCTGAAAGAGAATCGAAATTTAGGTATCAATCTCGGATTAGAGTCAGAATTTTGGTACCGACCTTGAAGGAAGAGAAGTCAAATTTAAGTACCAGTCTCGGAATTTAGAATTGAAATTTAGGTATCAATTCGAAAGAGAATCGAAATTTAGGTATCGATCTCGAATGAGAGTCAGAATTTAGGTACCGACCTCGAAAGAAACGAGATCTGGAATTTAGGTACCAGTCTCAGAATTTAGAATTGAAATTTAGGTATCAATTCGAAAGAGAATCGAAATTTAGGTATCGATCTCAAAAAGAGAGTCAGAAGTTAGGTACCGACCTCGAAATGATAACTGGAATTTAGGTACCAGTCTTAGAAATTTAGAATGGAAATTTAGGTATCAATTCGAAAGAGAATCGATATTTAAGTATCGATCTCGAATTAGAGACAGAATTTAGGTACCGACCTCGAAGGAAGAGAACTGGAATTTAGGTACCAATTTCAGAATTTAATGAGAAATGGAAACTGGTTCCAATCTCGAAGATTTATCTGTATGAAGAGGGACCCAGTCTCATGCCATCAGAACAAAATCGAACAAAGTTCGTGGCTCCATCTCAATAGAATTAGTCGATCCTCTAAGACCCAGAAGAAAGAGAATTGAGTGGAGCTGGTAAGTGTATCAAGATGAAAAGACTTGACAAAGCAATAAGTCGAGGAAAATATTCAAATTTCAAAAGAGTTTCAAACATATTTTGATTGAGAGAAGAACTGAAAGGTTCGAATTAGAGGATTCATATCGAAATTCAATTTGAGATTTAGATTCATTTTGTTTGTCCTTTAAAGATCCCATTTTATTTTTTTTTGTTGTTTATATAGTGTTCATGTGAATTTGAAGTTTATTTTAATATTCAGATTTTTAGGAAAAAATCTCATTTATTTTCTTTTCTTTTCTGTTCTTTGTTCAAAGTTCATTTAACTCTAATGGTGTTTCCCAGTCAATTTGCACAAAAAGAGGTGAAGGCAAAATATGACGTAGTCGTTTTCATTCCAATTTGCTGAAAGTACATCATACAACTTGATCTAGTCATGATGACATTTTCCTTAGATATTTTATGTCTCATACAATCCATGTAAATCCAAAACAGATTGTGTAAGATTCTTGCTGATCCATTCAAAAGCGTCTGTCAAAAAATCCATGTCTGAATAGTAAGAAACATGGGCAATAACATCACCTTCCAAGCCACCCTTGGCAGGAATGTCGCATGGATGTGCAATGGCGGTGTGTTATTTCTATGGTAACTCACAGCTCTTAGGGGCGGAGACTCTCCAATTCTGGATCTGGCTGAAAGTGGTAAGGCATTTTTCTATCGTCCATTCTTCTAAAAGTAACTATGATCTGCTCCACAGGCACTCCTGGAATGCAATGCTTTGCAACGTCTGCTCTGTTTCCTTTTAACACCAGGACGGAACCTACCAGTAATGGTATCTCCACCAGTCCTCGGAACTCACCGGGGCCTGCAATCCAGAGGTCAGATCCAACATGATGTTGCACTGGTTCACGAATGACACTGTGCAGAAGGGTCTAACAAAGTCATGATGATCTATATGCGGAGGTATGCAGTCTCCTTCCTTGTAGATGTTGATAATGCAGCTGTTGAGTATGCAATCTGCAGGCAGTACCCTCCATGTTATCATCCTTTTCACCATTCTCTTGATGATTCTTGGCATCAGATCCACCTCACTGCGACGGAGTGTCCATGTTCTATTTCCTTTTCTATCTATGGCAAAATTGTAGCAACATACGCATTGGATTGTAACTCTTCCCTTCCCTGGAATCCATCTTCGGGGTTTTGATTATGTCTTTTCTCTCAGGCGGCCAGCTCGACCCAATTTACGTAATTCGAGGATGCAATCTACAATTTGTTGTTGCTCATAATCCGAGAAAACATCTGTATGTAGCTCAAGGCCTTCTAAGATGTTGACCCTCTTGTTTCCTATTCTTTCAAAGTATTCAAAGGTTTTCTTCTCCACTAATCGCATTTTCTCCAGCTCGTATTCCGGGATTATTTGAAGTCCTCGGTGTCTGGTAACATACTGCAGGATGTATGGCTCAACCCCAGCATGTTCTTCTGCATGTCTCGGCTCCTCGGGGATAGTCTCCGTAGGGACATCCTCCGGGGTTGCTTTCACAACAAGACTCTTCGGATCCGGTACATATGCTCGGCGTCGAGGTACCGACTCTATTTCTGCTTTTCTTGGTATTTCCTTTATCTGTTCCGACCTTCTTAGAATTGACTTTCTTCTTTCTGGTTCCTGACGAACCGGTCTCCTTGGAGCATTTGCACTAACAGTATCCACTGTTTGTTCATGTTGATCTTCTGCTAACTTGGTCAAGATTTTGCGAATGCGATGATTCTTATTTCTTTGCTGGGTAGCAGTGAGAGTAGCTCTCCTTACCCCTTGAATTTCTGTGAGCGCGGCACTGACAAGCCTACCCTCTATTTTGGCAACCATGGACTTAACTTTCTTATCTTCTCCGGTTGCATGTGCAGCTTTTGCTTTTCTTTTCTTGTTGCTGGATTGGTGGCTCGGGCCACCCATTTTCATCACTGTCTGGCTGTGAAGTTCTTCTCGATCAACTGAGATCCAATCATTTTCTTTGTATTGTAAGCCAGCTGGTGTGAAGTCTGAATCAATCTCTATCACTACTCCATCCCTCACCCTCTTTTCATCAAATGCTAGACTCACGCCATTTCTAAATTTTAGAACCAACCGCTGTACTAAGAACAAGAACAATAAGAAAAACACTTAAAAATTCTTATTGAATTCTTTTAAATTTAAAGGAAGAAGGAGGAGATGAGAAAATATCAGGAATGAATGGATTTAAAAGGAAAGATTGACATTTTATTATTAAGATTTCCCATGTTTTCTTTTTAACATTTTTGTTGATGAGATTTTTTTTTATCATCCATTTTATTTTGTTTTGGGTTCGGACCTAGTCACAAAGTGATTACTTCACCCGTGTTTCTAGGGATAAAATTCTATTTTAGAGGCCACCCTTCAAAACATCAGGTTGTGTAATACTTCTTTAAATACCGTCCATTGATTGGAAGCATGGGTCGTTCTCCACGGCAATTCACAAGCTGGTAGGAACCTCCCGAGTAGACTGTCTCGACCATGAACGGCCCTTCCCATGTTGGTTCAAATTTACCACCTATCTTGCGATGTGCAAGAATAGGTCTTCCGAGAATAAGAACTAAGTCACCGACTTTGAAAGTTCTTGGGCGGACCAGTTTATCATGGGCTCGGATCATCTTGGCTTGATACGGTTCTAAATTCCGTTGCGCGGAAAGTCTTTTCCCTTCCAAGCTTTCCAATTCTTCCGGTCGTATTCGGCATTTTCTTCGTAGTGATATTTTACCGCAATTGCAATTCGGGGTGACGGAAGCTGAACTTCCAGGGGCAAGCAGCCTCGGACCCGTACACTAAAGCGTAAGGTGTAGACTGAGTAGGAGTCCTAAAAGTCATCCTGTAGGCCCATAAGGCTTCTAACAACTTCTTGTGCCAATTTCTCTTTTTGTCGTCCAAAGTTTTCTTTAAAATATGAACGAGAGTTTTAATAAAAGCCTCGGCCAAGCCGTTTGCTCCTGGGTAGTAGATCGTTTAGTATCGCCAATCAATCCCGTGTCTTCGGACAAAATTGTTGATCTTTGTACTTTTGAATGCAGACCCATTATCTGAAATGATCCTGCGCGGTACTCCAAAATGGTAGACAACTTGGTTCTTGAAAAACTGTAGCACGTGGTGTGCCTTCACTTCTCTAAGTGCAATAGCTTCTGCCCATTTAAAAAAGTAGTCTGTAGCTGCTAGAATAAAGCTGCTAGAATAAAGCGGTAGACAACTCGGACCCACTATATCTGTGCCCCAACACTCAAATGGCCATGACGCGATTGTCGGATGTAGCACATTTGGAGGTTGGTGTAGAACCACTCCGTGCACTCGGCACTGGTGACAACTTTTGGCAACTTTCATACAGTTGGTCATCATTAAGGGCCAGTAGTACCCTATTCTTTTAATCTTCATCTTCATTTTCGAACCCGACTGATGAGCGCCTCAAAGTCCTGAATCTACTTCTTTAACGATTTCACGAGCCTCGGACCCGCTCAGGCATCTTAGCCACATCTGATCAAAAGACCTTTCGTATAATGTATTTTTACTTTTCTCTTATTATCTTTTTCCATTATATGTAAAAATCTTCCTACATCTATAATCTATAAAATTATCTTAATAAGGGTCCATTATGCTTCCTATTATTTTATAATACTGACCTAATATTATTACTACTGTTCTTCTCTTAGGGTTTGATCCGTACGTTTTCGGTTCATGTTATATTCATCCTTGTGGCTTTCTAAAGATGACAAGGGTTAGAGCAAACAGACCACTCCCCTCTATAACCACTTCAAAAATGCAGAACACAGCTTTAATTCGTTTCCCACCTTAAAGCGTGGCTAAGAGAATAAAAGCAATGATAATAAGCATTCAGTTTTATAAGATAACGGAAGCATAACATGACATATATTAAAATAAACTTACAGACATAGACACCAAGAAGAAGATATTTAGCCGCAGAGGCTTGCACACATTACAATAGAAGAGAAATGAAGAGGAAATTCAGAGATGAGGAGAATTACAATAGCGTGAGTTCCTATATATATAGACATAGATTAACATAATTTCAGCTCACTAATTCCGAATCTTTAAGGCTGGAAAGAATCCCATAATTGTACCTTTAATTTTTACAGCTGGAAAGAGGCCCATAATTGTACCTTCGTTGTCACGGGTTGTACGGCTGCATAACTTTTGAGCTGTAAAATTTTTCATAATTGTACCTGCTGTCGGTGGGAATCGTACCTGCATCTGTGGAATAATTGAATTGTCGTCTTTGGGAAGTATTTCTTGCTCAAATATTTCTTGTATTATAATTGTATTCTACCTGCCTGTAGTTTCATACGTATTTCTTCAATAGTTTCCTTTTTCTGACAATAAGGGCATTTATGCGACTTGTCTTTTTGCATTTTCTCACAGAATAATTTCTTTGCTTCTTTGTTAACTGTAGCATTATTTCTCTTAAGTGTATTAATCCATTTCAGATAAAGAATTTCATGTATTTTCTTCGTCGGTACACTTACTATGGTCTGTAGATGAATAATTTGTCGAAGAATGATATACCCGGATGTTGGTTGCATCGATCTTCTTAATCTCTATCCATATTTGATATAAATCTTCAGCTGTCGACCGAGAATGTATAATTTCAGCTGGCTTATATTTAGGGGTGAAAGGTTCACTTCTAATTCCAATCTGTACGAGGGAGATGATTCCTTCGTCTGGATAAGTCTGATATAATTTTAAATATAAATTCCAATGTTTTAAGATTTGATGAAAAGCCTCGGTTGCTTTGATTATAGGTTTTGGTAATTCTCTGTGAAGACTATCATCTTCTAGATAAATCATTTGGATAATACCACATTTGTATAATTCTGATACCAATTTTACATCAGTATTTCCATAAATATATACCACTTGGGTTCTTCCAGCAGTATGAAAATAAATTTGAGGATTTATTCGTTCTTCGTATAGTGATAATTGCTGCCATTCATCTGCGATTTCAGTAATCTTCTTGTAACTTTCTTGGAGTACCTTGGAGTAACTAGGAGTAATTTGGGAAGAGGAGGTTTCTGTCATTGTAATTTCATCTCTACTTTTTGAGGTTTCGTTAACTTTGATGATAGATGAATCTTTATTTTTGCTAATTAAGAGATCTGCAAAATCTCTGATCTTTTTTAATTCTGTGAGAGAAGGAAGTTCTTCATCAATATTTTCTCCGCAAAGATAGCTCTTTAGCTTTCTTAAATCGACGAGAACATTACTGGCAAAGGCAATTTCACATTCAATTTTCCATATTTGCAAATCCACAGTTTCTAAATAAGTGTTTAGTTCGAGACTGAGTTTGTCATCATTCTCGCATAATACATCGGTATTTTTTATTTCCATACTTATTTCCTGCATAATTCACGAGATAAAACGTCAGCCATATTATTTTTATTTCCTTCTATATATTCTATATCAAAACTATAGGCAGAAAACCAGCTTTGCCAATGAATGAGTCTCTTATTAGGTAGAGAATCAACAATTTTTCCTTTTATAAAGGAAATAGCTGTTTTATTATCTGTTCGTATTAAAAATTTTTCATTTAAAAATATTTCAAATTTTTTAATTGCTTTTTTAATGGCTAATAACTACTTCTCATTGATATGATAATTTTGTTCAGTTTGGGTGTATGTTCCGGATGCATATCTTCATAATAATTCTATTTTTTCTCTTTTTGCTTTAAGGATAGCTCCACATGATATTTCAGTACTATCAGTTTCTATAATTAGATAATCACCTTGTATTGGTAAGTGTAACTTTGGTAAGTTCACGCGTACTTCTTTAATCTGATTTAAAGCGTTAGTATCATTATCGTTCCAATTCCATGCCAAATTTTTCTTTAATTTTTTCTGCAATGGTGCTCTTAGTTCGGCAAGATTTTTTACAAATGCTTCTGCATAATTAACACATCCTAAGAAGCACTGTAAATCTTTCTGATTATTGATATGTTTAAAATATCTTATTTTTGTTAGAATATGTTCTTGTAATTCAATAGATCCTTGATTAATGATAAGTCTTAGGAAATCAATAGAGTTAACTAAAAACACAGCTTTCTTTTTACTTAGTACAATTCCAAGTTTTTGCGCTCTCTGAGCAAGTATGGATAGATATTTTAAATGTTCGGTGATACTTTCACTGAATATTAGAATATCGTCAACATAAAAAAGACAAAAATGAGATAAATCTTTAAATATATTATCCATCCTTCTTTGGAATATTTGGGCTGCTTTTTTTAACCTGAATGGCATTACATTCCATTGATAATGTCCCTATGGAGTACTAAATGCAGTATATTCTTTGTTGTCTGGGTGCATTTTTATTTGCTAGAATCCCGATTTACAATCTAGTTTAGAAAACCATTTAGCATTTTTGATAAGATTAATTAATAGTTCTTTATTAGGTAAGTAATATCCGTTGAATTTAGTGTTATCGTTTAATTTTTTGTAATTTATAACTAACCTTGCTTTTCCTCTAACTTGTTCAGCATGGTTTTTCACTAAAAAGGCTGGACTGCTATGTGGGCTCCTACTAGATTCTATTAATTTAAGATCTAATAATTCTTTAATATGTATTTTGAATTCATTTTTGTCTTCTAAAGTGTATTTCATCGGTTTTACTCTAATGATAAGAGCAGGATTAATAGGGTCTATTGATGCAAATGGTTCATCATTATTCCAAAATTCAAGTGGGTTTTACGAAAATGTTTTGAACAAGGAATTGGCGAAGGATCTAAGTTGTTCGAAGTTTGGAGGAGGATGAATCGATGCTATTCATGCTTAATTTGTTTGTAAATAGATTGGGAAAGGATTTTTTCAAACTTTGGTCTATTGGGTAATCACCACGCTGGCTGCGGAATGTTGGTTGAGTTAAATAAGAGTTTGGGTTTTGTATTGCGGGACAATTAATTGAGTAACCTTGTCGTGTAACTAGGATTATTGAGTTTTCTGTTTGTGTGAATGATGAAAATGATTTAAAAAAATTATTTCCAAGTATTATATCTGGATCGTCATCGATGAGGCACCCTAATTTTTCTATTTTTATTAAGATTGATTGGAGGTGGAGTAATTGATTTTGCCAATATTGATTGATGGTTGTGTTTCCATTGAATGTTTGTAGTAGTAGTGTTTGTGAATGGAGTGGTATATGTTTTGGAATTATGAAATTTTTGCATACAGTGATGTCGCTTCCTGTATCGTATAGATTGTGTACAGGTATAAGTTCGTATGTTTGAATATATAGATCTATTTTAATGTAGCTATGGTACCGAATTTCTGGGTAAAGTATAATTATCTATATTAGCATAGTCATATGTAAATGTTATTGTATGCTGTTGTAGAAAATCCATTCCTACTAATATTCGGTTAGAATTTATGTTGTCTGTTAAAAATGTATGTTGAAAATCTATTCTAGAATTATTTATATCCCAAAATCCAAAAAAAATATTTGTCTCGTGAGTACAAACATGTTGTTGTTGTAAATAATCTTGGTAAATGTATGGTTTGTCTTTTAATATTTTTAGGTTTTGTGGAATTAAATTTTGATCTATATGTGATTTGTGGGATCATGTATCTAGAAGTATTTTGCATTTATTTTCTGGAGTGATGTAATATCATAAAACTAATAATTGGTTGTTGTTATGTTCTTTTATGTCGAGGCTTGGTCTGTGAAGTGTCGGTTTGTAATAATCTAAGGATTTTCTATGTGTTATTGATAATGAGCTATTATTTTCTAAGTATGCGAGTTTTGGAAATCTTTGGCTTGTGCTTGATCCTTCATCAAAGTTTAAAATTATATTAGTTGATGGTGGCGTAATATCTAATTCGTTGATTTCTTCTGGTTGAATAGTTTGTCCTATGTGGGAAAAAATGGGGTCTAGATGAAGGGGTATTGTGTGTGTTTTGAACGCTACAGTATTGTGTTGGTTGCTGTAAGCATAAGCAGCTTGATAGGTTATACTATAGACCACGCTGCCTTCTCTCATTTTTACTCTATCTAATTTATGTCTTAAGGTTAGAGAGCGGTCAATGTGTCTATCGTTTATATTAATAACATAGTTTGGATGTAAATTGAATATTAATGTTTGGTATCACAGATTTCCTTGTATAACTCCTAATAAGGCATCTTTTTTAGAATGTATTATTTGATCATCATATATCCAGATTGTAATTGGGATATCTATTCCTTTTCTAAAATATGCTTTTATTAATATTTGGATTCCTCCAAAAAATATATGTTTGTATTTTTTGGGGTTTTTTATTCTTTGTAAATCTTGTATTTTTATTTGTTGATTATAGAGTGGTTTTTTAGTTTTGTCTAATGTCTGGATTATATCTATGTTGAAAATCTATTCTAGAATTATTTATATCCCAAAATCCAAAAAGAATATTTGTCTCGTGAGTACAAACATGTTGTTGTTGTAAATAATATTGGTAAATGTATGGTTTGTCTTTTAATATTTTTCGGTTTTGTGGAATTAAATTTTGATCTATATGTGATTTGTGGGATCCTGTATCTAGAAGTATTTTGCATTTATTTTCTGGAGTGATGTAATATCCTAGAACTATTAATTGGTTATTGTTATGTTCTTTTATGTCGAGGCTTGGTCTGTGAAGTGTCGGTTTGTAATAATCTAAGGATTTTCGAGGTGTTATTGATAATGAGCTATTATTTTCTAAGTATGTGAGTTTTGGAAATCTTTGGCAAGTGCTTGATCCTTCATTAAAGTTTAAAATTATATTAGTTGATGGTGGCGTAATATCTCATTCATTGATTTCTTCTAGTTGAATAGTTTGTCCCATGTGGGAAAAAATGGGGTCTAGATGAAGGGGTATTGTGTGTGTTTTGAACGCTACAGTATTGTGTTGGTTGCTGTAAGCATAAGCAGCTTGATAGGTTATACTATAGACCGCGCTGCCTTCTCTCATTTTTACTCTATCTAATTTATGTCTTAAGGTTAGAGAGTGGTCAATGTGTCTATTGTTTATATTAATAGCATAGTTTGGACGTAAATTGAATATTAATGTTTGGTAACACAGATTTCCTTGTATAACTCCTAATAAGGCATCTTTTTTAGAATGTATTATTCGATCATCATATATCCAGATTGTAATTAGGCTATCTATTCCTTTTCTAAAATATGCTTTTATTAATATTTCGATTCCTCCAAAAAATATATGTTTGTATTTTTTGGGGTTTTTTATTCTTTGTAAATCCTGTATTTTTATTTGTTGATTATAGAGTGGTATTTTAGTTTTGCCTTACATGCGGATTATATCTATGGGATGTTCGCCTTGTCTAATACTATAATGTATTGATCTTTTCCATAAGAATACAACATATCAAAACAGTCTTTAGTTCCTAAAGATAACTTTCTTTTTCGTATTTTATTATATGATTCTTCAGATAATGTAATATGTCTTTCATATTCGATTGAATCATCATTAGATATATCGATTTGAGAATTCTGTTCCATCTAATCAGAATATAAATATTCGTCTATTTCATTATCTGAATTAATCATTTCTATCAAAGTGTATTCTGTTTATGATAATTGATATAATTCTTCATCAATTTCGATATCTGAGAAATTGAATATAGGTTCTAATTCGTGTTCGTTGATAATTGAAACAGATGTGACATGGCTTAATTTATTCTTTTGTGGACATTTATTGGCATAATGCCCTTCTTTTTTGCAGATCCAACATTTAATATTTTTATTTTTATTATTTGAATAATTAGTTATTTTTCTAAAGGTTCTTTAGTTAGGATTAAAATATTTTTTGTTTATTTTTCTGAAGAATTTTTTCTTTTTATCTTTTGTAGAACAATTACAGCTTTCTTTAGAAGTTGAACATCCCCATTGCTGAATAATCAAATCAGATTTCTCACAACAAAGAGATTGTTTATATTTTTTATTTTGTTTATGTAGGTCGATATATTGACATGCTAGTGTTAATTTTTCGTAGGCAAATTGTATGCGACTTCCTAAAGTTGTATCGTCAGGATAAGCCTTTTTAAATTCTTGACTCCATAACATATTGTAAGGTTCAGGTAATTTATAAAAATATGAATCTAAATATAGTGGTTTATCTTTATCTAATATATCATAAAAGAATTTTTGATAATCACAACTATATTCGTTCAGGTAGCAAATGTTACAGATATTTAAATTTGTTATTTTTTGTTTAGCTGTATCTGCTTGGATCTTTCTCTTTTCTAATTACGTATTATGAGCTAAATATCCTAAAAATTCACTTTTTAGAAAACTACCATAAATATTTGGCCATCGTCCTGGAGTATTGATTGTTTCTTGAGCTTGACATATTTCTCTAATAGTACGTTTTTTATCAGGTTCAAGTCCAATGAACCATTTTCTGGCTATATCTGTTGAAGTATTTTCAATGAATGCATGAGCATCTTCTCCTTTTAGATTATAATTATAGATTGCTATACTATTTTCTATTATCCATCCTTTTATTATTTCAGTTACATCTTTTGTACAATCTAAATTTAAATAGATTCCATGACCGCTAATAGGTTATGGTATATTATTTTTCTTTTCTGGTCTATAGGTAGGAATACGTTTGACGCTAGGAGGTAGATGTCATACAGAAGAGCTGGGGTTCTGGTCATTAGCTGGTTGATTTATACCGGAAGTTATACTTAGAGGTTGATTGGTAGATGTGCTTGGTGCATCTATAGAAGGATAATTGACTGGTCCTGCCCTAAATTGATGTTTAGTTAAAACATCTATCAAATTTCTTATTTCATTTTCGGAAGGGGAAGGTTCATCAATATGGATAATTTCATTGATTCTAATGGCTCCTTGTAAATTTCCTTGTGGGTTAACTTTATTTATATTACTCCAATTAAGAATTTCAGTATTGTTTTCTTGCCTTTTTAAATTACAATAGGCAGCTAAGATGGCTGCTGTAGCTATGTTATTATTTAAAATCTGTTGATTCTGAAATATTTTTTATCCTAGTTCAAAAATATTAGAAGTACTTTCGGTATTAGTCAAACTCTTAAATCGATTTTGAGTTAAATTTGTAAACATTTTTATTTTTTCTAATTGTTCTTGATTTAATTCCATATATTAAGAATCTCAGTATTTTGTATATTTTCTGAGTAAATTCCTAGCTCAATTTGTTGTTTTAAAATCATATAACGTATTACTATCCATTCGTTACTATTTCTAAATGAGATTTTATATGAAAAGCATGTTCTTTCGGAATACCTCTAATTGTTTATTTCTTATATTTATTTGAGAATTTCACAAATTCTATTAAATTCAATTTCTAAGAAGAATTTATTCAACATCTAATTTCTTTTCAATAAGTTCGCTAAGTTCATTTATTATCAATCTTTTTTCTAATTCTTTTTCATCAATCCAATCTTTAACTTCATCCATTAAAATTTCTCTTTTTAAATCTTTTTCATCTTTCATTTGTTGTTTATATGAACTAATAAATGTTTCGTATGACCAAGTAGATGTACAAAGACATTTTTTATGTTTTGGACATATATATATATCTTCTTCAGGCCAACATGGCTCTGATATCATTTTTAAAAGATGAAAAAGATTTTTTAACTTCATCCATTAAAAGGATTTATATATATCTTTTTAATGGATGAAGTTAAAAAATCTATTTCATCTTTTAAAAATGGTATCAGAGCCATGTTGGTCTGAAGAAGATATATATATATATGTCAAAAACATAAAAAATGTCTTTGTACATCTACTTGGTCATACAAAACATTTATTAGTTCATATAAACAACAAATGAAAGATGAAAAAGATTTAAAAGAGAAATTTTAATGGATGAAGTTAAAGATTGGATTGATGAAAAGAATTAGAAAAAAGATTGATAATAAATGAACTTAGCAAACTTATTGAAAGAAATTAGATGTTGAATAAATTCTTCTTAGAAGCTGAATTTAATAGAATTTGTGAAGTTCTTCAAATAAATATAAGAAATAAACAATTAGAGGTATTCCGAAAGAACATGCTTTTCACATAAAATCTCCTTTAGAAATAGTAACGAATGGATAGTAATAAGTTATATGATTTTAAAACAACAAATTGAGCTAGAATTTACCGAAAAATATACAAAATACTGAGATTCTTAATATATGGAATTAAATCAAGAACAATTAGAAAAAATAAAAATGTTTAAAAATTTAACTCAAAATCGATTTAAGAGTTTGACCAATACCGAAAGCACTTCTAATATTTTTGAACTAGGATAAAAATAAAAAATATTTCAGAATCAACAGATTTTAAATAATAACATAGCTACGGCAACCATCTTAAGCACTGTTGTAATTTAAAAGGCAGAAAACAATATTGAAATTCTTAATTGGAGTAATATAAATAAAGTTAACCCACAAGGAAATTTACAAGGAGCCATTAGAATCAACAAAATTATCCTTATTGATGAACCTTCCCCTTCCGAAAATGAAATAAGAAATTTAATAGATGTTTTAACTAAACATCAATTTAGGGCAGGACCAGTCAATTATCCTTCTATAGTGCACCAAGCACATCTACCAATCAACCTCTAAGTATAACTTCCGGTATAAATCAACCAGCCAATGACTAGAACCCCAGCTCTTCTGTACGACATCTACCTCCTAGCGTCAAACGTATTCCTACCTATGACCGAAAGAAAAATAATATATCATAACCTATTAGCGATCATGGAATCTATTTAAATTTAGATTGTACAAAGATGTAACTGAAATAATAGATAGATGGATAATAGAAAATAGTCTAGCAATCTATAATAATAATCTAAAAGGAGAATATGCTCATGCATTCATTGAAAATACGTTAGCAGTATAGCGAAAATGGTTCATTGGACTGAACTCGATAAAAACGTACTATTAGAGAAATATGTCAAGCTCAAGAAACAATCAATACTCAGGACGATGGCCAAATATTTATGGTAGTTTTCTAAAAGCGAATTTTAGGATATTTAGCTCATAATACGAATTAGAAAAGAGAAAGATCCAGCGATACAGCTAAACAAAAATAACAAATTTAAATATCTGTAACATTTGCTACCTGAACGAATATAGTTGTGATTATCAAAAATTCTTCTATGATATATTAGATAAAGATAAACCACTATATTTAGATTCATATTTTTATAAATTACCTGAACCTTACAATATGTTATGGAGTCAAGAATTTAAAAAGGCTTATCCAGACGATACAACTTTAGGAAGTCACATACAATTTGTCTAAAAAAAATTAACACAAGCATGTCAATATATCGACCTACATAAACAAAATAAAAAATAAAAACCATCTCTTTGTTGCGAGAAATCTGATTTGATTATTCAGCAATGGGGATGTTCAACTTCTAAGAAAGCGTAATTGTTCAACAAAAGATAAAAAGAAAAATTCATCAGAAAAATAAACAAAAAATATTTTAATCCTAACAAAAGAACCTTTAGAAAAAGAACTAATTATTCAAAAAATAAAAATAAAAATAATAAATGTTGGATCTGCAAAAAAGAAGGGCATTATGCCAAAAAATGTCCACAAAAGAATAAATTAAGACATGTCACATCTGTTTCAATTATCAACGAACACGAATTAGAACCTATATTCAATTTCTCAGATATCGAAACTGATGAAGTATTATATCAATTATCAGAAATAAAAAACACTCTGATAGAAATGATTAATTCAGATAATGAAATAGACAAATATTTATATTATGATTAGATGGAACAAAATTCTCAAATCGATATATCTAATGATGATTCAATCGAATATGAAAGACATATTACATTATCTGAAGAATCATATAATAAAATACGGAAAAGAAAGTTATCTTTAGGAACTAAAGACTGTTTTGATATGCCTGTATTCTTTTGGAAAAGATCAATAATTATAGTATTAGACAAAGCGAACATCCCATAGATATAATCCAGACAATAGGCAAAACTAAAAAACCACTCTATAATCAACAAATAAAAATACAAGATTTACAAAGAATAAAAAACCCCAAAAAATACAAACATATATTTTTTGGATGAATCCAAATATTAATAAAAGCATATTTTAGAAAAGGAATAGATAGCCCAATTACAATCTGGATATATGATGATCGAATAATACATTCTAAAAAAGATGCCTTATTGGGAGTTATACAAGGAAATCTGTGATACCAAACATTAATATTCAATTTACATCCAAACTATGCTATTAATATAAACGATAGACACATTGACCGCTCTCTAACCTTAGGACATAAATTAGATAGAGTAAAAATGAGAGAAGGCAGCGCGGTCTATAGTATAACCTATCAAGCTGCTTATGCTTACAGCAACCAACACAATACTGTAGCGTTCAAAACACACACAATACCCCTTCATCTAGACCCCATTTTTTCCCACATAGGACAAACTATTCAACCAGAAGAAATCAACGAATTAGATATTATGCCACCATCAACTAATATAATTTTAAACTTTGATGAAGGATCAAGCACAAGCCAAAGATTTCCAAAACTCGCATACTTAGAAAATAATAGCTCATTATCAATAACACCTAGAAAATCCTTAGATTATTACAAACCGAGCACTTCACGGACTGTGCCTCGACATAAAAGAACATAACAACAACCAATTATTAGTCTTATGATATTACATCACTCCAGAAAATAAATGCAAAATACTTCTAGATACACGATCCCACAAATCAAATATAGATCAAAATTTAATTCCACAAAACCAAAAAATATTAAAAGACAAACCATACATTTACCAAGATTATTTACAACAACAACATGTTTGTACTCACGAGACAAATAGTCTTTTTGGATTTTGGGATATAAATAATTCTAGAATAGATTTTCAACATACATTTTTAACAGACAACATAAATTCTAACCGAATATTAGTAGGAATGGATTTTCTACAACAGCATACAATAACATTTACATATGACTATGCTAATATAGATAATTATACTTTACCCAGAAATTCGGTACCATAGCTACATTAAAATAGATCTATATATTCCAACATACAAACTTATACCTGTACACGCTCTATGCGATACAGTAAGGGACATCACTGTATGAAAAAATTTCATAATTCCAAAACATATACCACTCCATTCACAAACACTACTACTACGAACATTCAATGGAAACACAACCATCAATCAATATTGGCAAAATCAATTACGCCACCTCCAATCAACCTTAATAAAAATAGAAAAACTATGGTGCCTCATCGATGACGGTCCAGATATAATACTTGGAAAGAATTTTTTTAAATCATTTTCATCATTCACACAAACAGAAAACTCAATAATCCTAGTTACACGATAAGGTTACTCAATTAGTTGTCCCACAATACAAAACCCAAACTCTTATTTAACTCAACCAAAATTCCACAGCCAGCGTGGTGATTACCCAATAGACCAAAGTATGAAAAAATCCTTTCCCAATCTATTTACAAATAAATTAAGCATGAATAACATCGATTCATCCTCCTCAAAACTTGAACAACTTAGATCCTTTGCCAATTCCTTGTTCAAAATATTTTCAGAAAACCCACTTGAATTTTGGAATAATGATGAACCATTTGCATCAATAGAACCTATTAATCCTGCTCTTATCATTAGAGTAAAACCGATGAAATATACTTTAGAAGACAAAAACGAATTCCAAATACATATTAAAGAATTAATGGATCTTAAATTAATAGAATCTAGTAGGAGCCCACATAGCAGTCCAGCCTTTTTAGTTAAAAACCAAGCTGAACAAGTTAGAGGAAAAGCAAGGTTAGTTATAAATTACAAAAAATTAAACGATAACACTAAATTCTACGAATATTACTTACCTAATAAAGAAGTATTAATTAATCTTATCAAAAATGCAAAATGGTTTTCTAAACTAGATTGTAAATCGGGATTCTGGCAAATAAAAATGCACCCAGACAGCAAAGAATATACTGCATTTAGTACTCCACAGGGACATTATCAATGGAATGTAATGTCATTCGGGATAAAAACACACCCCAAATATTCCAAAGAAGGATGAATAATATATTTAAAGATTTATCTCATTTTTGTCTTATTTATGTTGACGATATTCTAATATTCAGTGAAAGTATCACCGAACATTTAAAATATCTATCCATACTTACTCAGAGAGCGCAAAAACATGGAATTGTACTAAGTAAAAAGAAAGCCGTATTTTTAGTTTACTCTATTGATTTCCTAGGACTTATCATTAATCAAGGATCTATTGAATTACAAGAACATATTCTAACAAAAATAAGTTATTTTAAACAAATCAATAATCAGAAAGATTTACAGCGCTTCTTAGGATGTGTTAATTATGCAGAAGCATTTGTAAAAAATCTTGCCGAACTAAGAGCACCATTGCGAGAAAAAATTAAAGAAAAATTTGGCATGGAATTGGAACGATAATGATACTAACGCTTTAAATCAGATTAAAGAAGTATGCATGAACTTACCAAAGTTACACTTACCAACACAAGGTGATTATCTAATTATAGAAACTGATAGTGCTGAAATATCATGGGGAGCTATCCTTAAAGCAAAAAGAGAAAAAATAGAATTATTATGTAGATATGCATCCGGAACATACACCCAAACTGAACAAAATTATCATATCAATGAGAAGGAGTTATTAGCCATTCAAAAAGCAAATAAAAAATTTGAAATATTTTTAAATGAAACATTTTTAATACGAACAGATAATAAAACAGCTATTTCCTTTATAAAAGGAAAAATTGTTGATTCTCTACCTAATAAGAGACTCATTCGTTAGCAAAGTTCGGTTTTATCGCCTATAGTTTTGATATAGAATATATAGAAGGAAATAAAAATAATATAGGCTGATGTTTTATCTCGTGAATTATGCGGGAAATAAGCATGGAAATAGAAAATACCGACGTATTATGAGAGAATGAGGACAAACTCGGTCTCGAACTAAACAGTTATTTAGAAACTGTGGATTTGCAAATATGGAAAATTGAATGTGAAATTGCCTTTGCCAGTAATGTTCTCGTCGAATTAAGAAAGCTAAAGAGCTATCTTTGCGGAGAAAATATTGATGAAGAACTTCCTTCTCTCACAGAATTAAAAAAGATCAGAGATTTTGTAGATCTCTTAATTAGCAAAAATAAAGATTCATCTATCATCAAAGTTAATGAAACTTCAAAAAGTAGAGATGAAATTACAATGACAGAAACCTCCTATTCCCAAATTACTCTTAGTTACTCCAAGGTACTTCAAGAAAGTTACAAGAAGATTACTGAAATCGCAGATGAATGACAGCAATTATCACTATACAAAGAACGAATAAATCCTCAAATTTATTTTCATACTGCTGGAAGAACCCAAGTGGTATATATTTATGGAAATACTGATGTAAAATAAGTATCAGAATTATACAAATGCGGTCTTATCCGAATGATTTACCTAGAAGATGATAGTCTTCTCAGAGAATTACCCAAACCTATAATCGAAGCAACCTAGGCTTTTCATCAAATCTTAAAACATTGGAATTTATATTTAAAATTATATCAGACTTATCCAGACGAAGGATCATCTCGCTCGTAGAGATTGGAATTAGCAGTGAACCTTTCACCCCTAAATATAAGCCAGCTGAAATTATACATTCTCGGTCGATAGCTGAAGATTTATATCAAATATGGATAGAGACTAAGAAGATCGATGAAACTAACATCTGGGTATATCATTCTTCTGACAAATTATTCATCTACAACCATAGTAAGCAGCCGACGAAGAAAATACATGAAATTCTTTATCTAAAATGAATTAATACACTTAAGAGAAATAATGCTGCAGTTAACAAAGAAGCAAAGAAATTATTCTGTGAGAAAATGCAAAAAGACAAGTAGCATAAATGCTCTTATTGTCAGAAAAAGGAAACTATGGAAGAAATACTTATGAAACTACATGCAGGTAGAATACAGTTATAATACAAGAAATATTTGAGCAAGAAATACTTCCCAACGACGACGATTCAATTATTCCACAAATGCAGGTATGATTCCCACCGACAGCAGGTACAATTATGAAAAATTTTACAGCTCAAAAGTTATGCAGCCGTACAACCCGTGACGACGAAGGTACAATTATGGGCCTCTTTCCAGCTGTAAAAATTAAAGGTACAATTATGGGATTAATTCCAGCCTTGAAGATTCAGAATTAGTGAGCTAATTTATGTAATTCTATGTCTATATATATAGGAACTCTCGCTATTGTAATTCTCCTCATCTCTGAATTTCCTCTTCATTTCTCTTCTATTGTAATGTGTACAAGCCTCTGCGGCTAAATATCTTCTTCCTGGTGTCTATGTCTGTAATTTTATTTTAATATATGTCATGTTATGCTTCCGTTATCTTATAAAACTAAATGCTTTTTATCATTGCTTTTATTCTCTTAGCCACGCTTTAAGGTAGGAAACGAATTAAAGCTATGTTCTGCATTTTTGAAGTGGTTATAGAGGGGAGTGGTCTGTTTGCTCAAACCCTTGTCATCTTTAGAAAGCCACAAGGATGAATATAACATGAACTGAAAACGTACGGATCAAACCCTAAGAGAAGAACAGTAGTAATAATATCAGGTCAGTATTATAAAATAATAGGAAGCGTAATGGACCCTTATTACGATAATTTTATAGATTATAGATGCAGGAAGATTTTTACATATAATGGAAAAAGATAATAAGAGATTGTTATCAGAGCCATGTTGGCCTGAAGAAGATATATATATATGTCCAAAACATAAAAAATATCTTTGTACATCTACTTGGTCATACGAAACATTTATTAGTTCATATAAACAACAAATGAAAGATAAAAAAGATTTAAAAAGAGAAATTTTAATGGATAAAGTTAAAGATTGGATTGATGAAAAAGAATTAGAAAAAAGATTGATAATAAATGAACTTAGCAAACTTATTGAAAATAAATTAGATGTTGAATAAATTCTTCTTAGAAACTGAATTTAATAGAATTTGTGAGGTTCTTCAAATAAATATAAGAAATAAACAATTAGAGGTATTCTAGAAAGAACATGCTTTTCATATAAAATCTCCTTTAGGAAATAGTAATGAATGGATAGTAATAATTTATATGATTTTAAAATAACAAATTGTGCTAGGAATTTACTCAGAAAATATACAAAATACTGAGATTCTTAATATATGGAATTAAATCAAGAACAATTAGAAAAAATAAAAATGTTTAAAAATTTAACTCAAAATCGATTTAAGAGTTTGACTAATACCGAAAGTACTTCTAATATTCTTGAACTAGGATCAAAAATATTTCAGAATCAACAGATTTTAAATAATAACATAGCTACAGCAGCCATCTTAGCTGCCTGTTGTAATTTTAAAAGGCAAGAAAACAATACTAAAATTCTTTGATGACTTTGTCCAGATGGTACTCCATCCATCATCGATCGTGTACGGGTTTATCGGAACAATGGGATCCGTTGAAATAACGTCGACGGAACCTCCTTTCTGGGGTTCCTTCAAGTATTCCTTTGGGATCGTTATGTTCCCTTTCTGGAGATTGTCATCAAGCCAACTCTTGAAAGTGATGCAATCCTCTATCTTATGTCCAAGCATCTGGTGGTAAGGGAAATAGTTCAGATGATCTTTCTTATTAACTTCCTCCAGCTTTTTGGGCTCTGGCAGCTGAAAATCCGGTGTCTTCATTAAGCTGTGGAACATCCTCGCTACTGCTTCAGTTTTGAAGGGATATTCTTTATTTAGAAGTTCTCTTAAGGTACGCGATGAATGAGGCGGTTGTTCATAATGCTGAGGTGACTGATAGCTCAGACGAGGTTGTTGATAGCCTTGCTGAGGTTGCTGATAGCCCTGCTAAGGTTGCAGATAGCCCTGTTGAGGTTGCTGATAAGTCTGTTGTAGTGGTTGATAACTAGGCTGTTGTCGCTCTGACTGTATCTGAACCGGCTGCTTGACGTTATCTACTGCCGCGATGATTCTGAATTTCTTTTCGAATGTTTTCACAGGCTTCTGCTTATCGTTCTTGTCCATGAAACTTAACTGCTTTGCCTCTTCTTGCAAGCTCCCGGCCTTGCTAAGCAAATTCTCGAAAGTCTTGATTGTAAATCCTTTAAGGAGAAGTGTTATCGGGCCATGGATACATTTAAGTAGGATGCCAACTGCATGTTGTTCTTGAAGCTGTGTTTCACACTTCATGCTTAAGTTTCTCCATCGAAGTATGTAATCCATTAAAGTCTCGTTTAGCTTTTGTTGCTCCACAACTAGATCACCAATAGTGATGTGGTGTTGAGCCCCGACAAATCATTTAACGAAGAGATTCTCTAGTTCTGAAAAGGTCTTTACTGAAATGTTAGACAATTCTGCGTACCAGTCAAAGGCAATCCCTGATAAACTGCTGACGAACTGTCAGAAGAGTAAAGCGTCACTCCTACCGGCATTGCAGCAACTAGCACGAAAATGTGCATCATGTTGCCAGGGGTTTCCTGTTCCATCAAAAGTCTTAAACAGAGGTGGTACGAAGCCTTTCGGGTATTGGACTGCATGGAACTCTTCTAGGTAAGGTCTACCCATTTGAATAGATGCTCCACTCTTAGATTGTGCTAGGACCTCTCACACCTGCTGTTCTACCATGCTCTTAATGTCCTTTTCTGGAATCATGATTGGTGCAGGATCTTTCTTTGGTTGTTCGTCTCCATTGACGGATGTGATCTCTTTTCCTCCATCTGTAATATGGATAATTTCTAGGGGTGTTTCTTTCTAAGGTTGTACCTGACTCTGGAGAGTGGCTAATGCAACAACCATCTCTTCCATCCTCTTTGCCATTTGGGAAATTGTGTCATCTCTCTCTTGAATCTGTGCTCTCATCACTTCCAGTTCATCTCTTTTCACAGCTCTTGGGAGCACCTTGCAAAGCTGACGATGCTCGTGTCTCAACCATGTTGATCTCGGCATACTCCTCATCCATGAACTCTGATGAGTCAACTTCATCTCCTAGTTCTTCTTCTCTTTCTTTTGCTAACCGTCGGATGTCAGTCCTTAACTTGTCCATGGCATCCTCTAATAGGCTTTTCAACACGGTCTCGCAGTCGTCTCGTGACGGTTGTTGAACTTCCTTCCCGGGAGTCCTCTTTATTGCAGTAGCACTTTCTTCTGATTTAAGTCTCCTGACGAGACTTTTCTTCTCAGGACATTGTTTTGGTCTTAACTCGCCAGTAGTAGGTCGCCATACCATCCTTCTTGCAGCCGGAAGCCTAGGACCAGATGATCTGTCGGCTATATCTTTGGAAGGTGGTATCCTCCCTAATTTGTAGACTCGATACGACAAAGGGTGAACTGGCTTTTATTTCTTCTTTGGTTTCTCTATGGCAGCAACAGGCTCCATTCGCAGTCCAATGCGGGATTTAGCTGGCACCCGTCCTATCCTTCTTAAGATTTCTGACACATGACATCTTTCTTTCTTTGCCAATCTTTCTATCACAGCTTGCAGCTGAGTCAATGGCGTAGTTTTATCCCTTTTCCTCTTGTAATTACTGTAGTATGCAGGTCGGGGTAATGCAGCGGCGATCCTACGGACATTCTCTTCATCTAATGGAGTAGAGAGAGGGTGAAACCTGCTCCTTTCCAACAGAGGTATATACTCAGGCAGTTCTTCTCTTTCCTCAGGAATTTCTTCTAGAAAAGCAACTTCAGCAGCTTTGGCTTTCTCAATTCTGGCAATCTTTCTGCTTGTATTTCTCCTTTGAGTCCGATTTAGGGGTGCAACTCTTGAACTGGACCCAATCTAAAAAACAGATGGTATTGTAACAAAATCTGTACCCTCCACGGTGACAGGCTCATCGCAGACTTAGATTTCCTTCCCCTTCAGTCTGGTAGAAGTCGGGGTAGGTGCAGAGATGCCTAGACCAGTGAGGGTAGAGACAACAGTCCTGCTACGAATAGTAGTACTCCTTTCAGCTGGAATACTTTGCAGGGGAGGGAATTCTTGAGTCGATTTTAGATTGAACTCAATCACGGGCTTTTCAGTTTCTGACACTTTGTCCATTAGTGTGAAGAGAGTGATGTCAATGAACTTGACATATGCGTTGTCAAATCCTTGTCCAAAATGGATGATCCCATTGTCGGGCAGCTCATCCTTGTAAACGGCAAAGTCCATTCCATTGGTGAAGGAGAAGATTAGCTTTGGGGCAGTCATTTTACGGAGGCGATTCCGAATGTCGATCTGAATTATGCTTCTTTTCGTCATAAAGTTTAGGACGAAAAAGAAAGAGTCCGAACACATTTTCGTCTATCTTAGTGTATTTGTGATTTTTAAAAGAGATTGTTTATTAGGAGGTTCGTTTGTTAGAAACAAAACATTTAAAGGAAAAAGGGTTATAGAAAAAATAAAGGGCCCTATTTAGAATTGGAAAGGAAGAGAAAGTCTTATGCAAGAGTTCTCGACTCGAAGGACCGCTCCTAAACTAACACCTATTGGGGGTCCACCCCACCTCAGAAAAGAGGTAAAAGGATCTTATAACCTCTCCGTTTATGGGTGTCTAAACGGTGGATCCTAAATCCTAGAGGAGTTGGCTATACTCGTTCAAGACAGAGATAAAAGGGTATTCAAGCGGAAGAATGGTAGTTTTGGTCCACTAGGTATATGGACTCACTACCGATTTATGAAAGCAAAACCATCTAATCAAAAATGGACAGAGGAACTTTTCCCCAGCAGAGTCGCCAAAAGTTGTACGGCTTATTTTTAGGTTATGTGTTGTATTTTAAAAAGGGGGTCGCCTACAGAAATTATCGGTGAATTTTTAGATTTTAATTTTAATTTAAATATATATAATTTGGAAATTAGCATTTGTTTTTGAAAATAATTTTATTTTTGAAAATTTTATGATATGAAATCAAACCGATCTCACATCCCAAGTAGTTTATATAAACGAGCACCACACTACAAACTGTGTATCTATCCCGAAGAATAGACACACTGCTTGATGATGGGGCTCGATTAAATAAACTAGAAGATTTGTGACATCCGTTTGGTCTGCGAACCAACTTTATAAGCCGACAAGTTCCCCATGTTTAATATAAAGAAATTAAACAGGATTTATATTACCTGGGTTCTTAAAGTTCCCTATAAGGGCAAGACCCTATAGTTAATTACAACTTAAATGACTGAAATCATTTAAGAAAACTCTCGATAATGATTAGTGGTTTTGCTCTCAAGAATTTCAAAGTTTAAGGTTTTCAAAGGATTTGAGTTTTGGAAATTTCAATAGGGAATGGATCAAATTTGAAACAATTTATTTTAAGAATCGAAAGAAAGAGAAGTAGGAGAAGCTGAGGATCCAAGAAGAATTTTGGCAACTTCTCAAATTATCCTATTGTTTGGCTTCAATTTGGGAGTTAATTTAATATTGTAATCCTGCTAATTTTAATTGATTAGGACTTATATTTGTATGTCACAGTTGTACAAATAGCCTAGAAGAAGTGAGGGTTTATGTCGTACCAAATGATTACCTCAGAGTCCTAAGACTGGTTAGGGCTTAATTTACATGATATGATCACGCAAATACCTAACGAAGAGGTTGAGGATTTATGTTGCACTAAGCAAACTACCTCGAAATCTTATGACTTGGTTATTTAATTCTAAGGAAAGTTTTGCTAAAGTAGACTCAGGTTTTGCTGATGACGATGGCCGAGCTGCCCACCATGTTTCGTGCTCCTTGTTATCGCAGAGGTTTAGTTTTAGAAGTCATAAATCAGGAGATGAGGGAAGTGTTTTGGTTTAGAGAAAATCTTAAAATCCAAGTGTTTTTAATATTTAATTAAAACAAATCTTAAAGTTATTTAAACGAGAACCGATTAAGATCCCACGGATTCTGTCATCCGACTACCGTTATTTTCATCGAATTCACTTAGTCCAGATGAATTTGCTAAACCCAACTGAATGAGTTCCACACTTTCATTTAGACCTTGGTAAATCCCGTTAGCAACACGTGGGTTACATCATCTAAGGTTTTCCCGATCATTCAATGAGACATTTTAATTTAGTTGTGATTGTAGTTTTGTTGTTCTGTTTGTGATTAAATTTTGAGTTGTTTTATATTTTGGAATGTTGTGCCGGTGAATTTTATCTTGCAATAACTTTTAATTTAGTTTTAGTTTCGGTTCGGGGACTACCACTAAAGGTTTTCGTTTTCATGCAATGACTTTATTTAACATGCAAGAAAAGTAAAGTACAGTGCATGTAAGTAAATTGCAATAAAGTAAATTGCAATAAAATACAAGCGTACCTGGAGGGTCTTCCCGTCATCCCAAGCTGCACTTAAAACACATGTTAAGGCATTTAAATATTTAGATAGATACCTAGGTAAAGCTAAAGGAAGGGTTTTGGTTGTCTACCAAATTCCTAATCCTATAACTAGTCATCTCCTATGACGTCTAGGTTCTTGGTTTGATTTTAAGGATGATTTTCTTCATCAAAGAACAATTAGATTCAATTGTTCTTCTAAAACATCCCGTCATATTGAAGAAGTGCTTAAGACGAGTCCTAAACATCTTTTCAATATTTCTGAGATTGTTTTGAGTCCAAGTAAATTTAATTGCACAGGTGAATTAATCATCCAGGAATTTAGTTAAACTTTGTTTCTTGCTCAGTGAACTTAGGTATTTGATTACCTGATGAGTGGAGTGACATCTCACTTAATACTCTATTTAAGAGTTATAATAATTAAAGCCTTTAAGGGCAAGTTGGTTTAGCGAGAATCTTAATCATAATTGATTAAAAGTTTCAGTTAATGGTTTAAAGTGTTTTAATTTAATTATGAGGTTTTATTTAATAATTTTAAGTTTGGAATAGTGTTCAAATTATTTTAGATTTAATTTAAATCTTTACAATTTCAATTATCATAGTATTTCAAATTGGTATTCATGTTTTAAATTTATTTAGATAGAAAGAGGTGTTGAAATTATTGATATATTTTGATCTAATTCTTAATGATTTCATTTAGGTTTGTTGTTAAATGATTTTAATTTAATTTAATTCAATTTTATTTAATTTTAATTTTATTTTATTTAATTTTATTTAATTTTAATTTTATTTTAAGTTTAATATAATTTTATTTTATTTAATTTTAATTTAATTTAATTTTAATTAAGTTTAATTTTAATTTAATTTTAATTTTAATTTAATTTAATTTAATTTTAATTTTAATTTTAATTTAATTTTAGTTTAATTTTTATTTAATTTAAATTTAATTTTATTTTATTTAATTTTAATTTTAGTTTAATTTTAATTTTAATTTTAATTTTAATTGTTAATTTGGATTATCATTTTAATTTTTAATTAAGAATTAAATATTGTTAAAGTGACTTATTTAGGGATTTTAAATTAAAGAATAAATATCCTCTTAATAATATCCCTATTTTAATAATCCAAATTTAAATATATTCTTTCCAAAATCTAAATCATTTAATTAATTAAAGTTTCATTTTTGATATTTTCAAAGTGTTTAATGGGTTTCTACCCCTTAATTTCCCTAAGTTTCAATCATCCAAGAGAAAGTTAAAATCAAATATTTTAACCCCCATTTTGATTAAACCTAAAGTTTTAATTAAGGGTTAAAATTTTTAATTACCTTTCTACCCTTTTAAGCTTATTTATTTCATAACTCACTAAATTGAGCTCAAATGAATTCTACATTTTAATGTCACCTCACTCACATGTAATTAAAACATTAGAGGAGAAAATGTGATTTTTCTGAATTTAATTTATTTATATATTTATTTTTTAGTAGAAAATAGGAGTTTTCCAAGAAAATTTAACAACATGACCAAGGAAAGGTTTCTTTCCTTAAGAAATTTATAGGATGTTCCTAATGACAAGAGGACCACTTAGAATAATTTTGGTGATTTTTTGAACTATATTTTATTTATTATAATTATTTTGAATTTTAGAGTATTAATTAATTATAAAATAAAATTAAAGTTCAAAAATGGATTTTATATTTTTCTTAAATCTCTTTGACCTCAAGGAGTTCAGAGGAATAAATTTTATAATTTTCTGATTTTTCTTTGATTTATTAGATTTATTTTAGTGAAAAAGGTTAAAAACTTATTTTTTAATATTAAAAATTACATTAAGCTTTTAAAATTCAATATCTTACCCTAGGGACTTAGGAAAATATTTGGTTTATTCCTAAGTAATTAGGAGTCAAAATGTGAAATTTTTAAGATTTTTAATATTTTTGTGATTTTTATTATTTTTTAATTGTTAAAATTTTAAAATATTGTGGAAAATCAACTTTTTTAGAAAATTTCAATTTTAATTTTCCTGAACATCCCTGATATCATAGAAGCTCCAAAATCATTTTTGTGATTTTTTGGAAAGTATTTTTTTAGTTATGAATTTTTAAAGTTTCATTTTGCTTATGAGGCTTAATCAACCCATTTGGTGGGGCTAATCAAGTCCAATTGATTTCAAAATTTTATGTAAGGTTCCTCTAACCCTAAGAGTAATGGAGAATTATTTTCAAGTCAATTTGATGTGTGGTTAACTTTAATTAAATCAAATTCAATTTTAGGGGTTTAGGCCAATTATGGTTATTATGTACGAATTAACTCAAAATATATTTTATCATAGGGTCCTCTGGTCCTAAGAAACATCACCAAATTTTCCTAGAATTTATTTTACAACATGCTAATTTTTGGAATTAAAATACCTAAAACAGTGAAATGAACTTGAAAATTCAATAACTTTTCACAGAGATGGCCTCTGACCTTGAAAAATTCAGAAAATGTTCCTAAGGTCAGAGGCTTCAAAAGCCCTATGGTCTCATGTCATGGTGAATTGTCTATGCAAATGAAGAATCAAAATACTGAAAATAGTAAATAAATTATTAAAAATAAAATACTCATCCAATTAACTTGACTTCTTTTCCACATTATTCTCCTCTGTTCACTAAGCAAGAGGGTATTTTTATTTTATTTTTGTGATTTGTCTATGTAAAGATATGAATTTTTAAAGTTATGGTATTTAAATAATTCAAAAAATACCCTATTTTCCTACTTATCAGACTCGGCGCCCGTCAACCTACAGCCGATCGAAAGCCCATGCATCGCGCTCCCATTCGACGCTGCCACTTGAGTCAGTAGCCAAGCGTCCCGCGGTTCATGCACCATTGCACCGTCCGACTTGATCTCGACCGTCTGCTTGATACACTCACGATCAAATGGCTCCTGGTCATCGTCTATGACTGGTGTGCACCCATGACCGTCCACACTAAAACCCTAAGATCTCACTCGATCCTCAATGGATTTTTCTGTTCTTATGCTCTATGGATTTGTCTTGAAGAAACGAACACATCCATATGGTTTATAGGCTATGAAATTAACCTAAACAAAATGGAGAATCTCTGGAAGCTTGGGAGAAAGAGTGAGTTCATACCTTTGCTCAGAGAAGTGAAGCTTCGATCTGAGACTTGTGTCACCTTCGATTGAGTCCAGGAAAGCTCCAGATGAAGTCTCTGGCTCTTGGGAATTGTCTAAGTATGAAAGTGACCAAGGCCGATCACAAAGCTTGGAGGCTGGAAGCAATGGCTGGCACAGTGAGGGGGCTTTGCTTCGGGAACTTCTCCTCTTGGTGCGGTGAAGGTGTAGGACCAATCGATTTGGAGATTTGCTCATTGTGGTGAAGTGTCATGTTTTTTGAGTGGATTTTCGACTCGAAATTGAGCTCGCGAGAGAGGGTTTTAGAGGTTTGGATTTCGGTGGGGATCAAGTTCTCTATGTCTGGAGAGGGGTCTAGAATGATTTTGGCAGAGTTTTGGTAAGGTTTTGGTTCAACTCTTTCTTTGGCCAAGAGGTGGTGGTGTTTAAATAGGAATGGCTAGAAGGCTTCCCAAGGGGATTTGAAGGTTGGGATCAGCTGCTCAGGGAAGGTGATTTTTTTGGCTCACATGAAGCTCTCAGCCATGGGGTTCTCTGGCGGCTGTGGTGGCTGGCCGGCCAGGGTTAGGTCTCTATGGGGTCAGGGCAGGGATTTGGTGAACTCAATTGGCTTTGGACATGTGTAAAGTGGTTTGATTTAAATGGTATGGGGAAAGGGCTATTTTAGGCTTGGTTTGGTCAACTCATGAAAATGGGTTGGGTGCACCCTCCCATGACCTGGTTTTGGGCTTAGGGGTGGATGGAAATTTTGTGAAGGATCATGCCAAATAAATGTTGGGTTTAGTTTATAGAGGTGTCATGAGTGGTTTGGAACAAGTTTAAAGTGATTTTGAATTAAATTGGGTTTGATGTGGGTCTTTTGGTAAAGGGGCCAAAGTGGTTCAAATTGGGCTAACTTGGGTTAAGGTTGGGCTAAAGTTGGATTTGATGTAAACTTAATGTTGCGAAATGTTCATGGGAGTGTCACAAAAAGTTTCCAACTTTAGTTGGGTTCTAATTTTGGGATTTGGGCCCATTTGGGTTAGGCTTGGGCTAAAGTCAATTTAAGTGATTTTGGTTTTGAGTTTGGTTTGGGTGGAGTTTAGGTTCAAATTTTGGGCAAATCAAGTTAGTTTTTTGTTTATGGGGGTGTTATTAAGTCTTTAGAAAAGATTTGGAGCCAATTGGAGTTGAATTGGGTTGGTTTGAGCTAGGTTTAGGTCGTGGGCCAAAATTGGGCCTTAGGCTTCAAATTGAAATTGGGCTCAAATGTCAATCAAATTAGACATGGATTTGGTCTAAATTGATATTGGTGATGTTGATTGGAAGTTTAGAATTGAATTGGATCAAAATTGAGGTCAATTGGGGTGGTTTGGTTTGACATTGGGTTCACTTGGGTTTAAAATGGGCCAAATTGAGGGTTTTGGTAAAACTAGAGTAAATTCGCAAAATTAGCCCATGGTGTAGTTGAACAAAATGAAATTAGGAATATTTAAGATCTTTTGGAATTTTTTGGGAATTTTCTGAATTTTTGGATTTTTGGGCTAAGAAGGGCATTTTGGGTATTTGGAGGGTAATGGGGGGTACTTTTGGAATTTTTGGTATTTTTTGGCTATGGATGACCAATTTGAGTGGGGGGAAATGTTTAGGATTGATTTTAAGGAATTTTTGGTAATTTAGGTGATCTTGTAATTTTTGGGTAGTTCCAAGGGCTTTTGGTAGGTTTATTAGGTGTAGGGCCTCGGGGGTCAAAAATTGAAATTTTGGAAAAATGAAGATTGATCAAATTTAAGTAAAATGAAATCACTTTGATTGAGCCATGAAGCCATATTAAGCTCATATAATCCATGAGAGGACTCATTTGAGGCATTCACTATGTTGTTCCTAACCCTCTTAGCCAGGGGATTAGGGGTTAAGGACCATCCATATGAATTACCTACATGAGTCAGGAAGTCAAGTTGGGTGAGAGTGTGGTTTTAGGGCTTGGAATGTGTGTGAGAGTATAGTGTATGTGCAAGTCAACCCTCACCAGACCAGGCCACCCAGGGTATTCCTAAGGCCAAAAGGTCCTATAGGGAACTCATCCTTTAAACCTCCACATTTGATTTCAACCCTCTAGGTGAGTAGTGGTCTATAATCAAGCTTGTGGGGTTTGCAGGGTGTCAAGAGGTGTTTGAATTTCTAAATGGTGAGTTCCACTTCTAGTCCTCTAAGATTAGTCAAAGGGAAAGCCAATGGCTAGATGCTAAGTACTAAAGAGAGAAGCAAAAGACCTCATCAAAAATGAGGTCAACACTGGGTTCTTAAAGTTCCCTATAAGGGCAAGCCCCTATAGTTAATTACATCTTAAATGTCCAAAAACCCTTCAGAAAACTCTCGATAATGATAAGTAGTTTTTCTCTCAAGAATTTCAAAGTTTAAGGTTTCAAACAAATTGGATTTTGGAAATTTCAATAGGGAATAGCTCAAATTGAGAACAGTTTATTTTAGGTATCCAAAGGAAGAGAAATAGGGGATGCCATGGACCCGAAGTAAACTTCGGTGACTTCCCAACTATCCTATTGTTTTGCTTCAATTTGAGAAAATTATTTAATGTTTCAATCCTGCCGGTTTTAGTTAATTAGGACTTATATTTGTATGATATGATCATACAAATAGCCTCGAAAATGTGAGGGTTTATGTCATACCGAACGACTACCTCGGAATCCTAAGACTGGTTAGGGCTTAATCTACATAACTTAATTATGCAAATGCCTAAAGAAGATTTGAGGCTTTATGTTGCACTTGGAAAACAACCTCGAAATCCTATGGCTTGGTTATTTGATTCTAGGAAAGGGTTTGCTGA